>VZRR01010939.1:169217-262760 GCA_013398015.1 Oreocharis arfaki
CCTCCCCTCGGACCAGGATTTCCTGTTTTAACTTTGAATTAGGTTTAGTACATGGCTCTGCAAACTGTGATTGCTGGTCCTTGTGGTGGAAACTAAGCACTGCCATTGATTAGAATAAGGAGATAAAATTATATTGTTACTTCAGTCCAGTACGAGCTATAAAGATGGACTGAAGAAAAAAGTAGAATAACTCATCTAGCACGGCAAAATAGAAACCCTTCTCTTCACCAAACAGACATGTCTCTCCATTGCCACCTCAGAAATAAAGTCTGTGTTGAAATTGCTGACAGACAGTTTAAACTCTGCACTTGATTCATACCATGCCTTAACACTGACGTTTTAAATGAGGTTTTTCTTACACATTTTGGGTTTACTCTTTGGAGGATTAGTCATTTTCATTCAGACTGGGAAGGCAGAAGGCAGGCTGGTTCAGAAACTTCACATAGCTGACCATTTTTCCATACAGCGGGCTATTAATTTGGCAGTAATTACAAATGATCTTTGCACTTCAAAGGTATAAAATGTCACATTCTCAACATCTATTCAAAGTAAAGAAATATGCCAGATTCTTAATAAGTCCAAATACTGGTCTGCATGATGTGATTGAGGTAAATTACATCCTTTTAGGACACAAACAATAGTAGTCGTAACAGTAATTTATTTTTTTCTGTTGGCCTTTTTACCGTGGTTAAATGCTTTTTCCTAAACAGCTTCTTCTAATATCTTTAATTTGCAATATTTTTACTGATGCCAGTTGTTCTGCTAAAGTTTTGCAAAGGATTTAAACCACAGTGGTTTGTTCATTGCTCGAGATGCCTACAAATTTCTTTTTGTCTGTAACTGTGCTGTATGATTTTTATGTGAAATTGATTCTGTACAACTGTAACTAACAGGATTTTCCTGGAAACAATCAGAACATCTTGTACCAATGTTTACAATAAATACATAAGAAGAAATTGATAGCTATCTAACAGTTTCCAGGAAGATGAGAATCAATAAAAAGCCAGCCTCTGAGCGTTTTTCAAAGAGAAAGATTGGGGTTTATTTCAGTTCTATGGAAAATTGTCATGTTATTTGAATTCCCTTGACATTTTTTCATACTTCAGAGCCTTTCTAACATTGTCCAACCATCGAACATTCTGGCCTTACGTGATGCCTGGGAAATGTTAATTGAGCAATCCTGAGTTGAACCCTTCCTTCAAATACTTTGTAAAAATACAGCTGTTAATAACGTTTATTTGGCTTCAATTTAGATATGAAAAAAAAAAATCCATTTCAGGAGGTTACTGAAAAAAGGTTTAGACTTAATATGTGTTCCCCACATATTAAGAGCAATGGCATGTGCTGTAAAGAATAAAAACCACAACACACAGACATCAGTCCTCATGGGCTAATGGAAATCTAGGCCTGATTAAAAACCCATTTCAGGACTTTTTTATTGCAGGGGTGGGTTTGATAGCTGTCAGTGTACAGGAAAATAGCACATCTGGAATCTTACTGTGTACTTGTGCTGGCTGGTATAACTCAACCTGTGTGTCAGATTTTTTTTTTTTAATAGCCAAGATTTATTTGGTTTCTATTAATTTTTTAAAAGTCCTTGGTAAGTATGCTTATTAAATACTAAATTTTTACCCTCCACAAATTAAAAGCTATATTTTAGTAGTGAGCAGTTTCCTTTAGAGAAAAAGTAGGAATGCCAGAAATATGCATTAGTAATGTAGAGAGTTATTTGATTACAAGCGTACACTGGTGGCTTCTCAGGGATGACTATTTTGCAACTTGTTTAGTGAAAGTTGCATCTTCTCTATCTAGTTATGAGAAATCTAAAAAGAGATATTAAACAAGTAGTAGCCTCTCACTACTATTATATCAAGAGTTATTTTCCTGTTAGGAAATTGTATGTGTCTAGGAAATTGTAACTATTGTTTAAAAAACACTTGGATTTGCTTGCAAAACATGAAACTTCAGTAAAGAAGAGGCTTTTTTTTTCTAAGCAATGTCTTGGAGAAGATTGAACAGTCAGATACAGATCAAGAACTTCAGTGTTGTTTTAACCTGTTTCACATGTAACCATAATATTAATTAAATAAGTGAATTTGTAATCATCTTTACGTTAAAAGCAAGAACAGAGCAATAAAAATCTTTTGATGGTCCCCCACAGCCTGAGATTTATTGCCTAGTTAAAATTTTAATAGTGCAGTTCCAGATCTTCTATATTTTAATTGCTCTAGAGATTTGTACAGCTGAAATATTTAATGTATTTTCATATACTCAAATCCTGGTCTAAAATCAATAACGACCTGGATGGTGCCTGTCTTGGATGGCCCTAAAAATCTCTAAGAATTGAACTGTGCATATGAGTTATTAATGTTTTGGCAGTGTCATTTTAGTCCTGTTCTGCTTGGCAAACCCACAATATTTTGAAGTTCTTGCAGGTTAGAGTTACCAGGGGAAACTGCAGTTCTCCATTGGGAAGAGAGCCAGAGGGGGATAAATTTTAATCACATTCTATTATCTTCAAGATGGCAATGTTTTTGAAGCAAATTATATACTACTTATTCCATTTATATACAGTATAGATGGACATACATTTAAATGTCATTCCAGTATCCAAATAACTAGTCATAAAAGTCATAACAAAGGACCTTTACAATGTCACTACAAAGTGCCCCAAAAAGTCCAGCTAATTCATTTTGGCTGAGGTGGAGGAAAAAAAGCACTCCTTTTTTGAGGCAGAGTCACCCATGGGAACAATCATCCATCAAGCAGTCATAATCTTGACATAGAAGAGTGTTCATCAATTGTATTTTCACCAAAGTGAAATACTTGTGCATGAAAAATTCGGGAATTTTGTGTGATACCCTAATTTTGCTCCCAAACATGCCAGTATTTTCAATTTCTCAAGGGGTTTAGAACAGGGTTCATAAGTGACTTCTCAGATAATTATTTATGTTTTAGAAAATGTACTATGTGCATTTCCCAGTACTTGAGAAAGTATTATGCAGGAGGACAAATGGTACTTGTTGAAATATACGAGCAAAGCATATGTCATAAAGCAGTAGCCAGGCTTTTCCTTTTCATATTAAACAGCAATTTTCAGAAAATTCTTGATTTTAGAATGTTGAGATTCATGTGTACTCAGTGGGAGATATTCTGGGCTTTTATTTTTTGGAAAAAACCAGAAGTTCAATGATCCTGGCTTTTACTGGGCTCTTTCCTGGGGTCTTACACTGGGTTCCTATCTTATATTCCTGATTAATCTTAAGAGGTGTAACGCCAGGGACAGAAAATTATTTATTAGCGGAGTCTGCTGTGCCAGACAAGACTCCTCACATTTTAAGTCTCTAGGCAAACTGAGCAACCTATGAAGTTGCTGAGAGGCTTGTGGACTTGCAAGGATAGGAGTCTGCAGTTAGAAATTATTGAGAGGTAACACATTTTTTTGCCTTGTGTAAGAAGAGGCTTCTCTGATTTTGACAAGTAACAACAATTTGTAGTTGTGCAGGAGTGGACAATTACTATTAAAGGTGTGAAAATCCTCACACGAGACTGCAGCTCGTGCAGATTCCTGGATGTCAAGAGAGAGGACAGATCCTAACAGTGACTCTCAACCATTTCTGCCAGTCGTTCTCACATCAAGCTTATAGGCGTGAATTCAACCTAATCTTATATTTTCAGGAAGACATTTGGTTTTGCTATTAAGTTTTCAAGTGACAGGGAATATATTATTTCAATAGACTATTGTAGTGCTAATTTACCTACCTAGTAAGAATGCAAATTACTTTCAGTCTGATTTTCTCTGCTCTAGCTATTGGATTTTCTCATATCCCTGTCTCTAAGCTTAAAGCAGGCTTGATGATTTATAAGATGGGAAATATTTTTGGCACGGATGAGCTTATAAACTCTGATCAAGTCAGGCATTCAAATTACCTTGGATAAGTTCGAATCTATAGAGTCTTTCAGGAAAAGACTGGTTTTCCAGCCACAGCCCCATTCCTGTAACCCTTTTCTGAGCTGTTCCCAGTTTCTGAACATCCCTTTCAAGTAAAAGTCAGCTGGAGAGCTCAAGCTCAGAGATTCAGCTTGTCTCATGCTCTTTTATTACTCAAAGTAATTCTCCCTGTGATCCTCAGATGCCTGGAGTAAAAAACAATTTTTCTTTAAAAAATTGTGAGCTTTATAAACCTTACAGAGCTCTCTTTCAGGATGGTAATTCTCATCATTTCAGCTGTCACATCATATTTACTGCTGTCACTGTTTTCTGTAAAAATAATGAAGTGAAACAATGTCCACAATTGTTAACGTCATCACGGGTATGAAATGTTCATGGTTCCTAGCAGACCCTAAACCAGAGAGAAGTAAACTGAGGAGAAAACCTTGGTCAACCCTGAAAACCATGAGCGGAAAATTGCTGTCAAGAGCCAGTAAAAGGAGATAGAACATAAGGATGAAAAATAGGAGTTTGTGTGGGTGCCTCAGGGCACGGCTATGAAAAGCTCTTGGGCAGGGTGGGATTTTCCTGTGTCCCAGCATGGCAAGTTTGTGTGCAAGAGCCAGAACGGCAGGCCAACGTCTGCTTGGCAAAATGCAGTTGGCAGAAGGAACGTTTTCAACCCCCTCTTGGATGCACCAGGGTTTCTGCTTCTGAAAACGACATAAGAAGTCCTAAAACGGCCATGTTTGTCACTGTATTAGCTCTGCCACAACCTCGTAGGTATTGGGCGTTGGCCTGTTGGTGTTAGCTCTGATCATGCTTGAAGACTTACTTATCTTTACCATTCACAGTACCTCCATTATTGTACATCTTTATTAAATTTTATATTCTGTAGGAGCTTTTTATCATTTACTGTCTACAGGGAAAGATTTTTTCGTCTGCTTGGAGTAAGGGATCTTTCCAGCCATGGACCTTAGAAGACTGAGGAAACAGGAGCTGATGTGAAATGCCTTGGAGGTTTTAACCCCACCTGTCTCTATGGGTAGAGGATATCCCTTTGTGAATGCACCATACCTAGCAAGGAGGTCTAGTGACATGAGAGTAAAAGTAAAGTCTTCTGCTTCTGTTAGGTTTCAGAACACCACACTTTAGTTCTAATTAAACGTAATTTTTATAATTTAGTAATTTATTCTACGTGGTTTCTAGTCCTGCTCCAAACTTTAGCTCATCCTCCCTTTGCTGGCTTCATTATTTCCTCAAATCCCCCACATTTTTGACTTTCCCAGGACTTCCCACTCAGCTGTATCAACAACTAGATGTATGGGTGTAGCAGAAAGGTAATTCAAAATGGCTCTGTTACTGCTAAGGTGAATATTCTAAAACATACCTAAACCCAAAACAAATGAAACAAAACAAAAAAAAACCCCAAAACCAACCAACCAACCAAAAACCAACCAACAAAAAAAAAAAAAGAAGAGGATGCTCCAGTGTAAAAATTACGCTGATGGGAATGTTCTGAGCTTGTAAGCAAACATACAGATTGCTCCCAGAAGGGGGTAATTGTGCAAATGTCTCTAATAAGCTGTAGAGTTTAATTCATTGAGTAGAAATTTGAAAGATGAAACAAATGAGACTTTCTTCCAGAAAATACCAGTTTGTGACATTTGAAGCTGGAAAATACTGTCCCTAGTTTATAAAAGGGGAAATGAAGTGCCGAGATGATTATGTGATTTGCTTAAGATTTCAGAGACGAGTGGAAGAAAGCTCAAGTGTGACAGCAGTTCCAAGGAGAAATGATACCTCCAACGTATGCAGACAGTCAGTTTAGCTCCTTGATGCCTACGAGTCCTTCCTATACTTCTGCACTTTTTGGCTGTGAAAAACATCCGGTCAAAATGTCAGCATTTAGTGTGTGTTCACTTTTCATGGGTACAAATGAAAACACCAGATGGAATCCAAAATTTAGCTGACTGTGGATACTTTAATGGCTGTCTCAGGCATTCTATTCTTAGGAGGACGTAGATCTACTGCTACTTCTCTTAGCAGAAAGGGTCACTGAAAAAGTTCAAATGGTGGTGCTTTTCTAACCACTCTGAGAGAACTGGCTGCACTAAAATTCTTCCTGACTCGTGTTACCACAAAAATTGCAAAAACAGTTTTACAAGCTGTTGTGCTTTAGTGCAAAACAAACACATTAAAAACGTTTAATGACCATTGCTTCTTGCTGTTAATCTTCCTGTTAATTTATGGAGTTTAGCCCTATAAAAGAATAGAGAACTGTTTGGTCGGAGCAGCTTAAGATGCTTATTAATACTTGTTGGTCGTGCTGTACTTGCAGTGTGAGCCTAGGTAGGAACACACAGCTCTCAGTGCTGTGCTGGAGAGAGAAGTTAACTTTGCATTTGCATAAGCACATAGGAAATAAACCACTTATGATGCAGTGGAATGCAGTGAAGGTTTTTTTACTGGATCATTAACTGGAATTTCATATTCCAGTGGTGTTCATCCTCAGACCCTGAAACTAAGGAACCTTGCACCTGTGTGGGGCCTTCCAAAGCTGTGTGACAGGCACCTGATTAGAAGGTGATTTGCGATGTTATGGATGTGTGATGGGCGCGTGATTGGAGCATGACTGGGGAGCGATAAGAATGGGGGAGGGCGTGGGATGGGTGTGGGATGGGTGTGGGATGGGTGCAGGATGTGCATGGGATGGGCGCATGATTGGCCCATGATGGGCGAGTGATGGCCGCTGGTTCCAATTACAGCTCAAGTGCAGCTGCAAAATTCCAATGGCACCCACATCTTAGGCACAGCTTTCCTGCCTCTCTTCCTGTATCACCGGGTTAATTCGCAGTATATGCAACTGATTTGGCAGATATATGGATTCCAGAATAACTTGGCACCGGCTCTACATATTATTGGCAATTTTTCAAACCTCTCCATTCGTGTGGATCTCAAAGGCGGTCTCGCTTCATTTGTAAACGCAGTAATTTGCCCAAGTCATGCATGTTGCCCTGTAATAAAGCTGTTTCTCCTGTAAGCTCAGACCTGTTGGACAACTTTGTGCTGGAACTAATTATGCTTCCCGACATGCACTAAGGAGTGACTCCCAATTTGCATATGCTTGCTTTGCATCATAATTCCTGACCTGTCAATTGATCTTGTTCTCCATATTCTGTATAGTCACACTTTACAGTAATGCGGTTTTTCAAAAGTCATGTAAGTTATGCATTTCATCATCTGGAGTTTCTTTCTGTCAGAATATTTGTCTGTGGTTTTTTTCTTCTATCTCAGATATGAATGAAATCCAAAGGTTCAATAAGTGAAGCTTTATGAATACTGCTGAAAGTTTTGTACCGTTGGACTTTAAATTACACTAAAAGGACACTGTATTTCATGTCTTGAAGTTGTGCTCTAGTGGAGGAGAAAAATGATGAAACAGGAGAGGAAGAAAATGGCTAGTGGTGAGAGAAATGTGAAGACATGGTACAAAGGAGACTGGGGAATCAATTTCTTTTCTCTCAGCTCTTGCACAAGGCTTGCACCCAGTTCTACATGCAACAGAGTTACGTTTGGTGTGTTAATGAAGAAAAAAGAAAAAGTTGTGCGTAAATTTTAGTCTGTGTTTTTGCATGGGGCCAATTTCTCCAGTGTTGTTCTCTATCTTTCATTCTCCTCAGCATCAATCATGTCAGCCAGTACTTACTTTGATAGTTCTACTTTCTTTTATGAATGACCAGGCTGGGTCCAGTTCAGGCTGGAATATCAGGTAAAAGCAGGACATGTGAAACTAACTTTAATTACTACATGATACTTTCTGGTGGTCTACATTTACTAGGGAAAAAATGGGGTTCCTACAGTGAGGTTAAATAGGTCTGCAGGTGATACTGCTGGAGCAATAGCACACCCTCTAATTCACTGAGTGCAGCTTCTGATAGGAATGTGATGTGCCAGCTGGATAGAATCCTGCTAGGAATGGCTATAAACTTTTTTATTAAACGTGATTCAGCTTGTCTTTACTTCCGTGTGCCCACTAGTTCTCAGAATTGTAATTTCTATCTTCCTTACACAGTAGGAAAAATGAGGCAAAGAATAAAAGATTTCATCTGGATTACGAACCTCTTTCCTCAGACCTCTTAAAAGGACATTGTTCCTGGAAAGTTTGGACAGTTCCTTTGTTTCCCTTAATACTTGCAAATGCTAAACCACCGCAGCAGAAGAGAGATTTCTATTGCCATACACTACGTGGTGATTTTCTTCCCTTTATGACTTCTCCCTGCCTCTTTCCCCTGTCTTCTAGCACACAGCTTGTGGAAATATGTCACATTTCTGTGGTGCAGCAGAGTGGGAGGCAGAAAATCTGGATCTTATTACCAGTTTGGCCATAGTCTTCCTATGTGAACATGGGTAAGTTATTTCTGAACTCATAATATAGCCATGTTAATCACCTACTTCACAGGGCAAAGGTGGCTGATCTGTAGCATTCTTGAGGTGTTTAAGCAGTTAAGATGGGACTCCCAAAGTATGTAAAGTACGTCTTTGTACTGTGTTTGGCTAGTATGGAGACTTCTGGGCAACCTGAAGCTTCCCTGTGGGATGGAACAAGTGGCTACGGCTGCTGATGCTCGTACCACCCAGATGTCCTGGGATGCGGCTGCACGGCAGCCCAGACCTGCTCTTCAGCAGCTCCTCAGGTGAGTCACCCCCATGTTCCACCCTGTTAAGGTTTTGGTATGAAACAGGTCGGATTAGCAAAGTTGGCTATCAGTCTGATGTGAAAATAAAAGGAAAATCCGCAGAGCTCTGGTGAGAAGAATTATCAGAGCAAAGCAGGCTGGGAGAGAGCAGGTGGTCCGCTCCCTCCTGCCACATGCAAGCTTATACCTGCAAGTCTGTTTAAGCCATGCCTTAAAATGTGCTACAGATGCACCAAGCTGGTACCAAAGTGCAAATATCAGGATTGATTCATATTATAATGTACCTTTCATCCATCTTCTTGTTCTCCAAAGCAAATAAACTGCATGGGTTAAAGAGAGCAGTCTTCCCCACACGTGTCAAAAATCTCTGGCTCACTCTGTTTGCTCAGTTCCTCTGATCCTATGAATTATGTGTACTGTGTTCATCTTGGACTCCTACTGCCTTATTTTCCCACTTACTGCATAGCTTGGCAATGTTAGAAGGGACATATTTTCCCTCCCCTTCCTTCTTGTTGTTCTTCTGGCTGTGCATTTTATTTAACTGGGACTGTAAAACGACAGCATTAATTGCCAGTCTGGCACAAGCTTCACACTTTATTTGATAGTGGGCACTACTAACACCGTTGTGTAAATGCAGCAAAGACTCGTGCTAACCAACTCCTTCAAAAGCAGCTCGTCTGTGCAGTGTGTGTAAGAAAAAGGCCCACACTTAGGACTGACAGGGGTTGAGAATAGATCTGGCAAAACTTATTCTTCCCTAGAAGCTGAACCGAGAGACTGAGCAACCTCCAGGCTCACAGGCAGCAGCCGAGCATCGGGCTCGGCGTCAAACTCCATGAAAAGCTGATGGATGACACAGTCTAGAAAAAAGAAAGAGGAGGGAAAGCTCCTTCTTGGTAAACAAGCTATTCCCCAGCTGATTCTGTTTAAGATCCCCATCCAGAAAAGTCTCCCACGTGCACTTGGTATACTTCCATAATTCCACCAAGCCAGGTGTGACATCAGGGTGCTGCCCAATTAATCTAATGTAAAATTATGTCTGAAGATTAGGTGACTTCCAGGACTGGCTCTTTCCTGACAATCTTTGGATCATTTAGAAAAAAAATGCATCTTTTCAGAGCAATAAAAACACCGGGAGGAGCTCATAATATGAAAAATGGACCTGTTTTTCCTAAAAAATTTCTAAAACTAAAGATTCTCAAGCATTTTATTACAGCTTTTCACTGTTAAGTCTTCCTTGCTAAACTACACTAAAGATTAAAGCTTTTTGAAGGTGGAGGGGTGCATGAACAAGTTCAAAAGTCTTAAAATCGCATTATTTGGTAGGGTGTAGCTGGTTTACGAGAGCTACCAAAAAATACTGAACTTCCATACAAACACAACATGCAATTAAATGCGTTCATCTTGTTCATCAGACTAGAACTGAATCATCTTCCAGAATTTAACTGTGCTTGATTTCTGCACATAGCATGAAATGATCTCGAAAAAGTTTGCCGTGATATTTATTTCTGTCTTTTCCTCAATTTACCAGGAACTAAGGGAGCAAATCTAAGGGAGCAATTTAACAAGAATATGGGGGCAAGTGATGGGCATTTAAAGGAAAAGTCACGGTTATTAAGGTGCTTTGCTTCTGCTGAAAATCACCTTGACTCCTCCTGCAAGACTTCTGCAACTTCTGCTTTTGCAAGTAGCCTTGTGGGTCTTCATAGCTGGAAACCTGATATTGTCTGTGGCCTTCATGGATGAGAGAGCAAGCATGACATGCTCACCTTCTATCGATTTTCCAGATC
This sequence comes from Oreocharis arfaki, assembly GCA_013398015.1. Lineage (NCBI taxonomy): Eukaryota > Metazoa > Chordata > Aves > Passeriformes > Paramythiidae > Oreocharis > Oreocharis arfaki. The sequence goes on from VZRR01010939.1 coordinate 179,639, forward strand.
CAAGAATGCTGATATTTTTCATATGCAATCACAGTGGTGTTTACATTATTTTGGGATTTGAAGTCTGTTTTGATGCTTTATGAAGTCTGACATCGCCTGAATAAACAAATTCTTAATAATTGATTAAAAAGCATAGCTGTACCACTTAATCTGTCTGCGTGAGAGGCGTTTTTCCTCTGGGACAGGACTAGCCCAGCATTTAGTTAATCAAGTTTTAAAAGCTGTGAATTTAAGCTCTTTGGGATATATACATTACCAATTGCAGGAAGTTGGGAAATAAAAGGAACTTTTCAAATAAAAAGATGTCAATTTAATAGCAAAGGAGCTGGAAACAGATGTTTCACGCAAAGCATAAGAGTTGTGTCATTCCTTTAGGTTTTCAAAGTCACTTCTTGTCAGATGCATTGGTTAAGAGAGAAAATTAATGAGCTGTGTTAAGTTTTATTACACAATCTTCTGATGTGGGAAAGCTTCCCTGCAGGAACAGCTCTGTGCATGGCTTAACTGATTTAGGCATGCCTGGTGCAGTATTCTCCAGAATGTGTTGGAGATCAAAGCAGGGAGAGTTATTCAGGTTTTATGGCAAGGTAATTAAAAAAATATGGGGATTATTACATATAAATCATGCTTGCATAAATTTGCTGGTAAAGTAAAATCTAATAAACACATTTAAAAAAAGAGATCAGGAAAATATTCGGACACGTTTTTTACCATTGGAGATGCAAATCTGCACCCCGAAATCTTCAGAGTTGATCTCTTTCTTCCACTGCATAGCATTTGGCCCAGTTGCATTCTAGTGGTGTTTTCATTTTCCTAAAAAAAGAAAAAAAAGAAAAAAAAAGAGAAAAAATAAAGCATACTAACCACGCTGAGCTCTCCTGCTTTGTGACAACGTGAAGATGGTACTTTGCACCACGCACAAAGTGGTCCCAGGTAGAGCAGTCACAAAACTTCCCTTGGCTTCTGAGGTGATTTCATCTGAAAATTCTTTCTCCTAGAAGCAGACTTGTGTGTCTGAACATTTGTTAGCATCTGTTACAGTGCAGACTCTAAATGAAGAGAAGGTTTTGATCAACAGCTTCTGGCTAAAGGGGTAAAAAAATGCCTAGAAAACTGCAAGGACTTTCTGTTCTCAGGGGAGTGCATATGAGCTCAGGAAAGATACAAGCTCATCCTTTCTGGGCATGTACAGGAGAAATGGATGCATGCACTGTACTCCAAATAGGGCCCAAAAGAATGAGGGAGAGATGATCCAGTTGTAAATGTTCAAGTACTGATCATGAAATGCAGAAAACGTTTCCCCCTGGGTGGGAGAGAAATGAAGATTATTGTGAAACTTCTGTTTAATCAGAGGCGAGCTTCCACATTTCTGTCACATAAATATGCAGAAAGGATAAGCTTATAGCTTCAGCTGTCCTGAATTCAGTGATACCATATGATGACAGAACACACATGCACATGCCTGTATAAATATATACACAGTGGAAGTCAAAACATATAACACTGTCAGGACTGAGCTCCCTCTCTCCGAGGGTGTGCATGTGCCCTCTTTGGTCTAATTGGGTTTATGACTTCATGCGTGTGTATATGCAAAAGATATACAGTAGCTTTTGATGTGAAATAACATTTTCTTGTACCAGTTACAGGTCTCTGAGAGACTACATGTGAAGTTCACAGAGAAAGCTCTGCAACTGAAGCCCCAGCAACAGAATAAGCAGAACACGCCTGGCTGTCATTTTCCCAGTCTTCTCTGCTGCAGTCCTGGATTGCATGAAAGAGGAGCTATTGCCTGGCAACTTCATGCAGATGAAACAGCTCAATTTTGACAAGGAAAACCTATGTGAAGTTTCAGGTGAAAATCCGCCCATGCTTTGCTCTTTGGGGTGATGAAATAATTTCCCGAAGAAACTGAAGAAACCACCCCACAATGTCAAAATGTTTAAAGGTACTTGAGTGTGAAATGCTGAACATCTTGGTGTTTGGCATGGCTGCTCTCCCACTTCTAACCTTTTTCAAAGAATCAATACATGCTGCATCTAATAATGATAATGAGTGTGTATAAGAGATATACTACCTGGAACTGGAACCTGATGGGCAGACCTGGAAGTATTGCAGAACTACGTTTTATCTGCATGCTCCCTGAGAATGCAGAGCTGTTAATCACATGTGCACAGTCTTGAAGACAAGGACCAGAAAACTCACAAAGGTTTTGAAACAACAATAATGTAAAGCCCGTTGCAAGATTTAATATAAAATCTGAACAGTAAAGAATTCTGTGATGTATCTGGTTCTTGTTTGATGTACCTCTACTGCCACAGTTAATATAGTGTTTGCTGTGCACACATAAAGCAGATATGCCCAGATTCCTCTCTAAAAGAATTAAATTATTTTATAGTTATGCATGCTATCTTTTCTGTTATTTCTTTCCCACAATTTCTATAGGCTTTATTTAGTTATGTTAAGTCGTTCTTAACAGCTTTCAACATAATTTGCTTTAATGTAATAGTAGTGGTAGATGGCTGTAGAGAAGGCTATAAACATCCTTCTAAGAAATTTCTGAGTGAGAGGGAAGTCCCTCTTTCTTGAGGATTTCCAAACACTGAGAGAAAGTAATCCTCAAATGAGCTATTCAGTGACAAGATTTTCTGTTCTCAGGTGGTAATGATTGTGTATTTCACTACAGCAGAATAAAAATCACCCTCCAACACACCATCAGTCAAAGTCTTCAAAATATTTCAGCCCCTCAAAAGTAGAACTGAAGTAGTATCTAAGCTTTTTCAAAGGCTGGTGCCAGTTCTTCAGACATAAAATTCACTTTCAGCCTTACTTATTCTGTATGCTTGAAAACATCAGTGAGCTGAGGATTCTCTTGCTTTCGCTGCAGGCATGCTGCATGCAGGTGTGAATGCTTTATTTAAGATCTGCAGAAACACAGGAACACACAAAGCCTATTGCACAGGCTACCATGTTTGGCCAAGGTGAGTCTGACTTGAGTATTCCCGAAGTATTCCCTTCTTCCCAAAATCGACATGAACCCTCACTTCAGTTGTGTTAAGGTCAAGGGCTAGGCGAAGCTGACTCCAAGCATTTAGCTATTTAACATCATTATTTCCCCCTTTGTAAAATGGCATCATCATTGGGAAACTCCTTGAAATTCTTACCTAGAAGCTGCTTTAAAAATTGGAACGTTATTACTATTAGGTTACTGTGGAACTAGAAAAAAATTGCCCTGAACTTTTCTCAGATGTGTTTATGACTGGAAGGCAGCCTACATGAGCCTGTGTCTAGACAGATTCATGGGCATAGTGTTTCTCAAGGCAAAACTCGTTTTAGAGGCTCACTAGATTTACTTCAGACAGTTCCATCTTCCCTATTTGGAACAGCCTGTTACCAGCCTAACTGCAAGGATTAAGCCATTTATGGACAGAATTTTTTGTTTCTGTGCTAACACCAGTGTCAGCAGGAGAATGATCTCTGGAGGTGATGCTAGCTCTCAAAAATGTAATTGCTCTCCAGTAACAGTGACCAAAGGCTTTAAAGGGGAAGCAGGACTCTATAAACCCTGCTTCTTCTGATTCTAAAAGGATCAGACAAAATGAGGAACTGTCTCTGAACTGTAAGGATGTTTTTGTGATGAGATACATGGCTTGGGCAATCTGATTGTGGGCCATCTGCATCTTGTACCTCCTTGAAGGTGAAATTTGCTCTTTGCCAGTTTTTTCCTTGGCATTGCACATCTTTTACTTACAACTATCTACACGGATGAGATTTTAATAATTTCTTATACAAGGCAGTGCAATTTAATAGTTTTGCCTAACCAGAGCTATACTAGTTTATTTGAAGCAAGGGCATGCCCTTCTGACAAAAATGTCTCTAAACCATTGAATATATTGAACTGATGTTTATTGATTTTTTGATGAATGCAATGATTTGGTAATTATCTATAAATACTTTCCCTTCTGAGTGTGCAGTGTTTAATGTATGGTTTTATTTATTAAATAATGGCATGTACTTATGTTACAGCAGTGTATTCCTGTACAAGTTAAGCCTCATTTATAAGTTAAATGCACCTTGCATTCAAGCATAGCATGAGTTAAGCTGTCGTGCACTGAGGACATCGCTGGCCCAGTTCTGACCCAAGTGTCCAAGCAGGTATGTAACACTGTCCATTGAGATGGTCAATGCACTTACATCACCAAAGCTGCTGTAAGAGGAGGAAACTTTCTTACAATTTTTTAACAAATATTGCTGAAGGTGAGTGATTTTTAATGGAATTTTCATTGTTGTCAGGGTTGGCATAGTAGAGATAACTCAAATTTTTGATGTGACCATGCAAAGACACAGAGAATCCGCTTTCCTTCTCCTCATGGTGCACTCAAGAGTTAGGACTTAAGAGGAGTGACAGAGCAGCTTAGCAGGCACCTGGTGTCCAGCCAGCCTCAAACCACCACAATTTAGAGTAGGTTTCATTCAATTATCACATAATCACATAACAATTTACCTTTTACATACACATTTGCAAAACTCTAAGGCACTGTGAGTTTAAAGACAAAGTCCAACACAACAAGGAGTGGAACAACACACTGAAAGTTGAAAAGTGGCCACGAGATGAGCTTTCGAAACGTGAAACTGCTCAGTCAGAAGGATAAACTTCAATTCTTTGCAATTGACCCTACTCTAGTAATCTTTCTGCAAGAAGGCACAGACATCTGTTTGTCTTTCCATGCAGCATGTGCTGTGGCAGGATGAAAATCAGAAGCAGAGCTAGTTGCCCTTCCAAAAACTCCCAGATCTGATGTAAGATTAGAATATGGGGATATAGACTCTTTGAGGTGGCACAAATAACAGCAGAGAACAAAACACAACCCAAACGTCCCTAAATTCCAGTACAGAAATTATAGTTAAACCTCCCTTGATACCCTTTAAAACTAACTTGCATTATTTTCTGTGCTTATTCCTTACGTTCAGGGCAGGTAATAGACTGCTTTTAGGCTTTGAACTAATTATCATTCCGGAAAGTGCTTTCCAAACCACAACTGCTTTATGGGCCAGCTCCTGTTCTCAGTGAATCACTGGAGTTCTGCTGGTGACTGGCGGGAGCAGGAGCAGTGCTAATGAAGTAGTCATATAAAAGAAAAAAGCAGGGGGGAAGGTAAACTACTTTACCAGTGCTTTCAGGTTAAGGTTAGAAGTTTGCTATAGTCATTACAGCAAAATGAATTTTCTATAGCTTTTTCTTTAAAATGTTAAGTACAGCATTGGCTTATTATACACATCCTGATCCCTGCATGTGTACATACTCTTGCTACACATTCTAATTGTGGCAGGAAGCAAATACTGGAGTCTATTTTGCTCTGTATTTGCTATAGACTACTTTTTTGCACTCCGTGTGACAGATCAGCTATTTCTCCCCTGCTGCTCTGGAAAGTTTTTATAATATCAACCTTAAAAATCACATTTCTTTGGCAAATTTCTCCATGATAAAGTCAGCCATAAAATGGAAGACAAATGCCTTTGGGCTTATAAATTCCTCTTTCTCTCAAGCAGGAAAATGCTGTTATTTTGAGAAGTGTCTGTGTTCATTGTTTCTCTGAAATCTGAACTTTTCCCACTTGGAGACAGCTAACTCCCTGAGAATCTTGCAGAAATGGTATTAGATGTTGATCTCTTTGTAGGAGAGCGGGGAGAAGCAGACAGCCAGACCACATCGATCCGGGCTGCAGGATGTGTTTAGTGAAAAATCTATAGGCTCAGCTTCGGGTGTCAGCTGTCAGTCTGCAGAGCATCTGTCAGAGGAGTATTTGCTGCAGTGCCGCTGAATGTGAGTAATGCTTTCACAATATGGCAGGACGATGCTATAGATTACAGTGGTAATGGAGCACATCCTGAACAGCTGAGCCTGCTCTCTCTCGCTCATTCAACAGCAAGGGCTGCCTCGCTCTAAGAGCTTGGGGGATTATGTACTCCAAACAGCTGTCTATAGCACCATGGATTTATTTGGGCTAAATGAGAACTTGCTTTCTTTAGCTAAATCAAACTTTATCAGACAGTTTTACTGTTGGCAGTTAAAATAAAATGTGTTTGCTGAACAGTAAACACCTTGTTACTGTTAGGAAGGATTATATAAACAAAAGGCATACACAATGAAGTCTTATGCCAACTGACTTACTGTCAAAATAATATACTGCTGTTAGCGGAATTGTGCTCACTTTAAGGAAATTATAGGCCTAAAAACACATCTTGAATGACAAAGAAGCCATTTTTCCACAAATAATCTTTAAAAAGTTTAATACACTGTGCCTCGTGGAAGTGGTTTCAGAGACCTAGGATGCTGAATCCTCCTACAGGAATGTTAGGAAAAACTGGGTGAGCTGCCTGAAAGCTTCAAAGCTTTACTGAATTTGCATAATGCACTGGATCAAGTAGATTTAACATTTCCCCCTGTGAGATATGTGAGAGTTTTTTTGTCCAACAAAAACTACAAACCTTCCCTTTCAAAACAGGATACACTGCTCTTCTTTCACTTATTACACTATGTAATTTATGCAACTACAGAACGCTCATGAGCAACGAAATATATGTAGCAATCATATTAGACTATTTATGTAGCATAAATCAGCTTCCTTTTACTCCTTGAGAAATTGAAAGAAAGATGGGCATTCTTTTTTATAATCACAAGGATAAAGGCAGGTCCAGGCCCAGCAGAGTCACTGAAAGGAGTTATGGTAACTACAAGGAGTTTTGGATTATTCTTCAGAGAGATTGAAAACGAATTTATTTTCTTTGTGTTGAAAACTAAAGTCCTAATCCAGGAAAACATAGGGCTAATGTTACCTGCACTTTCTCACTCCGTTCTGAATTTCACCACGCAAAAAGATTTGCATTTCTTCCTGCAAATGTACAAAGCATTTTTTTGAATCCAAGAGTTAATACATCAGAATCCATCTGAAATTACAAGGAAATGTCTTCTGCCTGCAGAACCCACTAAGTGACTGTAATGTAGACAAATATTTCTACACTAGGAAAGATGGACAGTATCTCAAAACTCAGGAGCTGTAACCTGCATTCCAGCTAATGATTTCTCAAGGATAATTTGAGGAAAGATTTGTTAAGTCTGCAAATTCTTGAATTAAACTCTGTAATTTACGCAAATGTGTGTTATGGAACCCTGGTGAAGCATTTATTAGTATATTTAGGTTTATTCTACTCTATTCTATTCTTACTATGTCTATGTTTGGAAGACTTATTTTTCTAGGAAGAGAACATGCTGGACGTTGAAAAGGGGAATTTTAATGGTGCCTTATAAATTTTCCTTTAGCCAAAACTGGCTCCAGGTGAAGTTAAGATGAAGCTTTCCACACATTTCCCAACAGAATGTCTTGCTTCCTTAATGTTATGCCTGACCTTAGGAATGCCCCCTTTCCACATTCTTACTGGAAAGTTTAAATAATATTATTTTGTGGACAAATACAGCAATTTCTTTGCAATTACTTTTTCCAGTTCTTTAGGAAAACTCGAGGACCTGGCAATAATCCCTCTGTGTTGTTTGTCATGACTGTAGTGTAATAAAACATAGAGAGGCTCTTAAATCCACCTTCTTACATCTTAGAAAAAAAAGACACAAATGAAAATATTTATTTTATTTCATCTTTCAGTAACAGAAAAAGATACCTGGTTAATAAACGTTGCTGCTCTAAATTTTAGGACAAGGTCTAGAGCTACCATTTTGTTATGTTGAGCAAAAATGGGCATTTAGGAATTTTTCCATGGGAAATCAAGGGTAAAGTAACTCCATGAGGATTTTCTACTGGTCTTTTTAAAGTATGTATATAATTTATGCTGGTACACAAGTGATTTGCCTGGGCTAATTAATTAGGGTCAAACCCATTATAGGTCCACACTGTTGACCTTTGACATAAACCTGAAGGATCAGGAAAGATGATCACCTATTTTAATTATTTTCTGAATTCAGGGGTTTTTAAAATGCAATTACAGAAAGGGTATTTTATGGAGAACATGATACCTTAGAATTTAATCCTTCCTTCAAACCAGGCATTAAATGGCTTACTGTTCCAAGAAAGGGTCTGTCATTTACGAAACTGCATGCAAATTTTTAGCATGTATCAAATTGCTTTCTCTGGCATGTGAGACGCAGGCAGAACAGTGACAACAGAAGATGCAAAATTAAACTCAAATTTCCCATGCACTAACATCCTCCAGTGTGAGGTAATCAACATTTCCTGAACAAGCTGCTCTGTAAAGAACTGGTCAAGCGAGGCACAGCTGCCTTCAGATTTATTTCCTTCTGTCCATTGAATTTCTTGCATTGTAAAAACTTTTGACACTTAGTGAGGAAGTTACAACTATTAGGAGCTACTCAGACCCCAATGGTCCGCTTAGTTCATGCACACTCTTTGGCCAGATGCCTTCTGCTACACAGAGGGTTTAATGCACAACTCTGCCTGCCCTCCTGTCTCAGCTATTGCACTGACCTAGCTACTGATTATCACCGCATTTCTAGGAACTTGGTTATCTCTCTGACCTGTAATCCTTTGTCAAATGTGGTTGACATTTGGGAAAGATTTCCAAAGCTAGAAAGAGATAAAGTGTGTGATTGTACAGGCTCATTTCCTTAGGGAAGAGTAATACACAAATACATAAATATGTATTTGCAGTGATTTATCTGGTAACATATGTATCAAAGCTGTAGGTAATTTGAGATTTTGTGGTAACTGTAAATGCTGCGTTCAGAGACTAGCAAAGTGAATTGAACTTAGGAAGTTGAAACACAAAGGAGCTCGAAAAATTCCTACTTTGGATCTGCTGCCAGAAACATAAAGTATGCTACCTCTAAAAATAAGAGCCCTGTCTTCCAGATGATGTGAGTTTCACCTTTAAACCAAGATGAAACTCTTTTCTTTGAAAGCAATAAATGCACACCTACAATTTGTTTACTATCTCTCATTACTCTCCATGGGAATTAGGCACACAGCCTAAAAATCTCTAGCAAAACTCACCATTGCCTTCAGGTAGCTGTTTTTCTGGACTTTCCTAGCCTGTGTTCACCTTACATTTAACTGTTAGTTGATTTTAAACTCTCTACAGGGCTGTCATCAGTCTCAGCCATCCTTCACTGCCACACCAACGTCCTAGTTGTCCTTCCTCTCGGTCACCATTAAAGCAATGTCCAGCAGTTTTATTTTTCATTGACCGAGGGTGTCAGTGGTTTGCAGCTGCTCTGGGTTTTTACCTCTGGCAAGCAGAGGAGTGCACATCTTTTGTGCTGTTTGCTTTGCTGCGTGTTTGGCTGAGCTGTACCTAGTCCATGTACTTGCTGCTGCAGTGCTGTCCCTCACTAACAGGAGGGGACTTCTCTTGCAAAGTGACCTTTTCTGTGATTCAAAGACCTGGTGGTAAGGCCACTCACTACTTCATCAGGTGATCTTAGCCCTCCTCTTGCTCCACCTGCAAAAACCACCACCTTGGCTTTGTTGAAAGCAGCACTTACCTCTCTTTCTTAGGTGGTAAAGTCCATGACTGCTGGTCATAGTCTGGCTCCCTGAAACCAGTGTCCCCTCTAGTTTCAGTAAAGGCAACAATCAGAGGCAGCAAAACACTCATCTAGGTTTGGTTCTGTTAGTTGACTTGAGGTGTTTGGTTCCAGGAGAAAACTTCAGGAAGAAGTTGCTGGCTTGCACACAGAGGAAGGTCGCCCAAGGAAAGAATGTTTCCATCAAAAGGGTTTTTCAGGAGGGCACACAATATCACTTATATTTTCTTTCTGACATGCAAGCAAATTAAGTAATATCAAAGGCACTTTATATGTTTTGAATTGCTAAAAGCTCCATAGCTCTTTAAATAATTGCCAGCCCGAATATGGGTTTGCATGTTTTTGGAAACGCACATTAGTCCTGACTCTCCTCCAACTGGAATCAGTGGGAATTTGGCCAACTATATCAAAGGAAACAGCACTGGGACATGTAAGTTTGATGCAGATGACTGATTATTGAAAAATATGTATTTGTATGCATGTGAAATAGGACAAAATAAAACCAGGAATACAACTCCCATTAGACTTAAAGAAATGTTTGGAATAATTTTTTTTTTCCAATTTTGCTCCAATGGGTCTCATTCCAAAACAGATTTAAAACTATGCGAATAGCTGCCCTTCTCCATTTCCCACTTTTCAAGATGGCAAAAGTTTCAGGCAAATCAGATCGATCTGAGAGATTACCGGCCCTGTGGAAACTGAGAGCATATCAGTATGATTAGGACTTTTCTCATGATTACTGAAACGTCAGACTTTTCCCTTGATTTCGCCTCAGATGTAAACTTTGATCCTGTGCCTAAAATATTTTCTATTCTAATGCAGTTATCTCCAACCCGAACCACAACCGGCACAGTGGAATGTGTGCTCTGGGATCTGCAGTGAGCCCTCTAAGCCCCGCTATCAGCACAGAAAAGCTTTAATTCTGACTTAAGGCACTGGGAAAGCAGCAATTCCCTTTGTCTCCCTGTATGTAACATCAAGGGAAACAATCTGGCTAAAAGGGGCTGTGAACACAGCCCCTGGGCAGTGGGCATCTTTATGCACTGGAGAACAAGAGCTGAATATCCAGAGAGATTCCTTCGTGTATAGGGAAACTCCACCAGAAAGATTCATGGCTAGACGCAGGGGATGTAGTCACTTTTAGTTTCTTCCCCTCTGCCTTCCTACAGAAGCCCTAATCACAAAACACGCCATTTTTGTCTGAAATGATTTTGAGAGTAATGCTGTGGATTTATGCAGATTACTTTATGCCACTCCTGGCAGTGTCAGCAGGATTTGTGTATGTTTCTGTTTTCAGTGTTCATAAAACCTGGACTATCTGCAGTTGCAAAAACGCACAAATAGATCTGGAGGTGTTTGATTTACTTTCTGAGTCTTGACATTCTACTAATACGGTGATTCTCACTACCTGTATCCTTTAAACTGTCACAGACAACCCTCAAGGGTTATTAAAAACCTCTTATTAAAAAAAAAGATCCTGCACTGCATTGAAACCCATTAAAATAAGAAAATAACCTTTTTTCCCTTCCAAAGCACTCACATTTGTTCTTTCAAAATTAGGATTCAGCAAATAGTTGGAATACATCTGTACTCAGAGGAATCCACATCAGATCATAAATTTGTTCATGTTAAACACAAACATATGAATGCACTCTTATATCCAGGGACTATGGAAGGGTTTAGAATTTGCACACTTTACTCTGTGTAATGCCAGGGCAATGTTTCACTCATCTATGTAAATAAAAAGCAGGCTTGTTGCATTAAAGGCATAAGTATCCTTATGCTCTGCATAAACATCACAGGATTCAATTTTGAGAAGGAATCACATAATTTGTCATATCTTTTATTGTGATTGACTTCAGTGACGGGCATACACAAACGTGATTTTCCACTCAGTGTATCAGCGTATATCTTGGTGTGCATTTGCTGCTAGAATAACAGGAAAGAAGATTAACCTCAGATATGCAAATAAGCTTAATTGAATAAAACAAGACAAATTACCCCTTCATTGGAGCAGTTCCTGGCTTGGCGATGCTGCACACACCACAGGAGCACCGGGAAAGGGCTCGTGTTGCTGCCTCTCATTCCTTCCCTGCTTTTCTGAGGCTCGTGGCAGAGCTGTTCTGGGGTGACAGTACCTCAGCAAGGTCAAACACTGTAGAATGGCGTAAGGGGCTCCAAATGTACTATGTTACCCCACTGCAGCATAATTTAGGGACATGTGAATTTGCTTGAGCCTTACAGTCTCTCCCAAGAGCCCTAGTCTGGCAACTCAAAAGAAAACAAAAAACCAACAACCCCTCCCCACCCAAAAAACACAAACCCAAGTCTTCGTCCTTTACCCTTAAAGTTTATAACCCTTGTCATTGCAAAGGAAGGGTAAATGTGAAAACAGCTGACATGCAAGGCCCTGGAATGGAGTCTCTGCTAAGATCATTAACCATGTGTTTGTACATTTTCGGGGCTGGCAGCCGTGAGGAGACCTCAGGCCCTTGGCTCGCGTGGGCTGGCAGCGCTGGTGGCGCGGGAGGCGCCCTCGGAAGACCTCTCTCATGCCGGCTGGGGCTGCCGGAGGAAGTCAAGAAATCATTTGTAGAACCTGTCCTCAGGCTCTCTACATTGAGGCTATTTATGTTATACCATAAAAAAAAACACCCAACAGGGAATGGTTCAGTATGGTCATATTGTTAAAGAAGTGTGTCTTAAAAGCAGCCTCCTACTGATGAGGGAAAGAAACGTAGAGGGGAAGAATTCTTCTTTAAGAAGTGTCTTTCATTTATAACTTTCCCACCCCTGAAGCTTCATTCTTCCTCCCTTCCTTGAAAAAAATGGGGGAAAATAGTGGAGTCTAAAAAAATCGATTTGTATATGCATGCCAGATGCAGGTTTTGTTAAGCCATCTACTTCTTCTGGGTGTTGTCTCCCTTGAGTCTATTATTTATCATCTTTTACTAAACAGATATAGAGGATTTCCTGCTTCAAAAAATGCGCAGCTTAGGGCCCAATAATAAAAAACCTTACTTATGAGAGGACTCCCATCAAAGCAAAAGGAATTCCTTGTTTGAAAAGCATTTGCAAGATCAACCACTAGGAAGAGAAAGCTATGAACAATAGATAGCTGCAATATCGGGGAAAAAATACCAAAGTTAAAATATGAGGGATGGTAATATATGATCATGTAAAATTATGAAAGACAATGAGAATATGTAGGGTCACCACCTTTAAAAACAATTGTCTCTTTTAATTCAGCACTGTACCTACATATGGTGAAGAAGTAGCTATTGATTTTATCAGCCTTGCTAAAATAGTGTTGGAGAAATTACTACAGGAGAAAATAAACTCCAAACGAATCAAGCTAAGGTGTTGTGATCTTCTGCTATGGAATCTCCAGTCCAGGTTTGACTTTGTTTCAGATGAAAACTGCTGTTTTCCCTGGCAGCCAGGAGGGCCAACCCTGTCTAGGAGGACATCAGGCACATCATTGCCAGCCGTGCAAGGGAGGGGATTGTCCCACTCTGCTCTATGCTGGGGCAACCTCACCTCAAGCCCTGTGTGCAGTTTTGGGCACCACAATATAAGAAAGATATGGAGAATGTCCAAAGGAGGGCAACCAAGATGATGAAGGGCCTTGAGGGGAAGCCGTATGAGGAGTATCTGAGGTCACTTGGTCTGTTCAGCCTGGAGAAGAAGAGGCTGAGGGGAGATCTCATGGCAGTTACAGCTTCCTTGTGAGGGGAAGAGGAGGGGCAGACACTGATCTCTTCTCTCTGGTGACCAGTGACAGGAGCTGAGGGAATGGCCTGAAGTTGTGTCAGGGGAGATTTAGGCTGGATATCAGGACAAGGTTTTTCACCCAGAGGGTGTTTGGGCACTGGCACAGGCTCCCCAGGGCAGTAATCACAGCACGAAGCCTGACAGAGCTCAAGAAGAGTTTGGAAAACACTGGCACCTGGTGTGGTTCTTGGGATCGTCCTGTGCAGAGCCAGGAATTGGACTCGATGATCCATGTGGGTCATCTCAGGATATCCCATGACTCTGTGATTCCACACAGCAGTCAGGTAGGGCCAATTCCATTACTTTACTCCAACAGAGATATTAATATCATCTCATAATTTTTTCTTCAGTTTTACTTGGTAATTGTACGGTCTTTGATCAAGATTGCTTCAAGATTTTCTGAGGTGACATGGATTTACTTGTCCAGGCTGGATAGTGCTTTGGCTCCCTGGGCTGAAGTTGATTCACCATAGAATCACAGAATGGTTTGGGCTGGAAGGGACTACAAAGTCCCAGTTCCAGCCTCCCCACCATGGGCTGGGACAACTTCCACTAGACCAGGTCACTCAAAGCTCCATTCAACCTGGCATTGGACACTTCCAAGGAACAAAATTACTCAAACTGAAACCTTGAAGGACAGTTGCTCACGAAAAATCTTTCTATACTTTTAAAATGCTGAGCTGATCTCTTGCCATCTCTTCCCTTAAAGCAGTATTAGCCTGTTGTTGTAGCTCTGTGGTGGGCTAAACACACACACAGGACACGTCAGCCTCAGTAGGGAAAAATAGTCTGTGTGTAGGTGTGAAAAAGAAGTGTCTGAGTGTACAGTCCTTCTTCAAGTGAGCAACATAAGTAGGTGAAGCTTGGGGCAATTTTTCCCAAGCTGTATTTAACATGACAATTTTTTCTTTCTTTTTTAAACTCCAAGAAGAAATTTCGTGCTCAAAAGTGTGCCGATTTGTTCAATACCAGGCAAGCTAACAAAATCTTCTAGAAACCTTACTCACTCTTGAAAGGACAATCACCATCACACAGCATCCCTTAGGTTAAATCTGGTCATAATAACCACTGCAAACTGTTTATTCAATAAGCCCCTTTTTTGGCTCTTGAACAGTTTCTTTATAAACCTACATCTGACATTCGTAATTCTTGAGTCTGCGAAGTTTGCAAACATATTTGATCTGGGAACAGCACATACAGAGTTTGTACTTGCTACTCTGAATTTGCTTATCCAAGGTTTGTGATTGATCATAACTCCATTTTACTTGTTAACTGGATGATTTATGTGTTTATAAAGTGTATCTGCTTCCCTGCTTCCTATGCATTCAACTCAATTTATTTATTAAGCCAACTTCTGCTACTGGCCCAAGATACATGTTCTATAGATATTTACAGAGAAGAACTTCCTTTGAGACCATGCAGAAAATGGAACGCCACTAGAATTCCCCCAAAGCTTTTGGAATACTTTTTCTCATCCCCCCAGTATTTAGACACTGGAAAACTCAAGCACCTGAATTCAAACAGCACTAAATACATGTACTTTTGTTTCTTCTGTCTCTGTCCTGTCTGTCAAATTAATGCAGTCCTATAATATTCTTAAAATAATTCTAGGTGCCAGGATTATTAGTTTGTAAAATGCATGTGAAATGGCACATTCTAACTGCTGAAGCAAAGGACACTGAAGGAGTTTGGTCAAGACATTATTCTGAGAGTCATATACTTTTATTATTCGCTGCACTATGAGAAATCACTTTATTTTTACGTATTTGGTGCAAATTTAATGTAACTTTCTTGTGCAAGACCCAATATTTTTATCACCCTTCCTCAATATAACCTCAAGCTTTTAAGTTATGAGGACTGAAGACATTCTTATAAAAAATATAGTGAATAGGAAACGAACTCCAAAATAGGTGTGGCAGGTTAAGAAAAACCTTTGCATGACTGAATGTATTCAACATTTTCATTCCAGATCTGTAGAGTCTTCCTAAGGAACTGAATTCATGTGTCTGACTAACAAAGTGGCAGATAAAACAATTTCTGCATTCAATTCTTAGGAGTCTTCCCTGGACTGCAGCTGAAAGTGAGTACTGTGGTACTGTCATCCACAGATTTGTTTTGGAATGGTGTCCTCCAAAGGCATATATATATTTATATATTTATTGTTCTATGTGTATGTACATAAATGTACATATCAGCTCACACGCACTCTCATGCTATGGGAACAAAAGCCCAGACAATTAAATAATCACTAGAGATAGACTTTTTCCTATGCACTGCTAGAAATTAGAGCAAATCTTATGCCTGTGGTCTCCTTCAGTTCCATCCTGGATGGTTCTGTTAGCTAAAATACATCTGTTGTCAGCACTATGAAAAAATAAAATCTATGGTTTAAACTTAAAATGTGATGGGATATTGCCTGGAATGTTTTCTCATATAGACAGTGTTATCTGAGTCGTTCCTTGGCAAGAAGTTCAATCTGAAGACAGTTTTCAGATGGTTTCAGCAGCTTAGTTTGCAATGCCTCTGGAAGCAGCACTCCGTTGTCCTCATGAGCAGCTCCCCCTTCCCAATCCTTCGAAATTTTTCATCTTCTGGGAAATTCACATTTGACCATGAAATCTCCTTCAACTACTGTTAGCAGTTCTGGAAATCAGTTGTAAAATTACCTTTTTACTATCAGCACTGGTGACACAAGACGTGCCTAGAGGACCCACAAGCACTTTGTGACCCACTGGGCTTCGCTGCTGGCTGCAGCATCCCAAGGTGCAGCCTGGCTAAACCCACAGCGAGCACAGAGATCCTGAGCCCTTGTATCTGTTTGTTGTGCTGGGGGAAGCCACTGTCACAAGATGTGGCACTTCAGTATGTGGGGATAGATGAAGCCTTTCACAACCTAGAAAGTGCACCTAAAAATAGACCACATGGAAGAGCTATGTCACAAATTTCAGAGGCTTTAAATTTATTTTTTCTTTTTAGTTTTTAAAACTTTTTTTGAGAGACCAGCACTCATAAAGCAGTGTTGAGAGGACGTTACAGTAAGGAAGCAAGCAGTAAATTCATAGGTTTGCCTCTAACAGCTGGTTTGGGAGGGACCAGCCATTAAGACAGAGAAGGAGGAATGTGGGATGGGGGAGTGAAAGGGAGATTGTAATAACACTCATAATTAAAATACTGCATTCTAGCTGCAGATTTCTGGAAGAAATTTGATTCCAAGAAGTGCAAGAGGCCATGAGTGAAAATTCTTTCATAAGCAGGAAGTGAGAGAGGGAACTATAAGGAAATATTTTGTTTATTTTGGCCATCATTCTAAAAAACCTGGGCTAAAAGCAAAGAGAAATGAAAGAAAGAATACTGAAAAATGATGTGTGAAAAGTACCCAGAATTTCTGGAAACTGCAAAGCCTAATTATGAGCATGAGTAATTTATTCGTGTGTTGTCCCGGAACTAATCAATATTTTGCACTTTATTAGGAATGGAAACTTTCGTTGTCTCTTTCAAACATACGGTAGTTGGCTGATTAATTGAGTGGTTTGTTCAGTAGTATGACCAGCTGTTATAAATGGTTTAGTAATTTTTTGGCACTAAAAGTAAATAGGACTTTTTTTGTCTTTTTGGCTGGGCTAAATAGGAGAGCACATAGCCAATAAACCCAGATCTTGTTTCAAATCCTGAATTTTGTTTTGAATGCATAATAACCCTAAATGTGCTGCTGTGTTTCTGAGCGACCTCTCAAGATGCAAAAATTGGTAGTTATTTTGCTGTGATTAAAAGGTCTTTTGATGTCGCATTTTGCTTTACCAGTTCCCCTCCAACTGGCTCTAGCCACAGCTAAAGAGAAATTGAGGCCTCCTTGAGGCCTGGTTTTTGGAGATTCTGACATGTATTTTTGGAATAGGCCTCTTTTCCTCCTGGGATTATATCAAGGAGGTAACTGGAAAGTGCTAGAGATGCTGAGTATGAGCCCAAACCCTCCAAGGAATATCCCTGCTAGCATTAGAGCTGTGCAGCATGTGAACACTATGGGCATTATAAAATGCATATTGCATGTTGAGGAAGTGAATGGAGGTCTATTCAAAAGTAGAGAAGGCTGTGGGGCGAGGGGCATGGGACTGCAGTTTCTTCAAAACACTGGATCATCTAAAAAGTTTGAGAATGGCTTGTGGCCATGAGAAACGTGTTTGTCAAAATGCATCCCCAGCTGTGGGATGGCATAATTCAAGTGACAGACTTTCATTTGGATCTGTAAAGCTGAAGCCCATCCACATTTGTGCTTGACTCCTTGCTGAGCCTGAAGATGTTGTGGGGCAGAAGAATGGCATTGTGTAGTTTCCATTGTCGGCTGTCACACTGCATATGTTTTGGGACTGATCTGAAGTTTTGTTTGACATCATGACTTTTATAAGAATCAAAACCCCCAAATCCCTCCGATGAAATCCATATGGCTTTGTTCACAGGCTGAAATAAAATCATGCTCACAGCCTTTACTGCAACTGAGGGATATTTGGTGGGAGTAGTTTTTTGCTTAATAAAAGCATAACATTCAAATGCTTGAAACGTGGATATTATTAAGTACCTGCTCTGCAAGAATAACTCAAATTCTGTTTTATTCCCTCCCCCTTCTGTTAGTTCATTTGCACAAGAGTCAGATCTGAGGGTGACATGAAGAACGATCTCCGCAGCCTGGCATGGACCCAGCTTCACTCGAACTCTGTTTTAGATATTATTGGGGGCTTGTCTGCATTTTGGCTCCTTGCAGCTCAGTGCCGAACATTTGGCATAATGTGTGGTAAGGGTTGTTACGATACACAGAAGTGAGGTAATTCCCATAATTTCTGCAGTGTAGGCAAGTTTGCTTGGCTGCTAGAGCGGTTAGAGCAGGAAGCTTCCCGGTGTGCCGAGATGCTGATTACTAAGGGTCAGGCCTGTGCTCACCATGACATCATAAAACACAACTGGAGGCTGATTTATTTAAGAACTGTCATGTCACTGGTTTTGTCAGCAGAAAGCCAGAGGACAGAGAAGGTGAGGGGGAGCACTAGGCTTGCACAGTGCAAGATGTATGTTGAGGAAGAAAACACTGATGGCTCCTTTGCCGGTGATGTAAGAAATGTTTTAGTCACCAGCGGGCCTGAGGTATGGAGTGGCACTCTTCCTTCGCTGTGTCATTTCCAAAATAAGGAAAACATTAATAGCAAGCCTGGCAGGAGAGGAAAGACTGAGACAAATATTTAGACCTCCTTAGCCATTGCATTGGGCAAATCCTACACCACTTGTCATGTGGAAACTCCTGCAGTGTTTGCACGCGCATAGCAGCATCGTAGTGTCTTCTAAGGCAGTGCAGTGTCGCGTGAGAAAATGTTACCAGGTTGTCTTCCAGAAACAGCCATGGACAAATGATGCTTCCAGTGTCCCACTGCTGGGCTTCTGTGCCACCTGCTCCTATTCCTTGTGCAGGACATGATATGTAGTGCTGGATTAAGCACGCCAAGATTTCTGGATACTGCTCCAATACTCCAAGTGCTGCTGAGTGGTGCAAAACTGACTATAGGTGGTGTTAACCTGACTAGTTCTGTAACAACTTATCAGAGAAATATATTCCTTTCTTTCTCCTCACAAAAATCATGTTTGGTTCTTGAAGATCAACACACAAGACACACATCCCCAAATTTAAAATTAAATTAATAAGACTCAAGCACTACAAAAGCAATAGAAATTTCCATTTGAATGAGACTGTAGCATGAGTAAGTGAATATATTTATATTGGACGATGCAAATATATTTATATATTTATATATTTATAAATGGACGATGCAAATCTCCAAACTTATAGGGTACCTCTCAGCTTTTCCATACATGCAGCTGTAAAAAAATGTGCTGAGTATAGCCAGTATCTCACTTTAAGACCATTTTCCTGACTTGGTTCACTAGATTTCAGCTTCAGCTCTTTAGCATATTGCCTGGAAAATGCATCACTGCTTTTTATGCCAAAGAGTGCTTAGTGTTTGGTTTGATACCCTACTGACTAGGTTATTTTTGTAGTTCTAGGACTTCTTCATCTGGCTGGCTCAAACCCTTTCCAAATGTGAGTCAGGACTTGCAACAGGCAGGTGGTACTGTTATGAAGGGCAAATGAGACAGGCAGCTTCACTCATTTCCCTGAAGACCCTGAAATATGGGGCTATAAAGGCAGAAAGAGTGGTACAGATTCTCTGCTCTGGTCAGAAGATGACAGAACCCCTCATTTTCCATAGTAATCTACAAAGAATCAGTTTTGAAAACCATGCTTGGGTCACAGCCCTGAGAGTCCATGGCTGAGAGAAGGAGAAAATAATAACAAACACCAACTAATTGCAGGTGGGTACAAAACCCCAGATTTTTTCAAGTATGTGGGATCTCTCTGGGTCACTTCAGAGCAGCCCTTTGGGACCTAAGTGTCTAATTAATTAATTAACTTTCCATAAGCAAAGAAAAATGAAAGAAAGAATACTGAAAAATGATGTGTGAAAAGTACCCAGAATTTCTGGAAACTGCAAAGCCTAATTATGAGCATGAGTAATTAATAAGCTGTATAAATCCCCATATTTCTCCACCCCTTTCTCTTCTCTTCTTCTCAAGATTTCCTGCATCCAGAGTTGAGAAGTTTGGAAAGGTGAAGCTTTTTGGAACCGCAGAGGAAAGCCAATGTTGGCACTATCTGAAAGAGTAACTGATGTCCTCTAGGTTTTGATTATTTGTTAATGATCTAAAAGAACAGTGTTACTGTCTATTCATTTAGAGCTTAAAAATGGCAGCCCTGCTGCCTGGTACCTTAAATAAGTAGTTCTGCTGAAATGAATGCTTACCTGCAACTTGGCAGAAGAAATCTTCCAAAGAGTGAGTCTGAGCTGGGTTAATATGCACATATATCCCTTAAAATGGGATTTTTCAACCACTCTTGAATTCACTGTTACACATTTTTCATCTTAAGTTAAAATCCTGCTTCAAGGTGATAAGGGCTTGCATCAAACACGCATTTTATCCGTAGGTTGCTCCTATACCCAGTAAAAGGTAGGGGGCATAACAACTAAATTTTTTTTGTTCATTTTGTACTTGAGAAATGCATAGAAGAATTTTGATGAGAGTGCATCGGTACCTTTCAGCACTGTTACCACAGGGATGCCGGGGAATGGTTTCCTTTCCATATGGCATGCAGCAAAGACAAGTGGAGAACATCAGGTAGGTGCTAAAATCTCGTTTGCTTCTGTTACTTGTGATGATGCCCTGAGCCAGGGAAAGAAACAACTGCATGGGCTGCATGATTCCCTTTGGATGTGCTGAAAGCAGGCACCTTTTAGGCAAAGGAGAGGAGGCATCTCTATCCA
This sequence comes from Oreocharis arfaki, assembly GCA_013398015.1. NCBI lineage: Eukaryota > Metazoa > Chordata > Aves > Passeriformes > Paramythiidae > Oreocharis > Oreocharis arfaki. Next base: position 200,324 of record VZRR01010939.1, read on the forward strand.
GACCCCATCCTGCCAGGGTGTAACATTGCTGTTCACACTCAGGTCCCAGCACCTTTGCTCTGTTTAAAAATGCTTTAACTAAAAACACAGCTTGTGTATTTGTTGCAGAAGGGTTTTTTTAATACATCCTGAACATTCTCTGGATTGGCCAGAGCAGTTCCCAGCTGTACATCACAGGAAGGTTTGACTTGAGAGAGGAGTGGATAATTGAAGCTCTAATTGAAATTAGTGGGAACTCAAGATGTTTATCTTACAAATCAGAATCTACCTGTCTCTAGTGGTAACTCTTGATTTGAGAAACATTTAGGCCTTGTCAGAATAGCTTCATTAAAACAGTGAAAAACCACGAACTGTGTAATTTAAACTTTCCTCTGTGTTGCAATCCTGTATTTTTATGGACAGTATATGGGAAATCCTGTGTTTCCACATGCAGGGGGTGGAGTGGATGGATTTGGTTTTTTTTCATTTTCTCAGCAATAAAAGGCTGCTTTTGCTGTGTACCTTGCTTTTAGCCTTATTCAGGGCTAAAACTGGGGCCAAGCTGTGAGCTGGCAGCATCCAGAGGGTTGTGGCTGGTTAGCAGAGTCACAGCTTGGCTGTGCCTCCTCTTGCTCCTTCCCTGGGGCTGCTCAGTGCCCGTTGTGTCCTGGGAGCTGGTAGAGACCAGTGACAGAGTCCAGGCAGGTACAGTCCTGGTGAGAGAGTGGTAGAGGTTAAAATCAGTCCCCTGTCCTTTCCTCAGAGGACTGGAGATGTTCAGCACTGGCCCCTGCTCGAGCAAGTAATTGTTATGCTGAGAGATGTGGCAAGGTTACTGCCCAACAGACTATTAGAGAATTTTGTTTCTTCAGATAGAATACACCCTTAGACTCTGTATTTGGGCCAGACAGGAAAGAACACAGGGGCCAGACGGAGAAAGGCTTTCTTAAAAATCTCATTCCTCTGTATTTCTGTGTGGTTTTAGTTGGCAAGCCTGTACTTAGTACACAGGCTATAATGGGCCTCCCCAAGTCAATTCAAAGAAATTGTATCTTAATTAACATTAGTCGTTACAAAATCACCACAAAGGACAAATTTTGCTCAATTTTAGTAGTCCCAATGACAGCCTGTATATAAATCACAGTATTTTCCTTAAATTCACAGTCTTTGTTTCAGGGCTTAGTTGCACAGTAGTGCAACTGGAGAATTGCTCCCTGGATATTAATTAGATGAAGATTTTTTTGTTAATGTGAAAAAATTTTAAAGGACTTTCGTCAATTACCCTTGTATCCCTTTTGACCCTAACCAATTTATATCTTAGGCTACTGAACTTTATACTGGTCATTAATTTGCAGTATTGCCTTCTTTTTTTCCTTTAAATTAATTGCAGAAGGCCAAGAACTGGCAAACTCACTCACTAAATGGTGACTTGAGTTGGTGGTGACCCTTGGCTGCCTGAAATCAGATGCTCAGAAATACAAGAGGATTTTCCCAATCTTGACCAATGCTGTGTACAAACCCTGTTTATTTAAATAACAGCAGATAGCTGAATGTTCATCATTCAAAGGGAACTTTTTATAACTTTTTCCTCTAGGTTTGGGCTTACTTTCTGACCCTACTGCTCAAATAAACAGCAGGGTTTGTTGCTCTTTACATACCAGCAGTTTAAGTTCTAAAGCCACTTCTACTGACCTGAGATCAGATGAATACTCTCCTGGGAAGTTTTACGTTTTTTGCTGACATTCAGTTGGATTAGGAAGGGTAAAATTTTGTGAAAAGGCAGAAAAAAGTAGAGATGTTTCTCTCCCTGAGAGATGATTGACCCTTGTTCTTTGCCCTGGAAAAAAGGTTGAGGGAGCAGGGTGTGTAAAAATGGTTGAGCAGCTTTTTTCTTGTGAAGAAGCCCAAACCAATCTAAAACCAATTCAGTTCTGTGGTCATAGAAGACCCCAGTCTAAGCTTCGCTGGAATTGCTAAAGAAGCCGAGTGAGCTTCAGCAAGTATCAGATATGTCCAGAAAGCAAAGATTTAGGATAGGGCTCAGGATTTAAAACCCCCCACAACAACCAAACAAAAAAACCCCAAACAAAAACCAACCAACCAAAAAGCCCAACAACTTGCAGATCAGCTACACTGTCTTCCCAAGTCAGCTTGGAAAATATTGGTGATCATGAAGGATCTCTTGCTTCTAGTTCTCACAGCACAGTAAAAATATAGTCAGTGATTGCAGAGCTAAGGAAAATAGATCTTCATGCATTTCAGAAAGGATCTGGGTGTGGCTGGAAATGAGTGATACTACACCAAAACAAAGCTTATTTTGCTGTAAATAAAGAGTACTTGAGTGGACTGGACAGAGGGCATCTATGTAGTTTAATTTAATGGGCTGCTATATAATTCTTCTTTCTGCCTCCTCCTACTCTTTTACTTCAGTGTTTTCTTGGACAAGCATTTCCTGATCTGAATTAAAGGAATAATATTTTATACTCACTGGAAAACTTGCCTGTTTTACATCTCTGGATGAACATTAAAAATGTGCATTACTGCTTTTTTTCTTCTTTCTTGCTGTATGTATTTGAGTGCCAGATTTATCAGTTCTGGTTTTCCCAATGCTGGAAAATGAATTTGCTTCAAATTATAACTGTTTGAATGCGACCAGTGCACAAATGAATGCCATTACTGTGTGTCTACAATAGGGCCAAACCTCTGATCTCAAATTCAATTTTGAAAATGAAGAGTTGACTCTAATAACTTCAGTCAAATCACCCTGGATTTACACCAGGGGAGAAGAAATAAGAATCTGGACTTTCATGTTTAGTCTGGGAAGCATTTTGAAATTCTTGTGGATGAAAGATACTAAAAGTGTATGTTATTATCGTGTTATCCTTTTTCCATATCCCACTTCACATCATAGGACTGACCATATATCTTAGGATTGTTCAACCCACACTTTTCCTAAATTTTACCCCTTTAATCTGATGATTATAGCTCGTTCATGTCATAAATCTACAGTTAAGGTTAAGCAATCATGAAACCATTCTTTTCAGTAGTGTCCTGGGAAATGCGAATGAAATCTATTCCACCATTTTTTGAACCAGAATATGGGAAGTCAGTGTTTCTTCCCATTTTAAATTTATCCAGCCTTTTCTTGCCAGTAGTTTACTCGAAAACTTCTTAATGCGCAGTCTGCAAACTTGGCTTGGACATCTGAGAAAACTTTGTATATGTTAAACATTTGCTAATAATAGTCCCAAGCAAACTGCAGGAGGAGAAACTGCTGGCTTAATGTATGGTAAATACAATAAACAGCTAGTGGAATAAAAGCCCTCTGGAAAGATAAGAAACAATGCTGAAGTCAGTGCTTAAAATTGTGCAATCCCATGGAGTCACCTCTTCAGAAAAGCCTGGATGATGAACTCAGAAGTATCCTCAGGCTTGCAGCGTCTTTGTCTGGATCTGGCAGTCCATGAATGCATATCTGCAAAGTAAAGCTTAACAATTTAATGGAAAACTGAAGCTTAAAGGTTAGATGGATGAAAATGGGGTTTTAATGTAGCTTCATGAAGCTATGATCCTGGAGCAAACACACCTGAGGCCAGCCCTAACTCTGGGGGACCCCACAGCTGGGGCCTATGAGGAGCTGCAACCTTGGGTACATAGGACCTCTGATCCCACCCCTACTGAAACCGGGGTGGGGGGGGAAGCAGACTTTCAGTTTAGCTTAAATTTCTCTCTCTGGCCAGGTTCAGTGAAACACATTTAAAGTACATTTTCAAGAATGGGCTTTGGTCTTTTTGACCAGAACTTGCACTATTCTCCTGCTTGATATATGCACCTCAAATTTTGTCCCAGTAGTGTGGTTTTCAAGTTTTAAAAATAAGTTGACTAGCCCAAAATCATCTTTTTTTTTTTTTTCCCCATGGCTCAGATGATCTCAAAAGGAGGATCAGAATGAAACTTTGTAGCTCTTTCAAACTGGGTGGTTTTATGGCTTTTTAGTTCTTGAGTTAATAGTCCAGAAAAAAAAATTGGAAAACACAAAACATTTCAGCTCTTCTGATATGTAGTTAAATTTTCTGGAATAATGACAAACTTTGTTCATTACTACAACTATCTGAACTCAAACCAAGACAAGCCAGGAATAACAGCACTAAATACATTTCCAGGAGTAGGGTCTTTTAATGTCCCCTGCTAATACAGTTGTAACAAAAAGATCATGCCTGAATCTTCCACAGTGCTTTTGCTCTTGGAGTGTTTTACATAAAAGACTGGCGATGCCAAGCTCCTGTTAAATGAGAAATCACGGTACAGTGTGATGGGAAGGTTATCCAGCAAACTAATGGCAGGAGTGAGACCAAAGCTGACTCTTTTGTGGTGAGTTAGCTGCTACACCAGTGCCTGGATAGTGCTGTTTATTGTCAGAGACAGACCTCAGTCTGCCCATGCACTCTCCGTTCCTACTGCACTGCCTAAAGGGGCAGGGGCTGCCTCAGCTCCTCTTGAGGCTCCTGAAGCCTCTTGAAATGAAATCTCGCTTTCTCTATTTAAACTCTGCTCAGAGAGAAGACTAAAACTAAAACTATCAAACATGACTGAGGCAAAGGGGAAAGGACCCAATACTAAGAGTGTCTCAATTGGCTGGCAGTTTGCCTAAGCCTCCATAAAAAAGAGAGGGAGAGGGAAACCCCAAACTCTGAGACCTGTAATTGATAAGGGGTATTGTTGAAGGCCTTGGAACACAGTGTTCTATGTAAGAATAAGCACAGTTTAGTTTGTTTGATGAGGCATAGAAGCCAAATGGCAATATGTGTGTCAGTGTTCACTGAAGATCAAGTACAGCTTCTCATCTTGGAGACGTAGGAAGACAGGCAGAGGAGAGTATTATCTTGAGGGTCCTTAAAAAATAAGCAGCAGCCAATCAACAGTTTTCTTTAATACTGTCATGTTCAAAAATGATCATTTCTAATGCATAATGAAGTGTATACACTTTGCACATAATCTTTTTCAAATAAAGTAGTTGTGATGGGAAATATTTCTACTTGCTCCTAGTAGCGCAGAACAGCTTTCCCACAGGGGACAGCTACAGAAAGCCCACCCTACTGCCATCTCTAGTCAGTCCTGGCTATTGAATTCCACATTTAAATCCATCCTTTTACATTCTAAATGGAGGAAACAACAAGTCAAGTTGCATTGGTGGGTATTTCAAATAACCTCTATTATAAATCTTTTCCAGGCCTATCAGTTTCTTCCGGGCTTTTGCCCTGCAAAAGAGTTGTATTATATAAACAGGAAACATATAGGAACTTGCTAATTGCTGGTTTGTTTTTATGGTTTATTTTTCTTCTGCAGCAACATAGGCTGCTTTTCTTATTGTCACTGGAGGGATTAAATTACGGCATGGAGCTTGGATGCTGGAGAAGAATGTTAAAGCAGTGACCTCTTTCAGGCTTGAGGAAGCAGGGAAGGTTAGGTCTCTGCTCTGTAGATAAAGCCCATGAGTTGTTTCTTTTAAAACTTCCTTATAAACCTTGTTGAAAAGATAGTCCCAAAAATCAAGAGACAATTTATTTTTGGGAAAACTGCTTTTATAGCACAAGGTGATGTTTAATGCTGTGGGTTTTAAAGGTGGTGTTGCATTTGCTGGCCAGCATATCTGTGAGTGCTACGCAGCATTAAAGATTTTTTTTTCTGGCTGTGCTGGAATCCGTGCGTAGATGCCACCTCAGCCTTGCTTTCAGCTGAGATAGATTCTCTCTGAGGCCTCATGGCAATAATGCTAACAGACACAAAAATATCCAAAAATGTTAGCGTTGGCTCTTACTTGAAGATAGAGGAAAAGCTGCTCACTGATAAAGAAAGCTGGAGGCAGCCCTGTAAACCACTTGAGGATCTCCTGTTCCCAGCTCAGAAAACACCCATTCAACCAGGATGAGTCCTTGCACGTGATCCTTTAATCACAGACCTGGATCAGCTTTTAAACCCATGGTAACCTTTATTTTGGGACCAGGTTCTTGGCACAATTACCATAGCTTCTGGCTTTGACTATTTCAAGGTTCTCTACCACAAGAACAGGGCTCTCAGAATTTCCTTTTTTTTGGTTCTGTTGTCTGAGGGATTGTGACTGCTTCTTATGTTGTCCCTTTTTTGCTTTGCTTTTGTTAGCAAGCACTGTGAACCAGCTGGAAGAAATCCTTGATAAATATAATAATCATATATTGACACAGACTTTGCTTCCCTGATGCATCACACAAGATACTTGCCCCTAGATTCATATCTGAGAAAATACATAATGTTATTGCCCTGCTAATAATAGTTTCCTTGTTTTCCAAGAAGGAAAATTATCATTTCTGGGATCTTTAGGAGTCATCATAAATTAACTGGAAAATAGCCCCATATGTGAAGTGCTGGCGTGTTTCTTGGAGCATGCTCAGTCAGTCTCCCCAAGGAAGCACACCCTTCCTCTTAGTTGTTCTAGGAAAACAGAGGTGTGAATATTTTCCTGAGGGAAAGGGAGTTTGTTGTTGATAGGGTACTGTCAGTGCCAGAATATCATATGCTTTTGCAATATATTTACTGGCATTTAGAAGGCCTGAGGAGATAAGTGATTCAAAGGAGAGGTGTGCTACAGAAAACTGTCGGTGAATCAAAGTGAAAAAGTGGAGCTAATGAGACAGAGTGATGATACAATGAGGAGTTTACCAGTAATCCTCAGGCAGTGCTTTCTCGCTCCCTTCTGAAATTCTGTCAAACTCTCTCACTGTTATAGCAAAACATTTCTGAAATGAAGACTAAGGCTCCATGTAAAACAAAAATAAATCATGGGCTGTAATGAGGAACTCGTCAAACATTTCAAAAAGTAACAACCAAGTAGCAGGGAATGTTATACTAACCTGGTACTTCTGGTTGGTTACAGTTATTGATATAAAAACTTCCTTGGAGGTCTACGGCTCTCTTAGGATGGCCACCTCATATACTGAATTGTGTGTTTCCCAGGCAACAAATGCATTTTGCTTCTGTGCTTCAAGTTTACTTAGGGAGAAATGAGCCCGTCAGGATGTAGGGGACCTAAAAAGGGGAAGGAAGGGAATAGTTGCAATATGAGAATATCAAACAACAAGGAAGAATAAGCTTTTTTCTAGCCCAGAGCTGGGTCCTGCATACCTCAGTCCAGGGTAGTCCCAGTGAAGCTGGTAGAGAAACCCATGCAAGACGAGTGAAGCTGGTTCCAAACTGGAGGTATTTATCTGAAAATGCCTTAGAAGTAGAAAATCTATCAGATTTCAGTTAAAATAACAATTCTTTGCAGCTCTGCCAAATGTCTGCAGGCTTCTGGTGATTTATTGTTCAACCAATTCATGCAGAAAGCTGAGGTCTGCCTTCCCCTCTTTCCGCGCCAAACAGAGGAACCTTCACAAGGCCTTGGCACTTGTCAGATTTAAATCCTTAGGGCAGTATTTCTCACCTCAAGTGCAAAATTCACCACTTCCCTGTGAAAATCGGTCTGGGTGAGAACTGCACACGGAGCAGAGCTCACTACTGGCGTTTATACAAGATTGATTATGTGGGTTTTGGGTTTGCGCTTGGTGGTGTCAGAAATTGGAGGGAGGAGGGGAGACTGCTAATTATCCTCCACCCCCTTTTCCCAATAAGCTTAAAATAGCTGTGTTGGAGTGCAATTTGGGCCTGCCTAATCTCAGTACTGGTTCTGAGAAATAATCTCATTGCCACTCTCTCAATTTCTTTGAAACATAATGAGTTGGAATTACATGTAAATGACAGCAGTAGTTCAAAGGGAGGCTGAAACACAATGTTTGGTCTCTAATTAGTATTGCAGTGTGTGGCCTGTAAACTTGATGATAAATGAAGCAATTGGCCATCAGTGGCTTCAATTAGATGGCAGTAAAAAAGGTAACAAAATAAAGTCAGCAGCAAGGAAATTTGCTCTGAAAAGCATTGCTGTGGGTGGATTTCAAGCTTTGCAATGAATTGGGGCTAATTGGCTGGTTTGTTCATTGTTTCTCAGGGGCAGTGCAACTGCCTAATTAGAGAGAGCTTTCCAGTGCCCAAGGAAAATAGGAAGAGAAGATGTGACATGGTTCCTCTTTCAGAGCACCCTGTCTCCCCACACCAACCAAACCACTGTGGGGAGAGCACACACTTCTCTTGCTCCTCTTTTTGGAAGAGGAGCAAATTGGTTTGTACCGGCTAGCAGATATTTGCTTAAGCCTTAGATCACAGAGCATTTCTCAGACATTAACTGACAAACTTCAGCAGAGCCTTCTCAGAGCCTTTTCTCGAAGCAACCATCAGAAGTCAGGAGCTGGCTTGGAGCTGGCATTGTACAGGGAAGAGAAGTGAAAGGCAGTGAGCCCTGTGACTGCTGAGCCCAGCAGTGCTTTCCCAGCTATGCCTCACTGTGTAGTGCATGTCTCTGTTGGTTTTGACACTTAAGTGAGGGGAAATAAGAATGGCATGGTACTTTTCCTAGTGAGAGATTCACCAATGTTTTCCTGCTTTGCCCAGCCAGTATTTTATTCCAGGACACTCGCCTCTGTATAAACAGGACAACTTAATTGCTACCAAAAGTACACAATAGGGAAAAGAGTCAGGCTGGTGGTAAAAACTGTTTTCTGTCTGCTATTCTGAATACATTTGTCTGTCACCACCTGTAAAGTTATGCAGTCAGTGTGATTATCATTATTTTAGTGGGAGACATAGAGGCTGTCTCACTTTCCATAAATGCTTTTCAAAGATGATGAAGACACACAAATAAGATAGAAGCAAAGTGTGAAAAAACAAGGGATTTTCAAATTGGGGTTTACGTTTTCAATTAGGAGACTTTGTTATTGAAAACAAGAAGTCAATTTGTCAGAAGCAAAGGCTAATTTGTCTTCACCTCTAAAGACCAGAGGGAAACAATACATCCTGCTCAGACCAGACCCTCTGGGGAAAACCGAAAGCGCTGCCCAGTGCCAATTCTCCCAATTCAGCCTTTCTAAGAACTACAGTACATGTTTTAGAGGATGATGATTATTCCTTTCCACTTATTATTGTATCCTAAAATGCATCCTAAGTGAAATACAGCAACTAGATGGTGGTAGGGGTGAGGAATAAAGGTATTGTAATGTCAACATATGTTATGTGATTCCCGAGTAAGAGAGGGAGAGCTGGGGTTTGGCCCTCTGAAAAATTCATTTTTGAATGTGTTAAGCCCATCTGCTTCCAGGAAAGATATTGTATTTCAGTACAGATTTTTCCAGAATGATACCAAGATGATTTGGACAGTGTCTGTGAAAACTTAAAATTCAGTTTGAAAGTATAAAAATGCTGCTGTGACACACTGTAACACTAAATTTTCCTAATTTTTTTGGCATCTCAGGGCTGACATCTCCAGTGGCACTTCACTCATGGTACATTCATTGCACAGCATCCTTGACATTTTATTTAAAGCAAAACAGAAATTTTACCTGCTTGTCTGTGGTGCAGGATGTGCCTGCCCATGCCTCAAGGAACCCTGTGTATTGGCTCTGCCTGGAGCAGTCTGGGAGGGGCTCCTGCCAGCTGTGGGTCAGACCCACACTGGGCTCTGCAGGGACAAGTGGACTCTGGGGAGATAAAAACAAATGTCCTAGAAAGGTTGGAAGGCACCACAGTGGGTCATTTGGTCCAACCTCCCTGCTCAAGCAGGGTCATCCCAGAGCACACAGCACAGGATTGCATCCTGACAGTTCTAGGATATCTCCAGTGAGGGAGACCTCACAGCCTCTCTGAGCAATTTGTTCCAGTGCTTGGTCACCTGCACAGCAAAAATGTTCTTCCTCAAATTCAGGCGGAACTTCCGTGCAACGATTTCTGTCCATTGCCTCGTGTTCTGTAGCTCAGTACCACTGAGCAGAGCCCAGCTCCGTCCTCTTGACACCCTCCCTTCAGACACTGATGGACATTGATGAGGTCCCCTCTCAGTCGTCTCTTCAAGCTCAGGATGTCCCTTGGTATCGCTGCCATTCTCTGGATAAAGGCCAACTATCCTATGTGCTCAGAATTACACGTTTTTCAAAATGACACATTTCCAACAGTAACCTGCTTCTTGATGAATTTCTTTTCTTCAGGGAGTTGTTTTTAAACTTTCAGTGCTGCTGCCTCCGTTCCCTGGACAGTGGAGCTGTGGTGTTCAGAAAGGCTTTGCGGTATTTCAAAGAACAATCTACCATTTTGCTTCTCTTCAGGGAAGTGTGAACCAATGCAGTTAGCAATCCTGGCTAACATCTAAATTTTTAATGAGAGGAGTATGTTCTTGCAGAGCAGAGAGAAATAACTGGGGCTGCATTGCATCCCCTGCTAGTTGTGGTTATTATCAGTATACATATATTACTAGCAAACTGCTGGGCTGGACGTTTAGCCCATAAACTAAAAATACTTTTATGTTTTGCTCCTCTGTTTGAAGATTTGCAATTGGAAAAAAATAAGGCTGTTATTTAAAAACAGGCTGCTAAAATGAGACACATAAAATATTGCAGTATTTTTATTATATATAAAATGAAGTCTCTGCATTTGTTTTTTATTACTGCGTTACACACAACAAATGAATATGCTCTGAGCCAACAATTTCTACTGTTACACATGTGCACTGTGTTCCTCTGACTGCAGAGGGTTTTGACTAAGCCCTACTAACCAGTTGAAAGAGTAGGCTGAATGATATTAGCTTAAGCAATGAGAGTCAACAGGAAACGGGAGATTTGGGATCTGAATAGTGAAATGAGTCTTGGAGCATGTCATTTGCACAATGGCAGTTCTTGGCATCCAGTGGCTTTGTGCTAAAAATTAGAGTTTATTCCTTAAAAATCTCCAATTTGGGGAATGTGTGGTGGGCTTGAAAGAGCTCAGAACCTCTTGCCTGAACGACACCACTGGGGCTGGAGGGCAGATGAAAATTTTAATCACTTCCAGTCATCTGCTTTGCATGGTTCAACAGGAATGAGTTAGAGAGCATTGCAGTGAGCAATGCCAGCATGCAAGACATTTTGAATCACTGGTACTTTAAGACCGGTAAAATCTTAGAGCCAACAACATAAAAAATATTACTGTGCTCTTACTGTTTTATCTGCAATGGTGACACAATACCTTGCCTACCCACTCCATAGCTCCCTGTAGAGCAGTAACTGAATGCCAGCTAAAATTGCCTAGGAAAACAATTTTTTGTTTTAGATTCATTGCAGAAGGACAATCAAAACAGAAGAAAGAACAAAGTTTCCTCATCTTGAAGTAGCTTCAAGGAAACATGCAAGGTCTGGGACTCCTTTTGCTTAGTTCATTATTATAGTGTTGCATCTTTGGAAATATTCCTGGTTCATGTCAGTGGAAGGCAGGAAAGAATAAGGTCTGATAACTTCATTCAGAGATGAATAACGGAGTAGACCAGCAATCGCAAATCTTCCAATATCGGAGGAGAACAAAGCTTTTCACTGCAAAACTGTAGCTGGATGCAAGCACAGAATAGAGGTTTGTCACATCAGAGAGCCTTCAAAACCATATAAAGCAAACAAAATTAATATCAAAGAGAAATTTGGAAAGATCATTTTTAAAGGGTCTGAGCATTGCCAGGAAACCTCACTTTTTTTTTTTTTTCTCTTTTTATTGTCCTAATCCATTGACTATGGCAACACCCTAAAGAAAGGAAGCAAGTCCATGACCCTTTCCATGTTGGTCCACAGTGAAGGATTAAGCTGTGTAATGCATAAACCCTGTTGTCAAGGGTTGACAAGGGTTTGGCAAACCCTGTTGGCTCATCCTGCATGCCAATATTAAAGTGTACCCACCCGTTTCGCTATGGTCTTTACTGTAGCAGTGCCTTGAAAACCTGCATTAGTTTCCATTTGGATCTGAATCCTTCAGTCCCAGTTCATGATAAGCTTAATTCTCATGTTCCTTCAGTGGGTGCTATCTTCTTGCTGTTACTACTTGGTAAAAGCAACAGGAACAAAGATTGGAAATGTTTCTACCTGCCCCTGGTTCACCATTCTCCCTGTTAATGCAAGATGGGATGTTCAAGATGAGTCCTTTTAGTTTTTAGTTCTTTTCCATCGTGGTGTCTTTGAGAGTGAGTTGTAAATCTGCTATCACTCGAGAGGGATTAGTTATCATTATGTCTGATTGCAAGATTAAAACATGATTAAGAAGGTGGCAGTGTAAAGTTCACAACATGAAGAGAAACCTTATTCTAGGATTAGACTACTACCCACCACAGGCTGTTCCTCCATGGATTCACTGCCAAATGGCTTGGTCAGATGCTCAATCCTTGAATCCCTTCATTCTCTGGACAGGTGAAAATTGAACTTAGTTCTAGAAAATGAACATAGCAGTCAAGGAATTAGTGCATAGAAGGTAAAAATGCCTTTCCTGACAGAGTTCCTGAAGAAATCTTTGGATGGGATGGTATGAAGGAAGATGTGAATATTAATATTCTTCTAGGCCAGGACAAGTATTAAGAACAATGTTTGTCTAAGTCCTAATAGCCATTCATGGATATGGGGTTATTTAAGACAGATTACTTTCCTAAGTCACTCAAAAACTAGCTTCCTAGACAGCAAAATACAAAATGTCTGTTAATATCAGCTTACAAAGACAGAGCATATACATACATATACACACACACACACACAAACTCAAATACCTTTTAGTCATCCAACGTATTCTTTCCATGTCTGCTCATCTGCTTCTACAAACGTTGAAGCAAAAATACATATATTTGCAGATTATGAATTAGTTTTTTCTCTGCATTTATTGGTAACCTACAAATTATGTTAAGATGAATGGAAAAGACCTTCCATTCATTCAGGGTTGCTCCCCTAAAATTTGGGATAGAGGAGCATGGACAATTCCTTGATGTTCCAAGGGGAAAACAAAGGGTATGAGAACATACTTCAAAATAGCTGCTAATACTGGCAAGAAAGGTGTTTGCTGGACCAAATATCTTCTGGTGTCTGTCATGGGCTAATAACTTCTCTGTCTGCATCAAGATAGTGAGGAAGAGTATAAGCCCTGACACCTGCAAGAGAATTTTATTTGTGTGTTCATTGAACATGTTCTGTTTTTAAAAAGTTTCAGTAATTTCTCTGGCAGTACTCAAGATGCTGGTGTGAATAGTTTCTCAGAACTTGGAGATTTCTTGCTGCTATCCTGACCATTTTCTCTGTGTGGTTTGATCTCACCATTCCATTCCAGGCAAATTAGGAAATTCATAAATGACAACCAGGAGTTGAACATTCATTGCTTCTGCTTATGCTAAAGAAGCATTGAGCAAAGGCAGTGTTGCACTGATAACAGTATACATAAATTTGAAGTCCAGTGTTGTAGCAATTGTATAGTTTTGCCTGTTCATGGCACGAAAGGGTGTTTTTCAGGCTGCTTGGAAAAGACCACATTATTGACTTTGTCAGGAAGAAAACTGGATCTACTGGGCCAAGTTCTCCTTGCTGTCATTACCTACGAAGCAGAAAAGCTGTGTTTTTCTGGCCTTTTCTGAGCCTTCTCAGCTTCAAGAAGAAGGCCCGACACTGGCTAAAAGACATCGCCCTCTGTCTCTGTGAGCAAGAGGCAGCGTTGGGTTTGTTGGGCAAGCTCTGCAGCTCTGTCACTGGTGATGCTGGGCAAACCTGAGGGAAGCATCAGAGACAGCTGCCAAATTGTTTGAGTAAGGAACACTGATGCCCAGTTAATACTGGCACTGAGATACAGAGTTGGAGGCAGCTCATGAACAAGAAGAAAGTGCCTCACTGTGGGCACCTCTTTGAAGGGGCTACCCAGGAGCCCCACACATGAAGGGCAAATACTATTAAACAACTATTCAGGACAGTAGTGCTATAACAAAAATTTCTTCTTTACTCTCGTTATATTAACTTCCATGTGCTAAGAACTGAATTTCAGTCCTTTAAGGTTTATCTCTGATGAGTGAATACATTGCCTAGCTGAGCAACAGATGAACACCTCGAGGACCATTCACTGTGGACCGTTCTATAAAAGAAAAAGAAACATGAAACCAAACCTCTCAATTATCAGGGAGAATGTGGCAAGGAGTAAATAAATGCCAGGCGCGAGTATCTGCCTGGAAGTTAATAAAAAGGTAGTAGCAAGGATAGGCAACTCAAAGCACCTCTCCTGTATGGCAGATGATGTGAGTGATCGAGATCTGGGACTGGTGTGTGCTGTGGAATGACGGATGGTTATCTCATTTAAGCTGCAGTGAATAAAACTCTGAGAAGGGCTGCCAGGCTTACTTCTACATCTGTGTTTTCTGCAGCCAGATGAAAGTCATTTTCTAAGAGCTGGCAATTGCTAACAGGGTGTGCACCGATGGGCTCTATCCAGAGGTGAAGGTCTTTTCCACAGGGGCTGAACGCATTTTTGGCAGCTTATGTTGCTCCAAAAAATCAATGGATTTTTGTAACTGTTTGTTATCTAAAGGCTGTGTTATGCTGTGCAGTGGTCTTCAGAGCAAGGTGGATTAGAAGTAGATTAGAGTTGCAGTAAATATGGCTTTGCATCAGGCTCTTGCTGTTTGAACTTTCTGCAGTTTGCAGTGCAGGCCTCCTTATCGCTGAGCTTCTCCCAGCCGGGAATCTGAGGAAAAGGAGTGTTTGTAGTTGAGGACCATGTTTCAGTTATGATTTTTTTGTTGCTGTGTTTTTGTTGGTTTTTTTTGGGGGGTGTGTGTGTGTGTGTGTGGCTTGTTTATTGTTTGTTTGCTTTGTTTGAGGTTTTTTTGGTATTTAAAAAAAAAATTCTGAGTACTTGTATTGCAATGTGAAGCAATGTCCATAAATCTGACCCCGAATGATTTTCTGGGGTGCTGGCATACTAAAGGCAGATAGTGAGGTAGCCCACAGCCGAAGAAAGCTTGCAGTACAAGCAAATAAATTTTAAAAAAATGGAAGGGCATAATGAGTCATGCGGGGATTATATGATTTTCTTCTGGCTTTGCAACAGAAGAGAAAGAAGGACTCTGATTTCTCCTGTTGACATGCCAGTATTCTGACCATTAGTCCACATAAAAAGTAAATGATGCTTACGTTCTCCTTTCACACAATTATATGCTGGTTACTGCCAGCTCACAATTTTATTAGGCTATCCATATGTTCTCCTGTTTTTTAAAATCTTAGTCCCTGGATGTGTAGGATTACATGAGAACCTCTCTTAGGATTTTTTGTTCATTCTTGTTTTTATTTTTAAGTACGTCTAGACCTTAAGGAGGAAAGCTTAAATGTGCTTTGCGAATACAAATTGCTCAAAACCAGAAGGCAAATAAAAGAATTAGAAGGGGTTGTTGCTTTGCTTTGTTTCTTAGAGACATTGGAGTAGTTAGGCCGAGGTCCTGAATTTTTAAAGACTTATTCAACATTTTTTGAATCCTTTGGCTTTTCTCTACCCTGGTTCTGAGAAGCCTCTGGAAGAGGAGTCCCACAAACCCACAGAACTGGGCCTGTTTTCTCTCTGAATTGATTTTGCTGCATTTCATAGGAATCCTCATTCCCACCTGGGGAGAATGAAGCACAGTTTGGAAGCTGGAGATGAGCTTTCCTCAGGCACCTAATGTTAGAGGCTTAGAAACGCTTCCCTTCTGTCATGAAAGGCAGCATGACAGCAACAGGAATGAGAGAGGAAGAGAGATTTAGGAAAAAAGGAACGAAAAAGTGGTTGTGATACGTTCTGAATACCACTATGCTATTCCTTGGCTGCTGTCCTCTAATTATTAAAACATGCTGTTGGCTAATACATGTGTTTTATTCCCGGGGGTTTTGCACAGAATTATTCACATTTATGCATTTCGTGTCTCATAAGCCCGGATATGAATAACAGCAGCAGACACCTGATTGTCCTGAGCAGCCTGATGTCAGTCAAACGAATTCTCCAATTCAAACCAGCAGGTTTGCTACCAACAGGTAGCAGTAGTTTCTGGAAATAGGATTTTGTCATCGAAGTAGAATTATTTGAGTTAGATGTTTTAAAATATTGATGGTGGTGTGCTCATCTCTTTTGCTCGTGGACAGGTACAGTTGTGTGGCTGTTCTAATAACCTCGGACTCTCACCACTGTTAGCACAGGCAAACAGGGGAATATTAGTCCCTGACTCTGAGCAAGGCATAAGGCAATTCCGAGTATGGATAAACTGATGGCCTCCAATCGATCTGAACACCTGCCTGCCTTCCACCACTCACACTGAGGTTATGGGCTGGATTAAAAGTACAGCTTCAGGAACCATTCTGGCTGTGAACTTCGCAATCATTAGGTATGAAGTACATTATTTTCCACAGTGGCTGGCCCTGTTCCATCACTCCTTGCTGTCTTGATATTCCCTGTGGGACTCGCCTAACAACAATGCCACTCTTTGTTCAGATTTTTTAAAAAATTAAACAATAAACCTCACTAGATTCTCTATGGACATTCATCCCCACAAAAAAGTCCGAACACAAGGCTTTTACCTTAAGGCCACAGTTAAGCCTCCAATTAACAAGTACACAGAGCCACACTAGACCAGAGCTGTCTTTGTTATCTGGAGCAAGGCAAGGTATCTCCCATGCATCTCCCTGGCTGAAATGATCCGTGTGTTGGGGTTGCTTTGCATTTCTCCAACAGCGCAGGACAGGCAGTCCTTCCAGTTGCAGGCAAGCAGAGCCCTCCTTCCTCTCCTTGCAGAGTAATTTAGCCTGGCTCCAGATCTGTCCTCCAGTGGTGCCTGGCTGCCTGCCTGGGCCCCTATGCAGGGCATGAGCTGCTGGTGCACCTTGCTGGCCGGAGCACGTGTTCCTGGGGAAATGCCAGTAAATTGCTCCTGCCCTCTCACTGCATTGTAGAATAATTTAGGTTGAAAAAGACCCTTGGGATCCAACCAGTGCCAATTCCATCACTAATCTAAGTCTCTAAGCACCACATCTACATGTTTTTTAAATAACTCTGGGGATGGTGATGCATCTCGCTTCTCCCTCTGCAAGCTGAGGGCTGCCATCACTTCAGCCTTTACCGGCCTGCTCAAATGGTGAGGGTTTGAGAGCATCACAGCAAGTGAAAGAATTTGTATGCTTTAGAGCCCAGTACCAAGCTAGAGAGGAAGAAAAGGTCTTAGATGTGATGTCTGATGCTACGGTAATGCACATCCATGTGCAGAGCTAGGGACTGGGAGACAGCAAAAAAAAAAATCAAGTAAGTCTTCACTTAGGGGTGATCAAGGGATGCGATACAAGATTAAGGAGCTCGAGGTGGTACTGGCCAGGTGGTTCCTGGGCTCCTGGGTGGGCATGAGCAGTGCAGGGTGCCAGCCTCATGCTGGGGGTAGCTCTGGGACCCCAGGGGGATGATGGTGATACACCCTTTAGAAGCCTTTGCCCCAAATCTACTCCCGTTCCTCTGAATGCCAGGATTGGGATGTGCCCAAGACAAACATGCTGTCTTATACTCCTACCATGAGGTTTTTATGGAAAAAATCTATCCATTGATTTAAGCTCAACCAGACTTCGCTGTATGGAGAGCTGGGTGCCATTTCCTGCTGGATGATTTGTCCTGCGACAGCTACAAGAGAGGCCAATGAAAAATGAGAAGAATGTGCTGGCCATCTTAGCAGCCATATTTCACAGTGTGGTTTTGAAACCGTTTGTTTTCTTAACTTCCCGAGGTCAATGGTTACGGGAGATGGATGTCACCACATGTGCTCATTTGGAAAAATAGCAATGGTCAGGTTTTAGCTTAGTGAGCAGCAGTATGGGAAGGCAAAGAAATTAAAATGAAATGAAACAAATCCCCCAAAAAAGTAACTTATCTGTCTGGAACTTGGTCAGGGTTTCAAAAATCTCAGTTCAGGGTGTTGATTAGGCAAATTCCACAGGCCTTTCAGTTAATCTATGATTTGTTCTGGTTCTGAATAAGCAATACATAAATACCCAGAGTTACTCTAGGCTTTTAAAATTAACATTTAGGCTTTCTTGAATTCAAGTATGACTACAGATGGACTCCCATCTCTTCCAGAAGCCTTTTGATCTCAACTTAGCATGAAAACTTCTTATTATTCATCACGTAATGGAAATGCACTCAGGATACCAATTGAGGACCTGAAGATATGAATTATTAAGGAAAGTAGTCACTGCCATTATTTACTGAAGTCTAAACGCTTGGAGGTTAAAAACACATAAAACACGTTGTGAATGTAAGTTGTGAGACTAATTCAAGCAGAGAAAGTGCAATAGTAATGGTTTTAGCACTTACATAAAAGCCTCACTGCCAGCTCCAAACTATTTCCCAAATAAGGACATGCATCCTCATTTTACAAACAAGGAAGGCTGACGTAATTTATTGGTGCTTAAGTGCAGGGCTAAAGACCCCGAGCCAGCTGCTAGTGGGGCCAAGAGGGAGCGCGGGTCTCTGTGCTCCCCAGTCAGTGCCAAGCCCAGGCAGTATTGGGATGCCTGCGGCTGGCTCAAAGCCCCTGGGACTCTCACAGATTTGAAGCCCAACATGGCTTTAGCCTTGTGACTGCTGGATAGAAATGCCGCCCAGCTGGGTGTGCTCCGTCCCTGTGCTACAAGACACAACCGGGCTGGGACGGTCCGTGCTGAGCTGGCAGCAGCAGTGCCTCTGTTTGAGTCAGTCCCTGTGCAGTGTCCCTCTCACAGGGGCATGCTATCCTGTTGTTAGCTGTGGGATTTGTCACACGCTGCCCACTGGCTCTTCTGGAAGTGATGCTGCCTGGCTGTCCGACGTAGGGAGCTGGGAATTTTCTGCTTCTGGCAATAATAAAGAGCAAGGCAACGCTCCCTCCACTGCTTCAGCTTCCTGGCTGTGTCAGGCAGCGCATTTGGTGATACTCAGTGCTGGCTAGTGATGAAAAAGAAATGAACTGGAGGGAAAGAGTATGACAAAAACGAATGGTATGGTGTAACAGAAACTGGTTACGATGCGTGAGACGCCAGTGTGGAGCAGTTATGCTTAAAAATGCTGAACAGATGGCATAGGACAATGCAAAGATTGTTTAACATTACCCTGAGGTATAGTGAAATATTGTCAGGTGTGGGAATGGAGTGAGATTTTCCAAAGAGGTCTTCTGGGACTGCTCACACACCCCAGTGTGCTGGCAAGCGTTGGGAGACAAATTGAAACTAATAGCTGAGCAGGTGAGACCAACAGGATCTGCACTCCTGTTGTTAAAATGAGTCTTTAATAACACAGGGTGGGACAGTGCTGTACACTTGATAGCTATTTTTGTTGCCATTACAACTAATTTGTTTTATGTAGACATTGGAAAAGATAAATTACTAGCAGCAGAGGTGATTAATATATTAGGCAGAAACACTGCAGCTCTTCTTTCAGATGCCAGTGTCCATACATAGGAAAATTTACAGGGAGCTGTGAGCTCTGGCAGCCACTTTAGAATGCCAGAAATGAGGGCACTTACTAGATTTAAACCAAACTTTAACATAATACATTTTAATCAAGAAAAAACCCTGAGCAGTCTGCTAATCTTTTTTTAAAAAAACTTAACTATTACAATTGGTTAGTTGCACAAGTATTTTAAAAAAGTAATCACACTGGATTTTTTAAATGTTAATTCCTATATCACATTAAAATAATTAAGAAAAGTACTACTTCTTTCCTGGCTTCTGTCTTAAAGTATGAGACGAAAGTTGTCAAACTCTTGCATGTGGCTTCTGTGGAATCAGCTCAAGAGTGTTTTCAGTTACAAGAAAAAATGCCCTAATTTTTTGAGTATTATATTGGCTTGGGATGTGATGATGCTGGAGAAGTGCTTTCTGTTTTATTCATAAAAAGAAAAATTTTTGGAGGTCATATGTCAAACTTGAGTTTTTCCTGTTTTCTACAAAATCAGCAGGTGGTAGTTGCAAGAACACTCTATTCTTCTAATATGCAAAAATTCCCAAGAAGAAAATATATGAGAGAGCTGCAGTTGTTCCAGTGTGAAACTTGGCAAGAAAAGTTTTTCCCTGCAAAAATCAAGGCTTACTTATTACATCTGGCACTTATTCTTTTTCATTATGCAATAAGGACATGAAACATCTACTGGATGCTCCCTAGAGATGGACAAAGTTCTCCCTTGAATTCTTTCCTATAAGAAGTGTATGCACGTAATTTTTTAAAAGGTTTCCATAAAATAAAAAAGTGAAAACTGGGAATGTTGTGAGGTTGTTGGGGATTTTTTGTTGTGCCCAAACAAAAACCCAAATAAATTTTTTTTTTACAAAATCCCAGAAAAATTAAAAGACTGTTGTTTACTTATTTAATTTCTGCTGAAAGATTTCGGGAGCTGTTTTCTCTCTTCTTGTCAACTCTCCTAACCTCCTCTCCTCTCCTGGAAGCATATTTTTTTTTCCAGGACTGCTTCATTAACCTTTGTTATTGTTTACAAATATTAAAATTCTCAGTGGGAAGCTACAGTTTCTAGGAGTTCCTGCCTATATTGTGTTTTGAAAGTCCAGGTTTATAAACTTAGGCACTGTGGCTGTTAAGAGTTTGAATCTGCAGTTTTGGACAAGGAAACACCCATCCCTGTGAATGCCAGATATTAAGATATCAGGACCAAGCCCAATTGCTGTTGGCCTGGAATTCCTTGGAGTTTTGATCCCCCAAGAGAAGGTGGTTTGGTGGTGGACTCTGGTGAAAGGCTGTGCTCTGGAGAGGGATTTCATGCCCACACTGGGCTGGCAGGAGATGACACAGGACACCATAACCCTGTCATGTGCCATTCTGGGAATCTTCTTTTGGCTTTCAGATGCTGTGTGGAGTTTGAGGACACTCCTGTAATCCAGCCTCCAGTAGGCACAGGCCATTAAATACTACTTCTTGCCATTCCCAAGGAGAACTGTAACCTGCTTTGCTTTATAGGTTGCCCAGGGAAGTTGTGGATGCCTCAAACCTGGCAGTGTTCAAGGCCAGGTTGGACAAGGTCTTGAGCAACCTGGTCTAGTAGGAGGTGTCCCTTCCCATGATGGGTGAGAGAGGGGGCTGGGACTAGATGATTTTTAAGGCCCATTCCAACCCCTTAACATTCTATGATTCTTGCCTTTGAAACCCGCATTTCCCAGTGGTTCTCCTCATGCAAGGCACAAGAGCCCAAAAACTCTAAGGGTTATATTAACTTGTGGCATCCTCCAAGAGCTTCCCCGACATCCCCTTTCCTCTGATATCTGATTTACTGCTTTTCCTCCTCCCGCTGTTATTGCAGGTCAACACCACCCTGCAGTGGTGTGACAGTGACAGCGGTGGGCAGTGACAGTGTCCCTCTCAGAGGTGTCACCGTGTAACATGACTTTCCTCTGGGAGGTGGGCGGCCCAGCTATGCCAGTGCTGGGACTGATGCCTGACAGACAGACAGACAAGGATGTCAGTCGGATGTACTTTGCATCTTTTTTTGCCTTTGTCAGGCTTCCGACTGCTTTTTGAATGGGGAAAAACCACTGATGTACCATCCTTTTTTTTTTCTTTTGGAGGGTAAAATAGTCTAGTGAAGTGGATGACGAAAATAAACAGCCAAATGACATCAAAATGAAACATCAATACCTAGGCATAGCTTCGTCACTAAAAGTTTAAGAAAAAAATCACAGGAAGGAAAAGAATACTTTTTTTTCCAATACAAACAACAATAAAGTAAGGAAAGTACAGTGCATCCAGCTGAGATCTTGACACTGGAGTTTCATCTTTAGTGCTTTACTTCTCCATGACTGCAGGTAGTTACATGGTGTCCCTAAGACTAAATTAAGCTTTCAGAGAGATCTCAATGACCCTATATCTGATTCTTCCCTGTCTTATACCTTACTTGATGTAAGTAGCATGGCTGATGTTAGCAGGGCTAAAATCCAAAACTGAAGAATAAATTCTTGTGATGCATTTCTGCATTTACTGAAAAGCACATCTGTCAATATTTTTAAAAATTAGATCATCAAATTAAAATAGTAATTGTTTCTCATAAAATAAAATATACTGTGTGTCCCAGACAATACATATGTGGGAATTAATCTCAACCAGGCAAAGCCTTATTTAATTGATTAAGTTTTAGATATGGTAAGTAACCACATCGGAGTCAATGCAATAAAGCTAAACATATGCTTTGCCTCTGCAGAGCTGGGGCCTTAAAGCTAAAAAGGTATAAAAGAGCTGCTTGGCTGGAAACCATCAAATTTGTAACCTTTCACTCTTTTACTATGTACAAAAGAAAATACCTTGTATTATCAACAACTTAATTTATGGTGAATTTAAATGTAGTTTCCAGAAAATAGCTCCCATTAGGATCTAATTAAAAGACACTGCCACTTTTTCCAGCATATGTTACTCAATTCCTCATGAAGTTTGTGGGAGTTAAGGGTAGGGACCATGTTTTACCACGAGCAGGATTCAACCTCATACCAAACTGTAAAAATTGCCCCCTGACATTTTGGCCTCGGGTCCTTGTAAATGCTCATTTCAGCAAAAAATTTCTACCTAAAACATTTGGCATAGATAGATCTAAAAGTAGAAGAGATATTTTGCATTCAAAAATTCTCCCAGCTGAAGTAACTTGCAGAAGTTGCTTGGATGCAGCTGGTGCCTGTGAGGCATCAGGGACCACTGGCAGCGGAGGAGGGCTGTGAAGGTCGGCGTGGCCATGAAACCCTCGCCGATCCGATGGTTCCAAGGCTGACAGTGAGCAAGCACCTGCCTTGTAATCCGGCTCTGAAACTCTTGTGTGGCCTCTCTGTCATGGAATACTGGGATCTAGATGTGGTGTTTCAAGGTCTTCAACTTTTCCCTGGTTTTCATTCACATGCTGAACATAGCTGGCTTCCCAGAGCTATGGCAGTGAAGGATGGTAGGAGATGCTTGCTCTTTCCCCTCAGTCCCATTGACCTGTTTAAGTTAGGGTTTCAGAGCCATGCTGATAAAGGTAATTTCAGCCCAATTTTAGGCTAAGACCTGGGGGGAAAAAAAGGAGTAAGTGAAAGCCCTAATTTTTCTATTTGTGGATTTACAGTGTGCTGCTTATTTTGGATCATCTCTGATGACAGCTTGGAGTTACTCTGTCATTATGTACCGTGCCGCAGTCATGATGACATCTTGTAGTGGAGTGCAAATAACAATTATTTTTCAGGCAAAATACAGACCTAGTGGTTTTTAAATGTTTAAATTTTTTGTGCTGTTTCTTTTTTTAAGGATTTTTTTAAAAAAGATTATATTGAACCTATGTCAGGAGTAATATTCTCCTGGTTTATCCAATACTGGCGGCAGGGCAGTGAGGCTGCTGTACCTCAGCTGTGCTCAGGGTATATCAGGGCTTTTTGTGGAGACTATTGCATCCCTCCCAGTCCTCACACCAGTGATGTCTGAGCTGGGAGGGATGCCTTGGGAGCCCGGGATCTGGCTACTCCTACACTGGTGAAAGTAAGCCATGGTCTGATCCCCCAGCAGGGTAGCCGTATGGGATTCTCACTGCCCCATGATAAGCACTGAAGCACAACAGGGGGTTTTTGGGAGGGATGTGTACGTGTACTGAACATGTGCCACAAATATTTTAAGTAAGAGGGTGTGTTTTTTGTTTGAATGCTGAGTTTGGGCTCTACTTTGAACAGTATAGTTTGAAAAACTCAGAAACAACAGATATATCAGAAAATCATATCAATATTATTCCAGTATCTATTTTATTCATGCATAAGAATGCATGTATATATGTGTATATGTATATACACACACACACACACACACACACATATGTTTGGACAGGTTATATATAATTGATTTAGACTATATTCTGAATTGGTACGTTACTGATCTTGTTTCAGTGAAAGCTATGCAATATATGTGAAGAATCTGGCTTTTTTAATATTAAACTACCAAAATATATGCTTGGCTTCACACATTCACCAGACCTTCTGCTACATGACATAAAATATATACAGCACCAGACCTTCATTCAAATCAAAAGCTTATTTTACTTAGTCCAGAGTGTTCCTTTGTGGAGCTTTCCCATTTTTCATAAAAGATGATGTTCTGTTATAAATGCAGCAGTTTCAAAAACAAAGGGGGAAAAAAAAGATTAAAAAAAGGGAGAAGGAAACCAGAATAAAAATAAACCAACATATTCCTCAAAATTAAAACCAGGATGATATTCTTATGCAGGCTGAGAATGTTTTGGACAGATACATGTGTGTATATATATATACACACATATAAAGCATGCAGACAACTAGATGTTAGTCCAAAACATACACAATGCTATGTCTGCCAGAAAGAAGTTTCGTTAATGTGTGAATTTGTGAACTCTTATCCAATTAGACAGTTTTAGATAATTTTTATAAATACGTAGATAATTTACAGTGGGTAGCGAAGAGTGTAGGAAAAATCTACCTGTATCATCTCTGCATGTAGTCTGATTCGGTGATTAAGAATTTCACATGGTCAAATATGGAAAATGGTTGGAAAATGTAAAATAAAACTAATTGTAGCTGGTTGTGCAGAGACCCTGGGATGCGATTCTCTGCCTACAGTGCTTTTGTGCTACAGTAATAAACACAAGTGTGCTCCCTGAAAAGCTGCAGCATAAACTGCCTCGTGTTGATACCTGGAAAAGCAGGTCTTGTTCCCAAACTTTTCCGTTTTTACAATTGAATTCTTCTAAGAATAAAATCTGTGCATGGAGAGAAGAGAAAATATTTAACAGGGAGGAGGTAGAGCTTGTGACAAAGGACCATTCTCAGCTTGAGGACAGACACTGCAGCTTTTGAGTGCACGGGTGTAAGAGAGTGGAACAGAGAGCTGGAGGCCAACGCATTTTCTTTCATTGGGAATCACACAGCGTTGCCAGTAATCCTTCCCATCACTTACAGCTGTGCTTCCCTTGACTCTAGACTTTCCCTGTGATCAGCACAGGCAGAAAACATGGAATCAGTTAATTAGCCTTTCAGCTGGAAGCATTTTAATCTGCTGATAACAATCAGTGATTGGGAAGGGTGGAATGAAGCAGCTGTAATGCTTAATGATTTTTGGGGGGAAGGGGGTGTACAATTAAATCTCACTTGTTTCGGGGGTTTTTTTTTGTACTGGTAAAATATTATTCAGGGAGTTCAATCAACATGTTACACATCTTTCAAGGATTTTGATGCTCTTTGTAAACTGCTTCCCTTACAATGACAAATTGCTGATCTGTCACTCCAGTTAGCTGGCCCTACACTCTTACACAGTGTGGACAGACAAGGCATGTAATTTCATTCCTACTTGCTTTGCACACTTTTCCTTGGCCTGCTGGCAAAAGCCCTCTGGTGCCAGGTCTCACATTCCAGCTGTTGAGCATTTATCTTACTAGCGGACAAACACTTTATCATCCCGTAACATTTTTTTGGAATGGGGCTTCAGGGCAGACAATATTTGTGGGAAAATCTGCAGAGTCTGGCTGTGCCTCCTGACACAGGATGCAGTGGTTTGCCTCCCTCCCATTTAGAAAGGTCACAGACAGACAGATTTGGCTAAAGAGCACCGAGCCCCTGTGCTCGGTGCAGGTCCCTGTTGGACACAGCAGCACTGCGTGCTCAGTGCTAGGGATGCTGCTCCCCTGTCAGTGCTGCAGTGGGAAGCTGCTCACAGCTTCGCCTCTCTCGCTGTAATTGCCTCCTGACAGCTACCTGCTTTTCCTCAGCCCCTTTTCCAGTGAAACCCGAAACCAGGTGAAACTTGCTCAGTATCAGATTTCACTTCCAAATTGAAATTCAAAGCTAAAAGAAGCCCTAGGTCTTCCAAGGTTCACCAGCCTCTTGTCAGCCTAAGACTCAGAGTCATACAGTCTGAGCCAATTTAGGGCAGTGGAAATAATATGGCTGAGACTTTTATCATTGCTTTTGTCTACACTTGCCTTTAAAAAAAATTCATTTACTCAGAACCTTTTCCCTTCCTATTTGCATGTCCCCTATGCAATAGAATGTATTGATTTTGTTACTACATCAAGGGCTTACGTCTTAGGCACAGGAAAATTGCCTATTTTTTAATGAGTGACATAGTGTTTTAAGTTAAAATGTATGACATAAAAGTACATAATTCACGACTGTGTCCAAGACAAACCTCTCACTGAATAAAGTTTTGTTTGGGTGAAAATAAACAGGCAAGTCCAATTAGGAACAAAGTCTGTACACAGGGATTATTTTTGGTTGTTTTTAAAGAGAATTCTTTTTTTTTTGAGAAAAAGAAGGAATACTGACTGTAGTTTACTTTGGATAATTCTGCTAAGCAGCTGGGCTTTCAGGAGATTATGTAAGATGAACTAATTGCCAAACTTCTGATTCCTATTTCTTTCTAGCCATAATTTAATTCTATATTAAAGTTTCTGGCTTTCACCCGTAGTCCCTCATGATTTGTGCTTTGTGTAGGGCCAGGGATGGTGAGTAAACAGTAACTATGGTAATCCTGAAATTCTTCTATTCCTGTGCCAGCCATGCAACCCATCAACGTCCTAGGTGCATATTAGAGTTGCCTTAAGGCTATTCTAACTTATGCCTACTCAACTCCCACAGGAATATCCACACAGCTGGGAGGAACAAGACTGTCATTGCTGCAAAGATTTTATTTATTGTTCCAGGCTAGTATTTATGCCAGCCATATTTCACATTTATTTTGAAATCAAAGGTTTTTAAACGTGGTAATGTCATAAAGAACTCAGACAGTTAAAAACATGGGAGCTACAAAACTTGTCAGAGACGAGTATATTGCAGATATCCGATTCTATACTTAAGCTGCATTAAATATAGCAATGGGAAAAGTGGGGAAAGCATCCATGCGATAAGGCACCAGCTGTGAACAGTTTGGTGGTCTACAAAAATGCTGCTACTGTTGCAACTGGAGGAGGAGTGACCCGGGGGCGGGAGGGGTGAGGGAAAGTCCTGGTAAGAAATCAGAACAAAAATGCAAACACAGGCGCAGCCACAGAGGCAAGTTTATCACTGACTGAGACTGTGACCTTTCTCCAGCATATCAAAATGACCATCCTACACTCTTCGGGTGAGATCTACTCTGTAAGTCCAACATCTGATCAGAAGGTCCCTCCTGGTGACTGTGGGGGGAGTGTGAGAGCAGATTTAGGTTACTGTATCAAATCTAAGGAAAGTTCTTGATCGGAGAAAAGAGCTCTATTCTTTATCCCATTGCTATTCTTAGAGAAACCAATGTTTCAGTCACAGCTGGGGCTTGACTTCTTTCTTTGCTTGACCCCTGGGAGGCCACAGAGAGATCCTGAGGCAGTGTGCTGACATCCATGGGGCAATTTAACCTAACAGACTGGGGATAGACACTGCAGAATGATGGCCTGTATTTCTTGCTCTCCTCTGAGGAGCTCAGCCAGCGTTCCAGCCCTGCCCTGTGTTATCTGTGCTGTCTTTAGCACTGAGCGAGGCTGGTGCCTTTCATTCCTGCCCACAGTTGTTTGTGTAGCCCTGGGATTGCTTCTTCTCCCTCTCCCCATCATTCCATCACCCTTTAAATGGACTAAGTACTGTGGTTTCCTTTCTGATCCTGGGAATGATTAAGGTGTTGCCACTACTCCTGAAAGAGTGTGAAGTGTGGCTTGTGTCACAGATAGAGTCATACGTGTTTCCTCCAAGCATATCCTGCCAAAGGGAAAACCGAAACGGAGCCTCTGGTCTCATCCATCCCAAGGCTGGCTGATCCCCTAAGGGATACAGTGACCTCTTCTAGTAAAAGCCCATATTCACCTTGGTGGCCTTATACTCCTGCCTCTCCCATCTCCACCTCTTCTCTGAAACAATGAAATATCAGGCTGTGGTGTTCTGGAGCATGGAGGACACAAACCTTAGGGTCACTTTTCTGTGACTGGATGTTGCAGCAATCTCAGCATGGGTACAAGTCAGCCTAAAGGAGTGTCTTATTCGGATATCCTGTGCAGATATTCAGGGATGTGAGATACAATTTTCACCATCTCAAAGAAATTCCATAATCTGAAAATATTCCTGTCCACTCCTTGTCCTACCTCTCCTACAAACAGTTGGTTATTAGAATTTGAAAGTCTCTTTCAAGAAACACTTGTGAGAAATCAAAAAGAGATTCTGGGAGTTTTGTCTATGGCTNTTCAGTCACAGCTGGGGCTTGACTTCTTTCTTTGCTTGACCCCTGGGAGGCCACAGAGAGATCCTGAGGCAGTGTGCTGACATCCATGGGGCAATTTAACCTAACAGACTGAGGGCATAGACACTGCAGAATGATGGCCTGTATTTCTTGCTCTCCTCTGAGGAGCTCAGCCAGCGTTCCAGCCCTGCCCTGTGTTATCTGTGCTGTCTTTAGCACTGAGCGAGGCTGGTGCCTTTCATTCCTGCCCACAGTTGTTTGTGTAGCCCTGGGATTGCTTCTTCTCCCTCTCCCCATCATTCCATCACTCTTTAAATGGACTAACTTAGCACTGTGGTCTCCTTTCTGATCCTGGGAGTGATTAAGGTGTTGCCACTACTCCTGAAAGAGTGTGGAGTGTGGCTTGTGTCACAGATGGAGTCACACGTGTTTCCTCCAAGCATATCCTGCCAAAGGGAAAACCAAAACGGAGCCTCTGGTCTCATCCATCCCAAGGCTGGCTGATCCCCTAAGGGATACAGTGACCTCTTCTAGTAAAAGCCCATATTCACCTTGGTGGCCTTATACTCCTGCCTCTCCCATCTCCACCTCTTCTCTGAAACAATGAAATATCAGGCTGTGGTGTTCTGGAGCATGGAGGACACAAACCTTAGGGTCACTTTTCTGTGACTGGATGTTGCAGCAATCTCAGCATGGGTACAAGTCAGCCTAAAGGAGTGTCTTATTCGGATATCCTGTGCAGATATTCAGGGATGTGAGATACAATTTTCACCATCTCAAAGAAATTCCATAATCTGAAAATATTCCTGTCCACTCCTTGTCCTACCTCTCCTACAAACAGTTGGTTATTAGAATTTGAAAGTCTCTTTCAAGAAACACTTGTGAGAAATCAAAAAGAGATTCTGGGAGTTTTGTCTATGGCTTGGGCATTTTGCCCCTAGCTTGATTCGAAATCACCCATTTTGCATGAAAAAAAATCATTTGGGAAAAATCACAGTGAAGGACAGGGTACCAAACTCCCTCCTCTGTCTGATAAGTCACATTCATTGCTCCTTTTATTTTCTACTACTTTTGTATTATTCACTAGAAACTTGTTTGCCATTAATTATTAACTGGATCGTTAAAAGGCTGAACTAGGACTACAGAAGAAATCCTTGCATTGAATACTGGAGCATGTCCCCACCTGCTTTGATAACCAGGTATCTTGCCTCTGAGTTCCATTGCAGGCTGCATCAGAGACACCAGCACCTTTGTCTGACTGCATCAGCCTTGTCCCATCTCCCATGTCTGCAGTGAGCAAACCTTTGTAAGGCATCAGGTTCATAAGAGCAGTGCAATTGCTGACTTACCCAGGGGAAACCCCTTACTCTCACCTCCAGGAAAGATGTTCTTTCTGGCATTCTCAAACTGATGTGCATTCCCACTCACAGGGACTGCAGTAAGCAACGGTGTGGTGCACATTTGCACTAGTAAATAGGAATTCATCTAAGCAACGATATTATGATTTGAAACAACAACCTCATTGAATTCAAACCATTCCTTTATCAACAGGCTGATTAATTTGTTTACCAATTTTCTGAAGGACTCCCTCTCACATTTTGACCCAAATGTGTCAGTAAGGTGTCCCTGCTTCTCATTTATTCATGTGGGGAATTTGTTTTTCATGCACCTGTTATTACTGTTGGGTTTCACTGACAAGCAGAGGCAAAGCTTTTCTCTTCTGGAGAATTATTGAATTACATTTATTTTCTCATGCTTTTTACTTGTCTCTCTGGAAAAGATCTCAGGTTCACAGGCTTAATGCCTGAGTGATCCACAGAGCCCCATTTCCTGCACATTTCAGTGCTCCAGGTAACAAAAGTCATCTCTCTCTGGTCTCTGAAGTGGAAAAGCTAACTGTTCCCTTCAGAATGAAAGGGGACTTTTGTTCCTACTTTATTAGTTATGACTAACGACGTCATGAAGGGTTTGCTGTTGTACCTCTGTTCTTGCTGCTGCTGGGGTGTCTCCCAGCGTGCATCCATGGGCTCTTTCCTACGCTCCCAGTGAATGTGCTCTTCCTGGCATCACGCTGGACTGCATGGCACATGCCAAGTTCCAGGCAAAACCCTCACTACTTTGGTGACAGTGTGCATCCTTGGTACTCCAGATGACTCTTCCCTGCTCTGGGAGGATGACCCCCACAACCTCAGGGGTGGGTTTTAGAAAGCAAAAGGTGCAGCTATGGTCTCTGTGTCTGCCTAGGGCAAGAGTTATCACCAATTCACCAGTGTCTGGAATTGCTTGTTATTGATTCCTGTAAATTGTCTTATTTGTCTGAGGGCTGCCCAGATGAGCAGCAGACGCTTGAGAACTCTAAATACGATTCAGCCACAGGGTTCAGAGATTAATCTGTCCCTTTGGGGTGCTGAGCAGCCAGCAATCCAAACAGCTCGTTGTAAGAGGCTTAACAATGCAGAACAGCTGATTTCAGATTCATCCATTGAAAACATACATTCATGTTGCTGGATGTTGGAATAATGCTAAATCACTTTAATCTAAACCACATTTGAATACAACTCCCGCAGTTTAAAGGGCACTGAATTAATCTTGGAGTAACAGAGTTGCCTTGTAAAATGAATTTGTGTGATGTTATAAGAAACTTATAAGAAACTTGACTGTGAAGGGGGCAGCTCTTTGAACTTGTAAACCGTCACTGTTTAGAAATATATAGCTGGTTGAACACAAGACCAAATGCAGCAGAATTCAAACAAACTATTACTCTGCTTTCCCATATTTTAATGTGCTCATCAGTGAATATTTATGTACGAACCCTGTAGTAGAGCAGAGTCGTCATTTCTCAGCTGTCTCCAATTGGCACATCGATGAAAAATTTGGTGCTCTCCCACTCAATTGAAGAAAGTAACTAACAGGCTGCTAGGTCGTTTTCTCTCAACATTAATCCATCATTATCACCTGAAGTGCAGTACTTTGAAGACAGAAGAAGGTCCATATTTCAATTTAAATAATGCCTAACAGGTATAAGCTTGACATTTTCAGTTCCCACTGAAGCTTAAAGAGCTGACAACATTTTATTTTACTGAGAATATATCTTTTCCTCCTCAAGGATTTCTGAAAAGACTTGGCCATAGGTATGCCTTTATGCTAACCAGAGAAGAACTTAGTTATTCAGAAATGCCTTTATTTTGTAGGGCTTTAAATTATCATTGTGTTAGAATGTCTTTTTGCTGTTAATTTATAGGATTTTGGTTTTTGGTTTGCATTGTTTAATTTTTTTTGTTGATTTGGTGGGAATTTCTTGGGGACGGGGTTTGGGGGGGACAGTTTTTTGGTTTCTTTTTTTTTTTTTTTAATTGTAATCAAAACCTTCATGATCTTGGAAAAGGAGAATGCTGGTAGGTAAGATACCTGATTTGTTCTGGAAGGAAATGCAGGAATTTGGTTTTGCAGCAGCCAGATGGGTTTCAGCATGGATTTGTCACCCAGCAGAGGTAAAGGGAGGCAGTAGCCTCTTTTGGGTAAAAGGGCAGAAATGATCTCTGGGCAAATCCTTTTGGAGGTATAACATGGGTTCTTCAAATTTGTGGAGCGAGTCCCACTCTGTGAGGACATCAGGACTGTCACAAACAAAGGGACTGGATGTTGCTGGTACTCTGTACCCAGCAGGAGTTTGGAGAGGGATCCCACTGTACCAGGATGCACTCAGCCCTTCCTTGCCTCTCTCCCAACGCACTTGTATGCACAAATGCATGCCAGGCGTAACGCGGTTGCCAAAGGTTGAGAATGTCAGGTTCAGTCAGGTCTTGAGAACCTGCAGATGTTTCAAATCAAAATGGTACTTTAATAAGAATAATTAGGTGTTTGAGAGAATATTTTGGTCTGTGCCATTTGAATGGGAAAAACTATCTTTTCTCTAGCCCAGGCATTATGTTCATCTGAGCATCTTCAGCTCAAGCTTCTTCCCATAAGTCATCTGGAGAAGAAAGCTGGTGATTTTTCTCTGCAGCAATGATGGGTAGAATTTACTACCTTAAAAATGTCCAGATATGGAGTAAGGTGTTCCAAACAAATCCTGAGCAGCCTGTTTCCAGGGCTGCTGGGCTGGGGTGCAGGCACTGCCCATGTCATGTACTCCCCAGTGCCAGGCAGCAGGTGCAGAGCCACCCATGGTGGGAGGAAATCTGTGGAAACGAAGTCCCACATGCACTTCATTTCACCTTGGGCACGACAAAAGCGTGTCTTGCAGCAGCCAGATGGACTCCAGTCTGAGTCTCTCGTGTAGGAAAGGTGGTAGCTCCTTTTCAGAGGAAGGAAGGAGCTGCAGCTGTTAGAGACCTACTGCCTAAAAGGTCATGGGAGAAAGTGGAAAGCATTTCTACACAGCTTCCCTCTCTTCCTGGGAGAGTCCTTGGAGCTCCAGCCACAACTTTTGCTGCATGTAATTCACTGTTCATCTCCTCACTCTATTTTCCTCCTCACTCTACCATTCCTTAGAGAATCTACCTCATGCTGGGCAGTTTTGCATAGTCCATTATTAACTATGCATTATTTCAAAAAAGTGCTTTGAAATAATTTCCTTTTATTTATTTTAAGGAAAAGAGGGAGAAAAAAACCTTTTCCCAACAATTATAGTTTCCTTTACTAACATATTTTGCATGAGATTGTTGTTTTATGGGATACTACACAGCTCATTAACTTTTCAAATAATTGGTATCCAACAGTGTAATCAAATCACAGGCTATAAATAAAAGGAATTTTAAGGTACAAAATCTTCATTGTGCCTGTCTCCTAAAACATCCAATTTTTAGATGTATCTTGCCAGCTCTGAAAATTCTAAGTTATCTGCTTTGGTTGGAATGATTACCCATCAGAACAACCTATTCCTATGTCTAGCAGAATATAAAACGTTTTTAAACACACTGTGTCAAGATCTTATGAACACACTGACCTCTTAAGGGGTATTCTCAAAAGTATGAAGACAAACACAACAATAACATTTATAAATAGAAAGGCTCAAAGAAGACAGGCAATTGAGCAAGAGTGCCAGTTTTTGAACCTGGAACTTTGTACAGCTTCTTTAGAAGTTACTGTTGTATATTTTTCTGCCTTCCACAAGATCTGAAACATCACTAATCTGATTCTGTTTTTCCTACCAATCTAGATTTATACTGCATTCCTCAGCGTGGTAGCTTAACCTTCCTATCTCAAAGCTTTATATCTATTCATATATATCATCATTAGGTGACAGGTGGCCTATAAAGTTCAGTAAGATGAATATGTAGCTACATATATAATGATCTGATCCTTATGAGATATTATCGGTTCATTTCCACTGTCTCTGTTGGAGGTGCACATCAGCTAAAGAGCTGACAGTAAGCACTTCAGATAATTTAAATATATTTATATGGAGAGAGACACAGAGAGACATATGTATATACATATTGAGAGACATAAATATGTACATGTTCAGATGCTGTCCTTTGAAGAAAAATGTTTCAGAAGAGTTGTTGGGCTCTCAGAGGATGAAGGAGAGGGCCTAGGAAAAAGGGTCAAGCCTAGGCTTGGAAACCAATATTTTATCCACAAGGAAACCCATGGATTCCTCACACGTACGTGTATGTATAAACACATATGCATGTGTATCTTTAGATCGAAACATGTCTTTATTTCCATGCACTGAAGGCAGAAGAGAGATCCAGGCAGGTAACACTGGCCAGACTTGTATTGATGCCCTCAGTGTCTGCCAAGCAAAAACCTGCTGAGACTCCAAGAGTGTAAGCCTGGTGCTCTATCTCTGCCTTCCTCAGCCTCCTTGCCAGAAAGGACACATTTCTTCGAGTGTCTCCCTGTGGTGTTAGAGCTGAGACCTCTGAGGGAGTATCCATAGATATATCATTTCTATTCTTCCCACATGTTTTAAAATCCACACTCCAAACCCTTGTGCATTGTCCACTGCTGTCCATCATTCGCAACCGAGAGAAACGAAGGACTATGAATAATGATAATGTAAAAAGCAGCAGGCAGATGTACTCTACAGCAATGCTGGGTGGGGAGCAACATCTCTGACTGGACTTGGCTTGTGTTTATATGGGCTGCTATTAATAATAAACAAGTCTCTATTCCTTTGCCATATGATAAGCATCATGTTCAGTACAGAGATTCAAGATTTGGATATGTCATTGAAACCTCTGAAACAATACGTACATGACCAGATCTGAACTGTTTGGATAGTTAAAAATCCAACTGTTCTGGCAAAGTCCTCTATGGAGCCAGGTGCTGCTGCTGTGAGAGCAGCTTTTTACAGGCACTCCAGGGGAAAAAGGTCACACTGGGCCAGGGTGGTTTTCAGTACTCAGCTTCCCTTTGGTAATATTGTTAGACATGGAGAATATTTAAACAGGGTTTACAGCAACTGGCAAATCAATTGCCTTGAAATGATATGTATAACAAGGGAACTAAGGAAAGACTGAAAACGTAATCCCTAATCTAAAGCATTTGACATGTTTCCTGGACAGTAGTTCAGTATTACCCAGATGTATGCTCACAGACCTGTCTGTGCAAATCAGAAACATCCATCATACTGAAATGAGCTTAATTATGGAAGTTTTGATTTTCTAGTCAAGCTTTAATTTCAGTTATTCCTGATTTCACATTACTTAGCTTCTCCTTTTACATTACATTCTGCTGCACATCCATCACACTAAAGCTGTTGGAATGACAAACACAACAAACCACAAAGCTGATTGCAAAAGATGGAGATGAAAATCTTCACCCCACTGCGTTTCTCATGGAATGCATTTCTTAATCATTGCAATATTTTTAATTTTTAAATTCATTGAAACAGAGAGTATGACTAGGGTGGTGCATGTGTTGTCAGACCCCGAGGATAGCTGAGACCTACCACCACCCCAGACTGCAGTGAGCTTGGACAGAGTGGCCTGTTTGGTCAGGCCAAAATACTGATCCTCCTGAGGTGAGCACTGAGATTTAGTAACCCACATGCAATCCCAAAAAGCCGGTGGCAAGATTATCTTTACCCACAGCAATTTCTCATTTGTGCTAATTTGTCACCCTGGGTGGGGGCCACACCTGTGCTGCAAAGAGGCTTGGGGTCAAACTCCTGCTCCTGCATCTTGGGGCCCTGCACCTCAGAGCTCTTGGGCTCTGTGGGAAGGCATCTGTGTTAGGAAGCTTCACTACAGGTTGAAATAGTCCCCAAAGGTTTAAAATTTGAAAACGGTGTCATGCAGACTTCCTATAAAACATAAATAGTAAAATTAGATAACGCCAAGCTGGTTACTCAAAATTTTTCAGTTGCACAATTTGCTTTGATACAACATATATTTAGCTGTAGCCCTGCTCATCTGAGACATTTAATGCATCCACAATAGCCTTGAAGACTCTTGCGCATGGCTGAAATCTGTGTTCCTATAACAGAAATGGAACCTTAATGGTACCGTCATCCTTTAAACAAGTCATAATTAGAACACCACTAATCTCTTTTAAAATAGCTGTATCACTTCTGTATCCATTTATTTCAAATTCAAGATGCTGCTGACAACTCCCTTTGGAAACCCTGCGTTGAAAAAATCCCTTGCCATAAGGTGAAGAATATGATAAAATCAGTTTTAAGCAGCTCTGTCATGTTTGCAAGTAACAATTTGCAGTGCCAGTTTGGGGTGTTAGTGCCCAGGATGCCAACATGGCTGGCACTGGACTGCCCATCCCTGCAGAAGCTGCAGAGAGTGGCATACTGCCTGTGAGGGACAACCACAGGATTGTGGGAACAGTGGCCACAGTGACCTGTAAAAAAAGAACAGTGAAATATCATCACTTGCTTGCTTCCCTCCCAAGTTTGGGAGGTCTATGGCAAAGTCCTAATCAAATGCCATGTTAGTTAATGTGAAAATGTTGTGTAAGGAGAAAGAACAGTCTAAGTGTACACCCCCCGATAATATTATTATTGGAAAATCATGCAGATACTCAGATTCTCCTCAGAGTGATGTCCTTGATGAGCCTTTCCAAAACCTTTTCGCAAGTGTGACCTACTAGGAGCACACCTCTCCTCAGGTGAACCTCATCATTACTGTTGGCCAGTAGCTTGCTGTCTATACTGCTGTAGAAGAAATAGGAAACAGCTGTAATTAACAGATATGAATTTATACACCCCCTGCAGAGTCTTCAAGGAGCTGGGATTTGCTGCTGGTTAAAGATAAGTGGTTATGCCCTGGTTAATTAGTATAAGATTTCAATTTAGTTTATTATTTCCAAGTCTTGCTTGGGCAGTAACCATTCTGCCCATGATACTTGCAAAGGCATTTTTTTTTTCTCCGGTTAATATTCCAGTAAGTTTATCTTGAGAGTACTTTTTTTTTTTTTCATTTTGTGAAAATGTAACAACATAAGGCGGACATAGATTTCCATTCCCAAAAGCCACACAGAACATTTATTTCACACATCACAGCAATCTGAGGCAAAATCTTGGTTTTGTAATGAAAATACAGTTATTACACCAATCAAGGTTGAATGGTGCAGCTACCCTGATAGGCTTCAGGGTAAGTGGATTCTTAATGTTCACTCTAATTAATTCCCATGAATAGTTAAACAGAGCTCAAGGTAGCTTTAAAGTGCTGTGGTGTCATATTTGTTACGAAACCTTCTAAATGAGAACCTGTGCCCTTCAGGACAGTAAGGGGAAGACATCAGCCTTCTTGCCACTCTGACACCTTATTTGTAACATAATTATTTTAATTAATTTTTAATTGTATTTTCTGCTTTCGTTTAGCGCTAGCCACTGTAACTTAATATGTATGGTTTTATTACTAGTGCTAAACTTCCCCTGCCCAATAAAAGCTGGACAGGTGGCTAGTCACCATTTTATGAGCAGTTAAACCATTTAGCACATCGCCACTAGTTTTGCATTAGCACCAACCCTGGGATTCATTACATGGTTCAGCAGTACAGAAACCTAATGCATTATGGCCCAGCAGGGCTCACCTCAGGCTGAGTTCTGTTTGGTTTTTCACTCTTGGTATGGATGCAAAAAGCCAACAGTCTTGCAAGAGACATGGCTGCAGCAGACAGCTTGTCTTTGGACCATCTCTGTACATTTGCAATGAATCCAGCTGGTGAAAAATGCCAAATGGCATCAAACCAGAGTCCACCATCCACTCCATGAAGGTGCAGATGCAGCCTGGGTGTCTGATATGCAGCCTTTGCTGGGAGGGTGTTTCTCATTCTGGACTAGTTTAGGGGAGGGGGCAAAAAACAACTAAGCAACAAACACCAAAACAAAACACAGAAGGGAAAAAAAAATAAAACCAAGAAGAAAGTGTTGATGTTCTCTTAATCATTTGCTCCCCTCACACACAGCAATGAAGCTTCCAGCACTTACTGCTAACCTCTGAGATGGTGTTTGTCATGTAGATACGCAGCCATTAGAAATATGAGGACCATCTGGTTCCTTTCTCCTTGGAGAGCAAACAGCTATCTGCCAAGGTGGGCCGAAGTCAGATGGATTATTTCAAGATAAAAGGCTTGTTTTCTTTCTGTAGTTTCTCTCAGCCACACGAAATAACTGCATCTATTTATTTTTTTGCCCTGCTGTTACTAAGTATATCTGTATGAGGGTCCCCCTTTCTGCTCTGTTTGCCCTTTTCACCCCCTCCCTTCTCTTTCACCATTTCCATTTAATTTTAGCTCAGTCCAGTATTTCCCCCTGAGAAAAGCAGCAAGATAGTCATGTGGTCAAATCTCCATTTCATATCTGAAATGAATTTTAAAGAGTATTTCATACATTTCTGTAAGAATGGTTGGGATTTTTGAAGAGAGCTGCCTCTCAAATGAGGTAAAAAAAAATAGGGGGCATAATTCTGGAATGTATGCTGCTTTCTGATGAACTCCTACCCTGAAGAAAGAGGAGTTTTCTCAGAAATAAGACAACTTTTCAGGACAGTCTTGTTCTTCAAGATGACTATATGGATACTCATATATGCAAATGTGGTCCAACAAATAATTTTGTCTTAGTTTTTTCCAAGGGGAAGTTTTGAAACTTGCAGAATTTCCTTTGGGATTTTGGGGTTGAATCTGCTCCCTCTGAGGCTCCTTTATCTGGTGCTCCTCTGTTCCTTCCTCTCCCTGGCAGCCTCATTTTGGGAGAAGCTCAGCCAAGGGCACAGGACTGTGGGACAGCAGCAATGTCCCCTTGGCAACTCTGTTTTCTGGAGAAACAAACAACACAATGCCAAACTCCCAAGAAATTTTCAAAAAAGATAATTCACGCTGGCAAGCAGAGAACAACAGCTTGCAACTTGGAAATACGTGTATTGACATTTGATTTCTTGCTGCTCAAACATACTTTGGGGTTTCATCTAGCCTGAGCTCGACTGCTGGTTGTTTATACAGGCTACTGGCTGTTTACATTAGGTCAATACACAGGACAGGCTGTTTATACCGGACCAGCAACAAATTCCACAGCACGGTCTGTGCCCAGCACTGCTGCTTTTTGTATGTGCAGAGCTGGAAAGAAATAGAAAATTGGCTCTGGAAATCAGCAAGCAACAAACCCTCCTATGTATGGAGTATTCCTTCTTGCCTCCGAAGTGGCTGGCACCATCACTTTTTAGTGTTCATTTCAAAAATGTACAGTGCAGGGAATAAGATCAGCACATCAAGAATGGCAAATGAAGGGGAAGAGCCGAGAAGAAAGTGAAAGGTCCCAGTTGATGTTTGTCTCCATCTACAGGGTCACAGAACACACATTTGTAAGCACTTGGCGCAGTTGCACACACAGGTTTGCAGTGCACTTAGCTCGCAGGGTAGCTGGTTCCAGCCCCACAAATGCAAAGCCTCCTATGTTTAATTTAAATGTTTCTCTTCTGAATGACTTCATGGGCTGCTCTGACAGAGTTATGTTCAGAGCTCAGTTCTCCTGTCCTGGGTGCGCAGTGCTGTTTGCACCCTTCCTGTAACTGATAAACACTGGCAATGCTACTAAAAATCGTCTTGGCTACAGATCAGTAGGGTCCTGTCAGGCTGTGGGACAAGGCAGGTTTCTGTCCCGCTGCTTTCAGCAGCGCTCTGCTGATTTGAGCTGCCAGAGTGAATCCCGGTGGGATTCACCCAAAATGATCGGTGTTGAACATGATGATCTTAAAGGTCTTTTCCAACCTAAATTATTCAGTGTTTCTCTTTCTCAAGCCCCAGCTCCCCACAGAGCACTATGACATTCCTTCTCTGTCTCTGCACTTTCCCAGGAAGGGTGCTGCCAGTTGGAGGGAAGACAAGGGGGAAATCCTAACTTTCCATCCCTAACTTGCTCATCGTGCTGGTCCCAGTAAACTCCTATAGAGAGGTGCTTACTGTCCTGATGCTGCTGGGGACTTTATTCCATGCTGAGTGTGTGTGGATCCTGGAAGATCAGAAATATCTCTTAATTTCTGGGAAATGCAGGCTTGATGTACATTTTTTTGCACCTCAGCAGTTTTGTGCTCATTTGACATTTAACTCCAAATGCATTTTGACTTCCTTTTGATTCGGGGCCTGTGGCTGCCTGTGTGCTTTCCCAGCTGTGGCCCTCAGGAAGAACACAATGAGAAAGGACATAAGGTTGAGTGATACCCACCCAAAAGGGAATGGTTTCACCTCCTGCTAGTCAGCTCTGGGCCCTTAACAGCTGGTGAAGAGAATTTCCTGTGGATGATTCTTCCAACTAGATCCAGAAATGAGCAAAGAGCACATGACCAGGGTCTCATCTGCGGGGTATTGATTACAGAGGAAGCCTGGGTGTGTAGATGGATTAGGTATCTGGCTCCCCAGTGCCTAAGAAGGAAGGGAATTTTCATCCCACCTCTCCCAGGCCTTTTCAAGTGCACCTGTGCCTAGGTGCACCAGCCTCACCAGGGCTGCCAAGGGGGGTAGCAGCAACTGAGTTTTGTAAGGATGCATGCAGAATACCCATGAGTTATAATGTTAATGCCAGATTTTATTAATAAATAAATAAATAAATAGCTCCAGGGGGGTGCAACTGGTTTAGCAACACTTACTATTTCCATCAGGAGCTGGAAGCCTGTTGGGGCTCCCCATGCCACCCCTTGAGCTGAGAGATGATTTAATGGACTATCTCCTCCCAGAGTTGGCTTACACTTAATTCTAACAAGAAGTTATTGCCATGGTAGTTTTTCTGCTTTTCCTGCAGTAATATCATCAGGATGAATTTAATGCAATATCAAGGTTGTGATGAGGTTTTATGTTTCAAGCGTGCCTTTCTCCAATGCCCCATCACTATAGTGCTGGGTGAAAAGGCACCTTATTTGGCAGATCTCTCCAAGTAATATAGTTTTTGTTTGCCTATTCTTCTTGTTGTCATTGCTAATGGTCTGAAAACTCACCATCTTGTGTCTTCAAAATCTTTCAGTTAAATGATAAAAGGAGGTTGCTCATGAAACAGGCGATGTTGGACATATTCCTGACAGTTGCACAAGAAGGAACTGAAGCTTGCAGAGAAACAGAAGCTCTTAAATTTTGGCAGCATTCAGTAAACTGCCTTCCATTAATAAATAACTGACATAATTTCCAACTTTTTATTCCTTTACAGATGCTTTTCGCTTGGCAGCTGGCCTCATCCCAACCAAGTCAGGAGTAAAAATTCATGATGATTTCAGCTGGCCAAAGGGTCAGGAGGCTGAAGATGGATATCTGGATGCTGCAGCACTCTGGGGAGAGCAGGGAGCAGCAGCCTCTCCAAGAAGCCTCTGTGAGTAAAAAGCGTCAGTTTGATCTTCTTTAAAAAATTTTCTCTGCTTTTTAATCTTGGGCATAGACTCACTCCATGAGAATCTGCTTCCAGCTCTGCTTCATGGACTCCCTTTGCTCATATTTCATGCTAAGGAAAATGAGCTCAATGGTACGTGGCAGCTGTGTGGGTGAGGTTTGGAGAGCTGAAGAGTGTGCATCCAGGCAAATCAATACTTGCCAGAGGGGATAAGGCAACTGCACCTTTCTGTCCCTCGCCCCTAACTGAAGCCCCTCAGCCCAGGAAGAAGCAGGCTCACACACTGGGAGGTGATGCTGCATTTGCACTGGGGCTGCATCCATCTCTCAGCCCCTGCTGCCATCAGTGGGGAAGAGGTGTGCTCCTTGTAGCTTGTAGACCTGTAGCTGTGTGGAGCACAGAACAAAAATCCCGGTCCAGTATTTAAGTGGGTTCAAATTCAGCCCTGGTAATGTTTGTTCCAGTGGTGGAAGGCAGGCAGGAGAAGCACACAGGCTTGTGGAGGGTTCCTGCTTTTTCCTGAAATTCAGAGCTCATCTCAGCAGTGTGGCACTCACCAGTACTGACCCCGGGGGTTCTCCTCTGTGCTGTGCAGCAATGGGCCTGAGCTTTCTTGCTGCCCTGTTGTTCAGGGAGGTTTGGGGTAACTCCAGATTTGAAGCACCGTAGGCTGAAGCAGAAATTCGCCTTTAGCAAAGGCACTGCTGCTCGATAGGGCTCTGTGCCTGCTTGTGTGATCCAACTGCTGCACTGGTTTTCCAGCAACAACTTTAAATGCCATTCATCAATAAATCCATTGGGCTGCTTGGCTTGTATTACATGCCACTGATTAACTACCATTAAATTAGCAGTTAGTGTAATCAGATATAAACATTCCTTTGTGGCTAAGCTGTTAAACTTTTTTTCCTTTTTACAATTGCGTGTAACACATGTCGGCACGAGACAGGCTCAGTAATTTCACATTACTGCAGCTAAATTATGTTTGTGGGCTCCAGAAACGCTTCTGGTGCTACCAGGCTCGTAAACACCTACCTGGCAGGGAACAGCTACAACTTCTGCCCCAGTGCATTCGGGGTTTAACAGGATTCGACGTAGTACAGTGAGTGGATTTATTACATAAATATGTGCCTGGGCTATGGGCAAGCGATTGATAGGAGTTCAGAATTTGATTTCCTGACATTGACTGCTGACTTTCACCCTGGGTCACATTATTAATTGGTGTAAGTCAGCATCTAACTCATTACAGGGAGACAAGAAAGAAAGGTAGGTGGTAGCAGTCTAAAAGGAGAGAGGTGTGACTCCATGTGGCTCTCAGCTCTGGGAACTCCAGGCTGTCATAGTCAAAAGCGGATTTTCATCTTTCAAAAGGACACATTTCACAGGTATTGATTTGTATTTTATGTGTAGCTCTGTACTCCCTCCATTGCTAGGCATTTTTGTAGCACCTAAACCCAGAAATTAAATACACAGCTGCAGTTAGTCTTATGCACCAGTGCAATACAGAACATAATGAAATTATTACTGGAAGCTTCTATCTCAGTGCCAGAGGTAAATCACTAAAAAATACCCACCAGCATCCATGTCCCTGTCATAGGTCTTCTGGGCCCTCACAGTGCAAGAAAATACCTAGAACTTGCAGCCCACACAGAGCACAGATAATCTTCAGGCAAAAAAATATCTATGGAACATAATTTTTTCAAATGTTTGGTTGGTGGTATTTGTTGTTTTAGGTTTTTTTTTTCCTATATTAATCTGATGATGTTTTTATTGTTTAGATATCACTCTATTGGCCTTCAGAAAAATGCTTATATACGTTAGATTGTATGTGTGCATGGTCATAGGAGAAAGTTAACACCAACAGTCTAAATAACTTGGGAGCTGGAACTTGAACCTCTAGATTAGCTGTTTTAAAAATTCAGTCTTGTCTCTTTAAAAAACATAACATT
This sequence comes from Oreocharis arfaki, assembly GCA_013398015.1. NCBI lineage: Eukaryota > Metazoa > Chordata > Aves > Passeriformes > Paramythiidae > Oreocharis > Oreocharis arfaki. The sequence continues at coordinate 243,107 of VZRR01010939.1, forward strand.
CAGAGCATTTAATTCAAGTTGTTGGGAATGATTTTCCTTTTTTTATTTCAGTTGTACTGTCTGGAAGTACTGTATGGATTGTTACACTTGGATAATATGTTGTGTTTTGCTCTCATGGAAACCTGTAGTTTCTCCAACTATGTTCAGACAGCTTTCCTGAGTCTTGGAACGGGAAAGCAAGAGAATTCAGCTTAACTGCCTGCGTTGTCTTATGTTTGACTATTTGAGAAACTTATGATACAAATGACTTGGGTTTCTAAAACCTAATAGTGGGCTACCCTCCAAATGTATTCTCCCTCACTCTGACTATGAGACATGGAAATTTATATGGCTGCTCTTAATATTTTCTTCAGGGGTGCAAACCTGTAGAAACTGGATTAGTGTGTTGACTCCTCAATTAACTTTAATCTAATATCCTGCCTATTTAAATTAGTGTAAACATTGGTGTATAGGGCTAAGGGAAAGAGTTGAACTGAAAAAGATTTATTTAAGGATTAGTGTAGTAGCTAAATTAGAATTAAATCCAGGAAGTAAACATCCCAGCAATGCAAGTTGTGGGAAACAAGAGACCACAGCAAAGATCAGTGGTTTGAAACAATAATGTGCCACCATGGGACGAGAAAGGAAGAAGGGGAGAAACAAGTAAATCAAGCATTACTGTACAAATAAGACTCTAAGCCTATTACTGCCACACAGGTTGTGGGGAAACTCCCAATTAAATGCAATGGAAAGAAACTTTTATCCTTTTCAGCTTTCTCCTTGATTTGCTCGGTTGAATTACACTGCGGACTGAAATACCCACAGCAATTAGAATAAAAGGATAAATTTGCAGAAGAATCCCCGAAGGTACAGAAATTAGCACATTTTCTGGCATCAGACTTGCTGCAACATCTACTGAGGGTTTGTCAGACCTTTTGGATAAGAAAATGACTAAAAAAAGCAGTTCACTCTGTTAGGCTGCACTGGGAACCAGATTTGCCTGGGACATAAAAGCATGAATGCTTTCCCAGACCTAGCAGAGATTTTATCTCTGTTCTGTCCAGCACTGCCATGGCAATGCTCTCAGGGCCACCAGCACGCAGCCAGCCAGGACTGGCTCAGCAATATCACACTTGCTGTAGAGAGGTGGGGGTCAGTCTCCTCTCCCAGGTAACAAGTGATGGGACCAGAGGAAATGGCCTCAAGTTGTGCCAGGGAGGTTTAAGCTGGATATTAATGGCATTTTCTTCACCAAATGGGTTTTCAGTGACTGGGACAGGCTGCCCAGGGAAATGGTGGAGTCATCATATCCAGAGGGATGTAAAAGACATGGAGATGTTGCACTTAGGGGCATTGCTCAGTGGTGGACTTAGCAGTGCTGGATTAATGGCTGGACTCGATCTTAGAGGTCTTTTCCTACCTTAACAATTCCATGTTACATGAAGCTTCTCTGACTCCAGGAGTCCTTTGTGTGCCAAAGGCTGAAAGGAGATGACTGTGTTCTCAGACTATTGAAAGCTGCCTCCCAGATTTAAACTAAAAGCACTAAGCCAGCTCTTGATATTTATTTAGTTGTATTTACTTGGCTAGAAACATGCCATCTACTGAATTATCACTTTTGGACCTGAATTGTTTTTGCAGTTTGACTTGCATGTGTCAATTTGATCAAATGCTACTGAATTGGTGACAAAAACCTGACAAAAATTCAGCCTGGGGTAATATGGCTGGAGGATGCTCTGGCTGACTGACTCACAAATCAGATAAGGGCATGTTTTTTCGCTAAATACAGTTTAAACTAGTTTTGTTCCTGTACACCCAAGAGCCTTAGCAAATGTCAGATATTCCCTTTTACCACTGGCCCTCACTGGCAGAAAAATCAGCCCATTTCTACAGTGCTGCCAAGGAGCACAGGAGCCCCGTGCTAAATGATGCTCTGCGCATCAGGAGCCAAGGCCCACAGCACTCCAGCACAAGGAGGAGGAAGGCTTGGATCTGCAGGCACCCGGCACGTGTGGGGCAGCCTCTTCCAGCAGAACACATAGATTGCTTCCCAGCCACGTATAGAACTCATTTTTAAAAACTGTTTTGGCAGTTTCTTTGCGCTTTATACCCCCAAAAGACTGAAATGATCCAGCCAGCTTATTCCAAAGGAAAATGTCTGAATTTCAGCTCCTATGAGCGATTGTCTTGTAAAGGCAGGCAGCTTAGTATTTCATCTTTCTGACTAAAGCAGCTTTTAACAAGCTTGTTCTTGGCAGAAGGTTTTGGACTTAACCATGACTGAAATACATCATGTGCCTTAAGAGCATGCTTTGTGTGAACTGCCACCCTGCTTGGCAGGGGATGTAAAGAAACACTGGTTTGGGGTGACCTGAACCCTCCTAGTGTGTCTTCTGAGGGGTCAGCAGGGAGGAGTAAAAGAGTGCAGCATCACTCCTCATGTGACATCTGCTTGCTAGGCAGAGGAGAGAGTTTATAGGGCTGTTACTTCACAGGACACAAAAAACGCCACTCCACAAATTAATTATTATTGGTCCAGTCTTCTTCTCTGCCTGAGAAGAGGAACACCCTGAATACCCTGCCAAGCAAACCTTGCACAGCCCCTTCCAGGTTGATGTGGATGGCAAACACGAATGCAACAACTCAGTGTTCCTCACTCACCTGAAAAGGCACAGCTGCATCGGTAGTATTAAATATGAAGCAACAAGATCTCTGGCTAAATGCTCAATCTAAGAGTGTGAAATAAACCTCTCCAGCCACATAATTCAAGCTTTCTTCTGCCTGACACGTGTTCCAGCTGAGCTGCTTGGGTTTAAATCTTCATGATATTTTTAATAATGTTGCTTGACTGGCCCTTAGTTAAAGAGTGCCACAGTGGTCCCAGGGTATTTAAGCACACAAATTGAGTGATGGAAGTGGTGTGTTGAGGCCAGAGGGTTCAGCACCCACCCTCAGGGCTGGGAAGGCCTCCAGCCCCCCTTGCCCTGCAAAGGCTGTGCTGGCCCAGCCTGATGCTGTGAGGCACCGGCTGCCCTCATGTCCCACCATGCCCATGCGACTGAAAGCAGCATGCACAGAGAGGGTGGAGGATGGGGCATAAGGCTGACCCTAATCACCATCTGCTTTAGGGTTTTGTTACTCTTCTTCCCAGTGCATGGTACCTCACTTTGGGAGTAGTGCCCCAGGGTCAGCTATTGATATCTCCTTCAAGCTAAGCAGGTTCATACTTTTCTGACAGTGTATAGGAGGATTTCGGTCTTTTATGAGAATTCTTTTATCAGATGCTGGCAAAGAGAGGTCATTACATAAGCATGAAGTGGACTCAGTCTGTTCAGAAAGGACAAAAATCTGTCTGTAGACCAACTTTCAATAAGTAATGGAACGAATTTAAGTCTGCTTAATTGTGTTACCTTGGAGTTCTAAAAAGTTGCAAGAGAGCCCTCAGTTTCAGAGGGGGTATAAAGAGAGAATAGACAGTGCTATTTCAAGGCTAAATCCCCTAAGCCTGTCTCTGAAAAATCCGACTTGAAGAGGTCTCAGATGGAGCATTAACCCCGAGATGTTCACTGGGCACACTGGGCCAGTCTGGACCCATTTGTTGGTGTCCTGACAGGCCCCCTAAGAACATAAACTTTGGGAGTTTGTATTATCCAGACTAATAAGAGTTTGCTGTCTCCATTAGTGTCTGCCCTCTCACCAACTTTACAGTAGCCTGGCAAGGCGGGGCTTTTGACTTGCAGAAACTTTAAGCTGGGCTGGGGCCACCAGCCCTGGTTGGTATTTGCCAGTGTTGGTTCTCCATGCAGCCCCTCCGACACACGTGCTGGTGGGGAGAGCAGCAGTGAGGTGGGGTGGCTGGGGCAGGAGAGGGAGTCGCTGCCTCAGTGGGTGAGCTCACCTGTGCTCATTCACAGAGCTTACAAACATCCTGCCTTGATGCAACTTGGTGGAGTTTTTTCCATTGACAAAAGGTTTTTGGAGCAGGTCTTTCTCCAGGATCAGCAGGGAAATGCCAATTTACTTGTGATGTCCTTCTGCCCATTGCACGAATCCTGCATACAAAAAAGAGATCACATCTGAGTAGTGGCTTCCTCCTCTTGTTTGAATGAATTCAACTGCTCAGCTTCCAATTTCCCCATCAGAGCTCCACATCAGCCAGCCCTGTTTGTGGAACAGCCAGCAAGCATGATTCAGCCAGAGTGGGGTATTAATGCAGGAAGCCAGCACTGGGTTGGTTCTCCTTGTTCCTCTTGCTATAGAGTTTCACAGCCTGGGATATTGGTAAATATTTATGTTTAATTACTTTCACTTAAGAAAAACAACCACAGCCAAGAAAACTACAGAGCAATTTAATGGGTTTTAACTTGCCACACTAAACTGCCTTCTTAAACATAATGAATTATATGAAGTCATCCGGTTTCAGACTCTCTTAAAGAGGTAATTTAATTCAAATAAGGTTGTGTATTACTAGCTTCAGTGTCTGAAAACATTTACAGTGCCAGTAACTGTTCCATTGCCCTGAGTTATTCTGCAGACTGAGAGACAATACCAAGCTAAGCTTAGAAAAGCGTGCTATGGGTTGGTGTAACTGGTAGATGAAATTGCTACGTTCATTGCCTCAGGTGAGAAGTGCTGCCTGAGTTGGGTGGAGTCTCCTTTTACGTAAGACAGTCTGAGTTAAAACAAAAACGGGAAAGTAAATATGGCATTAGCTACTCAACAGCATTGTCTCTTCAATCTTTTCTACGAGAAAACGTCTTACAAAAGAGCTTCTTCCATCTAGTTCCTAGACACAAGTCTGCCTTTCTCACACATGGTGATCAGATTCAGGTGTATGTCCTTTGGTCCATTGTTGCAATATAACATAAAGATGCTGCTGTTCCCTGGCAGCACTGCAGAGCTCATATTCAGGAAGAAAAGAAAAGGAACATTAGGTTACCTGTACAACTAGTTTTTTTCCCTGAGAGGTAACAAATAGAAGGAACTAAAGAAATACCTGTACTATTTCACCTACAGATTCTCAGCTACTGAACTATGTGTAGGACTAGAAACACCCACCAGGGCATTTTTCCCATCAGAAGACAAATGGTTATCATTGGATTGAGTTTGGCAGTTAAGAGTCAGAAGGTCTTGCCACAAAAGCTATAAAACTTTGTGAGGCTTTCAGTGTCCTTTAAATGGTTGTCCTTTAAAGTAATTGCATACTCTAAAGCTCCTTTTGGGGCTTAAGGGCTTTATCTGCCAGGACAATTGCACACCTTGTGAAAAAAACTGTAATCCAAACCCCAAGCTCGGTTCAGCCAACTTCCCAGATGTTGATAGCTAGGCTTGCAAAAGCTGCTAGATGTTGATTGCTAAGTATGTAGCCTGCATGTATGTCTGTCAACATGGCAGACAGAAGATTCTCAGGGAGAGCCCCTGTATTCCTGATGTGTCTCCAAAGCTGGATACACAACTCACACTTCACAGTTTTGCTCCTCTGTTAAAAACATGTGTAACGACTGCAACACTGAGCAAAGAATACTGTACAAGAAAGCGCTGCAAGTGTAAGAGTCCCCACACAAAAACATTGCCATCATCCTTCAGCTGCCCACCATGACCAGCTGTGCAGATAGTACTCTGCCAGCTTTTGAACAGGCTGTGAGCACACACAACACTCAGCGGAACCAGCCTCGGCTTCAGAGCTTATGAGGTCCCAGTGAAATCACAGTCCAAGGTTGTTTAACACTATGTTTTCCAGCCATCTCCTACTTCAGATACCATTTCCCATCTATTAAAACTTTATCTGAGAACACACTAATTCCTCTGGATTCATACTCCAGCCTTGGAGCAATTCCACGCCTTTCAAGTCAGCTGATTGAAGAGTGAACCACTGATCAGTATACGTATGGGTAATAACATCAGCTTTTGGATTGCTCAAAATCCTTGAAGATCACTTCACAGAACGGCAGAGGCTTTCTTTCCAATACTTGTGGGATAGGGACTGTATCCTTCCTGGAGTCACGCAGCCTCTGGCAGAATGGAACTTTAAGTTTGCAGGCACTGCAAAGTACGTGACTGTTAATCTATTCTGATTGCAAGCTCTTCGTGCTCTTCATGTCCATTCACATTCAGCTAGCTCCGACTGCTAATTAATTGTGTGCTTAAAGTTTTACTGTCATAATACAAAAGTCACCCCTGGGAGAACACTGCTGAACATGCCTGATGAATGTGTGATCTCTTCTTTAAAAGAAGCCATGTTTGAAGTTGCTCAGGTGCTCTTACAGAAGACTTCTGATAGGATTATAAGTGAACATACAGCAATGGAAAAAAAATATTCATTAGAAGGGATTACATTTAAACCTTTCACAAGATGACTGATATATTTTCCCTTTTAACTTTGACTTGAGTGAGCTGTTGAATGGAACTCAGAGATTATTTCTTGTCAGAACATATCAAAAAACCCTGAGATCACTAAGGCATTTGAGCATGTTGAGCATGAAATTTCCATTGCCCTCTATGGTGCATTTTAACTATGTCTAAAAACCAGTATTCACTGCTAAGGGTACTTAGTTATCCTTTAAGAGAACTAATTTCATTTAAGCTCATGGTCAGTAATCAGTCTGGAAATGAAACCATTAATTTTAATGCAGTAAGTGCATGTATACATTAAATTTTATTGCTTTGTCTGAATTTAAAAGGGCAAAAGTAGGGCAATTTCAAGTCAGTGTAAAGTTGCAGGTGCCTGTAATTTACTGCTCACCTCTTAAGAAAGGAGAGCTCAGTGTTTCAAACTTTCAGTCCTGCATATCAGTGAAATAAACTTGCATGGTGTATGTTTCAGGAAGATTTGGATCAAGCTTTTGGACTATACCATTGCTGTGTGAGGCCCCTCTCACCTAAAGACACAACGGGTGTAAAGGGCACAACACACTTGACTGTGGGCTGCCATTACAACCAGGAACAACACAGATTTCATGAGTCCTGAAAGTTGCTACCCAAGCTTGATATATGTAAAGATCCATTGAGCCAACTATAAATGCATTAAAGAAAGCATAATAATGAGTGCAACCAAAGCCAAGAATATTTCCGTTTTTTCAAAGGCTTCCAAATATTTTATACGCCACAAGATCATGTGCAGACTCAAGGCATCGCATTTCAAGTTAAAGTCAGACATTCATCTGTAACTTTGAATATATGGGTTAGAATCAAACACAATATTTTCACGTTACTTGAGTTTGGGCTTTCTTTGTGTTTTTATGTTCCTGTTCAAAAGAAAGGAAATCCCTGATACCAAGACAAGTAATCTGTGTTCTGAGCCAATAAATCCTCGGGGAATTTGAAGCAGGTAGATTGTAAGAGGCCCTTTTTGCAGTCTGAAAAGCAATGGGTGACATTAGACCAATCTTAATGAGAGTTGCAGGTGCTCGGCTTTTAGGAAGAGGTCGTTTCCTGTGTGTTGGCACAATGACAAAGATGGAAGATTGAATGGTTCTTCTGATTCACAACTCAGTAATACAGACTTCTTAACTGGAAACGGCTGAAAAGATACCCTTGGAATGCTCTTGGTGCCCTAACACATCCTAAACAGTTCAGGCACATCTCAACATCATTGAAATAATAGATGCAAATAAGAACCTGCTAGCTGGTAATTGACAACAGCTCCTTTCCCAGTCTTTCTTGTTTGGTTTCATGCTCAATACAGATGTTCTGTGGCTTTGTTGTCATCCTGACTGCAGGAAGAAAAAGAAACAAACCCAAAAAACCCAACCACCAGTGCCAATGCATGTCTTTGTATCTAATTTTAACAAGAACAATTGATCCATTGGCGACTGGAGACCCTGAGATGCTATCCTGTTCTGAAAGCACAATTTTGACAGCATGCTCAGCCGTGGGCTGGGCCTAAAACACCATCTAAAAACACCTAAACTTTCTTGTTCGTCTCTTGACCCCTGTTTTCAGTCACAACCAAGTGAAACGATACAAATTCCCTTGAACAAACATGCAAGTAAAACCAGGTATTTACATTTGAAGTGGATCGTCATTAAGGCTTCAAGCTGTCAATAGGACCAGCACAGGAAAATGTTATTATTAGACCTGAATGTCTTCAAGGGAATGTGTGAGAAGAAAGGCTACTATCAGGGGACCAGTAATCTGTTCCTAGCTGGCTTTTAATTCCACTTAGCAAACATGAATGATTTTGAGTGTTGAATGAAGAAGCAAGCTACAGAACCTGCACCAGGCATTTAAACTACAGCTGGCTGGAACACAATTTGCCTGAAGGCAACATTTTTAAGTTCAAAGGTAAACATTTGGCTTTTTATAGAGAAAATTAGTTGTACAGCATATTTGATTTAGTATACTGCTACCCAGTCCAACTTTTAATTGAAATGTATTAAAAAAATAACCCGTCTTTCACTGACAGCGTGCAGTTTCCTAGAGAGCTGCATACTTGCTAGTAAACATCAGTCCTCTGGGCCAGGTCTAGAAGACAGAGGTCAGAATTTCTATAACTTAATATTTTCCAAGGCACCCTAAAGACTTCCTATTACCTTCCCACGCAAATTGTTCACAGCCAGATCCAAAGAGGAGCTCTCCTGTAGGACTTTGACCATGCCTGTAAACTGATGAAAAACCTCCCCCTGGAAACTCTCCTTGGTGAACCTCATCATAATATTTTATTGTCTTTGATCCTAAGCATCTACACAGGGATCCCTTCTGGTAGAAACACAGGCAATAAATAATGCTGAGCAGGGAGAGGTCTATACATGGAACATTATTAAGCAGCGGTGGTGGCATTTTGTAGCTTTTCTTGCTGTTGGACTAAATGGAGTTTTCTAAGGCTGCTCCAATGTCAGCACACACTTTCCTGCAAAGCTGTCACACAGCATTTGCATGCAATTTTGGACTTTTTAGTATGGCCCGCTTAGGATTTATTTCTCATAATTGTGGGGCTTTTTCTGTTTAAGTAAACTTTTTTAAAGTGAGGAAAGCCTATGCTGCACAATGAGGTATTGAGAGCCATGTGTTCCATGGTACAGAAAGATATGTTATGATTCTTATCTTCGTGAGACTGTGAAAAAATAGTTCTTTGTCCTCAAACTCATTAAAAAGTTATTTAATAAAGAACTTGAAACCATTATCAATATTTACAAAAGAAATGCTTGAGAGCTGAGTTATGTGTTTTGAAATTCACAGAAGGCTCAGTGCATTGAAGCAACAATATACGTGATAGGAAGTATAGCTGACATTTTCCAAATATAAAAACCAGATGATGGAAGGTTTAATTTCTGTGAATTGGAGCAGTAGCTGAGAGCCTAATAATCTCTCAGGAATATTTTCAACCCATTGGGGTGCTCAAAGAATATAAAATTCTCAGCATTTATGTCAAAGCAGTTGAGATCAATGTGATTTTGCTAGATTCAGAGGTGGCTCTAGAATTAACCTAGATTTGAAGATTAAAACAATTTTAATTTTTTTTTTTTTGTGGGGGGAGGGGGGTGGACGCTGTTTTCTGTTTTCCCCTGAATAACAGCACACAACCTGAAGAATCCCCAGAAATCCCTTTAACCCTTGACCCAGGGGTGCCCACTGCCTGTTGGCAGGTCAGTCTCCACCAGTCAAGGCGGCAGGGCGCTCCTGTTCCCGTGGCCATGTGCTGAGCCATGCAGGAGTGAGCATCCTGACTCTGCAGCCAATTCAGGGCTTGGCTGGCCTGGCAGAAACCCAGTGGGCATCTCCCCCCATCTGTGAGTCAGTGCATTTACTCTTCTAAAGCTGACACCAGCAAAATGGGCTTTAAATCCATCTTCTGTGTTGTTAAACCTGCCCCAGCTGCTGGAAATGTCTGTGCTGTGTGTCTATTTCTTTCATTCATATTTGAATCAGGGACTGACTCAATGCTTTTATGCAGCAGTTGATAAAAACCACGGTGTTACAGAATAATCTCTGTAATAGTTTTTAATACTGAGCCCATTATCAGCATTCATGGTGGAGGGAAACCCATCACATAGTGTTCTGCCTCCTCTTACTCATCTCCAGTAAGAGATGGGAGACAAGGGACAAGCTCTGGTCCCTCTGGGATTCAGATAGGTAGGTCTCCTGGACTGCAGGACAATCCTAACCACCAGGATTGGAATCAGGACCAAAACCACTAAGCACCAAGTTAGGCAGTAATAACTACAGCCTTGGGCATCAGGTCTGCACAGGTGATCCCCTTACCCACATACTCACTATTACTGAAGGAATGTTAATGTCTGAGGAATTCCCATCTGGGGTTCAACCACACATACAAATACTTAATTAGTACAAGTAGGTTTGTGAGATCTTCCCCACATGATGTACAAAAATTCCAAACTGTTTATGAGGTTGTTTAACACGATGCAATCGGTTTTTATCAAGGATGCAGTGTTCATATGAGTGTGCTTTACTGCTCATGCTAACAGGGCTATATGTTCCCTAAACTATGCCAACAGTTGATTTAAAAATATTCAGGCAAAAGACAAAAAAACCCCCACCTAATTTATTTTTCATTTTTAATTACACACCAGAGACTTTAAATTTATACTTTAGCAGGCTTGAAAATGGTCTAATTGGAATGAAGAGATGGCAAAAGGGTCACAGAGTAGATGCAGTGACCAATATCATATCCAAAGGCAGGAGCCTCACTACTGAGTGCTTTAGTTTCCCCAGAAGTTTCCAACTTGGTCAATGCATACTCTAAGGCTGAACTTTAAGCAGTAGCTGGATGAAATCTAAGCCATACATCTGGAAACAGCCTGTGTATCACAGCAAATACGTGCAGAGGGGGCTGCTCTTGTATTTGTGTCCCATGTGTTTGCTTTTATTTGATTTTGTGTTTGGGTGGGAAAGGGAAAGAGGAAATTCTCTGACATTTTCACATGCCTTTTTTTTTAAGTGGCTCTGAGAAACAATTCAAACATCTTGTCTATTCAAAGGAAAGGCTGCAAAGGGACCTGACATCCTTCATTTTCTCTCATAGAAAGTACTGCATTCCCATCTCTAAGAACCACTACTGCAATTATCCTGCCTGCCAGCATCCTTGGAGGTAGATATCAAAGGCACAGGAATAAATTACAGATCTAGGTCGTCCTCTTTGCCATGTCTTTGTGAACTGGTAGATAGCAAGAAATCATCTTCTGAGTACAAAATATTCTGCTTCTGCTCCTTTCCATTGTTCTGTGCTGCTGGAACAACTAAGATTCAGACAACCTCCTTCTGTACCTCTCCAGACTAACCCTCCTATTTCTGTGCTGACTTTAATCCAAAATTTTTTAAGCCCCTTAAAAAACTACTGCTGCTGCAAAGGGTTTTATGGCCTAGCAAAATATCTGCCTCTATCTTCTGTGATCACGCATAAAAGCTCACAGCTTCTAAACCTCTTCAACATAAACAGATGAATTAAAATAAAAACATTGGTGGTGATTAATTATGCGTGGATTAACAAAATGCCAGCCTTTGCTTATTGTTCTGGGAGTAAGGAGGAGAGGAACCAGCACTGCCCTGCTAGGAGTGGGTCAGTCACTGCACGCAGCCATTGCAGTCTGCAAAAGGGCAGAGGAGGAAGAAGAGGAGGCTGAGAAACTGCCATTTTCTCTGTGGACAGGAGGAAGAATCAGAAAGGATCACTGGAGGGGCTGCACGAAGGAAAAAGGGAGTGTGGTGGGAGAAGCAGGCTCCGTGGTGAAGATGGGAAGGACCAGAAGACCTCAAGCAGAGCCTGAAGAGATGAATGGTGAAGACACAATGGAGGCAGCTGTACCTCCCCCCACACCATGGCAGCGAGGCAGGCAGAGGGCAGCCACTTCCAAGGAATGCTAGGGCTTTGCCTCACTGAAGTCACACGCTTGAGTTAATCTTTCTTGCTTTAATACTGCAGCTGCCCAGGGCCACAGGTTGTCCTAGACTCTGGCCTATCCTGATTCCCAGAACAAGCTCCTCTCTGGAGGAGCTTATCTCTGCATGGAGAAAAGTGATGGTGCTAAGGCTGAAATGTACCAATTTTAAGCCATAAATCCCAAGACATTTAGTGACCTTCATGTTTGCATTACTGCACACTATGCTCATGTGGTATCACAGTTACTACAAATATTACCATGATGGTACCTGAACATTTTGCCTCCCATAACAACTGCGTGAGCCATGGCCACAGAGTATTGCACCTGAGGCTCAGCAGCACAGACAGCACCCATCCCTGGCCTGTAAAATCGCTCCTTTCCAGCCTGATCCTTAGCAGCACCCCTGGTTCCATGTGCTGCATGATTAGAACAGTGCTGCTGAAGCTGGTTCTTCACTTCCGAGCAGGTCCTCATTTGATATCAATTCATGAAGCTCCTCAAATGAAGCCTATTCACACCGAGAGCCCACCCCCCGCACTGAAGTATTAGGTTATTGTTTTTTAGGCTGACCAGATGCTATGTGCATGTGTGTGTGGTTTTGCATTTCAGACAATGAAGAAAAAGAAGTAAAGGTAAGAATCCCAAGAGTGCCTACAAGCCACGGAGAGCTTGGATTGAACTACAAATGTGGGGACAAGGCAAGGCAGTGTGATTCACTGAGAGGGGAGAGCCTTGGGTTGTCTCCTGGCTGCTGCAGGATCAGGGATAAGTCACTTGCCATGTGCGTGTGGACTTCCCCCTTCCTACCCGGGGCATGATGCCTTCCAGTTCCCCTCGAGTACAGAGCCCCACCTACTCCTCTGGGGTTCCAATGCTGGGGGCACAGGGCATTTCTAATGTAATATAAATCATCAGATGAAAGAGAGGATTTAAAAACAATTCCTTTTGTTGCTGGTACTCCAAAATACTTTACAAGTCGTATCAAGAGGATTTTTAAAAATCTTTCTTTATGAGTTGCTTTCTTTTCCAGAATAGTATCCTTGGAAATGACCCACTGGGTAAAAACAAAACAATACTAAATCCCTGTGAAAACCAGCCGCTTGAATTTCCATGAATGTCATTACCTTCAAGAGCCTGCGCTGTGTTTGGGTGGCACTGTGGAGACAGAACAGTTGGGACTGAGGACTGGCCAGCAGCGAGATTACAGAAGGTACCATCGATCGTCACGCAGGGTGCTGGTGACTCCGTTTGTCTGTGCGCCAGGCTCAGACATGGAGCTTGCAGTGTGAGCTCAGGCCCGTGCCAGCTCATGCTGCTACACTTCCCATCAGCACCGTTCCGCTAAGGTGCAGCCCCCCCGCAAACGTGAAATCAGTGGGAAGAAGCAGCCACAGAGTGAACAACTCACCTAAACAACCCGCCCAGTTGTTCAGGCAGCTGCCTGTGCCTTTCCCCCATTGTGCACCAGATAATGAGACCACTATGCTCGCATAGGTATTTGCACCCCAGCTGTGCTGGCAGGTCCTGTTTGTCCAGGTGCCAGGCACCACTCAGGAGCTTACATCCTCAGACTAAGCGGACTTGAGGTTTGTCACCATGCTCATCAGATGAACACATAATTTTTGAAATGCCTGTGAGAGGTAACCTCCAGAGTTTTTGGCATGTCCTCAGGGAATGATCAGCTACAGAAACTCACACTGGCTTTTTCAAACAATTACTGGAGGAGCTCGTGGAGATACTACTCAGAGACTGGTAGCAGGGCTGTGTGGGAGCTCAGTCTTTCCTCCTGGCATAACGAACTAGGGGAGGTGAGCAGCAGCTGAGAGGAGTGAAAAAGTACTTTGAGATGCTTGGAAATATCTGCCTGTTCTCTGACCACCTACGCCCAGCTTTGTAGAGACACGCCCATGTGCCAGAAGGAGCGGGAGCGCTGCTGTAGGTTTTGAAGGCACTTCCCAAGCTGCCCTCATACTTCTACATATGGTCCTGTCATTTTATTAAATTCTTCTGGAGTTGCTCCTGACCTAAGCTAAGTACTTTTCTATTGACATCAACTTTTGCCACTTCACTATTCACCCCCAGGTTATTAATAAAGCATTAAACAATATTGGTCTGAGTCTCGCTCTCTAGGGCACCTCATTATTAATCTCTTTCCCTACTAGAATTGGCCATTTATTCCACACCCATTTATAACCAGATTTTAATCCATGACAGGGCTTTACCTCTCACTTTGTGGTTACCAAATTTCCTTAACAGTTTATTGTATGGGTGTTTATCAAAAGGCTTTTGAATGTCCAAATAAATTATTTTCTCTGGTTGTTCTTTACTCACTATTTTATTAACTCTTAAAAGTGTAAAAGGTCTGACTGGCAAGATTTATCCTTATAGCAGCTATGTTTCTTTCTCTCTTTTGCCTGAGAGTTGATATTTCCCTGCAGATTGTAAAATATTTAAAAGAGTGACCCTCTGAATCTAGTGGCTTGAAGCAGCACCAGATGTGCTGTCAATGTTTAATTAAAAAAAAAAGCGAATGTAATATACTGCTGACTTTCTCAACTACTTCCTCGTAATGAAGTTAAGCTAATAATGTAAAATTTCCATGAGCTCGTCTGTCTGTGTAAATATTTACAGGGTCTTTATCGCTGCAGTACCAGGTTTCCACATACATTAACGGAGTTATCCTTATAACACCTCTCTGATACAGGGCAGCTTTAATCCCAACCGCCTGAAGAATCAGGACACACTGACATCTGGCACATAAAACCCAAACTGCTGTGCTTTGAGAATAACAGGTTAGGAGATAAAACACTTTCTCCCACTTACAGATGCTGCATTCACGAAAAATGCAAGAATCATCACAATTCGCAAATGTAATGAAAAAGGCTCAGTGCCCCAGCGTCTCTTCCCAAGCTCTCTAAACTGCAAAGTCCATTTTTCCCTTTGGAAAAATGCAGAGCACTGCAGGTAAAATCCAAGCTTTTCCTTTTTCACAGGCTATCTGAGCTCGTAGGTTTTTGCTGGCTCTGCTAGTGACCATTTATTTTGGACTCATACCACGCATCCAGTGTTTCATTATGCATTTTTGCTCCAGCCAGAACTAATACAATTGGCTGCATCTCAGCTTGCTTCAAATATACAAGGGAGTGGGTTTCCTCAGAGAAAAGAAAGAAAGAACATCAGAAAAAGAGATCCTGTTTAAAGTAAAAAGCACTATAGAGACTGTAAGAAAATGCAAAAAAGGCTACAAAATGTACATGTGCAAGGGTTGACTGCTGGCCCCACATCTCTGAGGAAAGAGAGGTTTTCCACCCTGCCCTGAAAGCTGACAAGTCCTTGGCAAAGCAGGGAATGACGGAGAAGTTGGACATGGAAGACCCCTCCGCGAAAAGGCATGCAATCCATAGAAAACAGTCTGGCCTCATGTCTGAGGATGGACTTTCCAAAAAAGTTCACCTTCCACATAAGCAGCCAGAACAGGTGGCCAGAAATTCAAAGTTATGAAGTAATCTAAAATTTAAAAAAAAAAAAAAAAATTAAGTGTCAAAGGGGAATCATGTAAGCACTGGACAGTTCTGGAAGAGCAAACCACCTCAGCAGAAACTCCAAATTAGCTGCAAGTTCCCATTTGTGCTTTTTAAGTTAGATCTTGAAGCTCCTGATGCTTGAAAATGTGGGATTTTTTTTTTGAGGGGGGGACCTGGAGTATAAAATCATTGGAGATCAGCGAAGGACTCACTTGAAGATGCCTGCTTGTGAGAATAAAACAGGGATAATGCAGCTCAGCTTTAGCAATTTTATCAACTCCATAGAGTAGTGGTGCCCAAGCAGTTGGGCTGGGAGCAGAAGGGCACAGGAGCATGGGCATTTGAGGTGGGTCCTGGTTGGGTTTGGAGGCCGACTCCCAACTGTCTTTCCATCACCCATTCCTGAAACACAAGGTTCGCCTCCAGGATGGCCATGGCTCCTGCAGCAACAAAATTATTTCCCCAAGGAGCAGCCAATGTATTGCCACAATCTTAATCTTATTTAGTGTGGTAGCATGGTTTTAATTTTTCCATGTTTGATCCCTCAGCTTTAGGAATATTGATAGAAATAGGGGCTGTGAGGACTGAATAAAGAGCAGCTTGTAGCATATGAAAAAATACCCCTCAGTCCTCACTTTCTCTATGGTGATTCAGCTTTTCTAACAGCGCTGCCGAGATAAAAGGCTCGCATGTGAGCAGAAGTGTTAGCAAGGGCTGCAATGCTTTCAGCGCAGCCTCTTGCATAAGGGCCTTGGCTGCGGGAGCAGATCCCGCCTGCTCCCAAACCTCCTCCCGCGTCGGGGAAGCGCTGGGGATGCAGCAAAGGCTTCTCACGCCAGCACGGGCTGATCGCCGCGGCTCGCTGCTGGCTTCAGGGGAGCTCTGCTGATGCACCCGTGTCGCTCTCCCCGGCCGGCGGCTGGAGGAGGCGGATGGAGGAGGCGGATCTCCCGTCCCCGCCCCGCCGGCCCAGCCGGGCTGTGCCCCCGCGGGCCGCCCGCCTCGGCATCACCCCGGCACCGCCGCCCTAATCAGTGGCAGGCCCCGGGTGCGGGGTAATTAGAAACATCGAAGGGGCTTTCTATCTTTTGAAATCTGCCTCTCAACATCAAAGTGCTCCGCGCAAGTCGTCCTCCAGAGGCCGGCTCCCATATCTAAATGAGTGATGTATTTCATGGTATCTGTCGGTAAGCATATAATGAAGAAAACCGGCTTTGAGACGGAGCATGATGTGAAAAACAGGTGGCCCGCTGATGCGGAGCATCTGTTTTGCAGTCCGGTTGTGTTCCTGTAAACTGCGCAAACACGGTAGGTGCGCAACCTCCGCTGGCGCGCAACCTCCGCGGCGCCCGGGGGTGCTCACGGGAGAACCCCCGTGTCGCTGCGGACCCTCCTCCTCCCGTCCTGCAAGAAAAGCGGACACTGCCCCCGCCTCGGGGGGGTGTGCACCAAACAGCCAGGGCTGCGGTACCATGCGAGGTACCTGGCAAAGCAGGATCTCCGCTCCGCGCTGGCCCTGCCGGGGCCTCAGCCGCCCCCACGGGGCCTCAGCATCCCCAGGGCCACACTCCGCTCTCGTGGCGGGCACGGCCGCACGCAGAAGCCGGCTGCCTGCTCCATGAGCCCGTTGGCCTCGGGTCACCCCCGAGCTGGCCTGGAAACAATATTCCGCTGAGCTCACACCGCTCGCTGGTAGCGATTCCAGGGCCGCCCCCTCTGTGGGCTTGCACAACCGCCCCGACTGAGCGCGGCGATATTCTGGCTCTTATCTGTGCAATAATAAAAAGTGTTGGCTCGTATCAACCGAGCCGTAAATCCAGCCGAGCGTGCACGTTTCAAAGGCACGGGCAAATCGCCGTGATTGCCCCGGAGGACGCGCAGGACGGCCAGCAGCGGGAAGAGCGCACCGCTGGCCCCTCCGCGCTGGCTTGGCCTGCAGGGACGGCTTGGGATGACCGGCTGGGTAAAAATGCACCGTGTCTCTCCAAGAGCCTCTGCCTTGCCAGGGGGCCGGCAGAGGAAGGGCTCTGCAGCCGGGGAGATCTGCTGCGTTCAGATCTCCCACACCTACCGCGGGAAGGCAACTCGAGCCTCCCGTCGCCTGCGAGGGCTGGGGGAATCCCACTCAAAACAAGGCTGCAGGTGTCACTACATCTTTGGAAATGCATTTCCTACCATTATGAACGCCTTTGCGTTGAAAAAAAAAAAAGTTAAAACTCCCGGCCTACAACTCGTCCTCTACACCCGTGAAAATCCCACTTACTGCAGCGGGAATGGGCTGCCTCTGGAAGGTAAAACGCTGCTCCCGATAAATCAGAAAAGAAACGATGAAGGAAAGGAAAAAAACCCAACCCCAAAAAAGAAACAAAAGAAGACCCGAGCCCCCAACCAACCAAAAAACCCACTCCATCAATAAAAGCTTTCCCCCAAGCCGTGGTCCCCTCACCCGCGGAGAGGGCAGGTGGCACCGCCCCGGCGGGCGGAGCGAGTACCGCGGGGCGGCGCGCAGCGGGGTGCGGCAGCGACGCGCCCGAGGAGGCTGGGCTGGGCTGGGCGCCCGAGAGCCTGCTGTCCCTTCGGGGGCAGACAGGCCCCCCCCCCCCCTCCCTACAGTTGTTATTTCTAATTGGTGATTACGCGCCCTCCCGTCACTTTTCTGCGGTGGTTGGTGCCAGGTTCGGGAGTCCCGCGGGGATGGGGCGCCTGGTCCGGCAGCAGTCCGAGCCTCTGCCCTCCCCGTGTGCGGGGCAGCGGGTGGCCCGTGCTCCCGGTGCTTGCGGAGGGCTCTCGGGAAGCAGCGACAGAAAGGCTCCGAGGCTGCTGGGAGAGACGGTCGGTCTGTACATCCCCTGTCGAGGCTGCCTCCTCCCGCCTCCTCCCGGTCTCGCCGCTGCCTCCGGTCCCCGGGCGCTTCCCCGCGGGTCTGGGCGCCGGCAGCGGACGGGCGGGGTCTGGGGGCTGAGTTTCCCCGAGCTCCGTTTTCTGTCAGTGCT
Source organism: Oreocharis arfaki (assembly GCA_013398015.1). NCBI lineage: Eukaryota > Metazoa > Chordata > Aves > Passeriformes > Paramythiidae > Oreocharis > Oreocharis arfaki. The sequence goes on from VZRR01010939.1 coordinate 261,440, forward strand.
GGAGGAAACCCTGACGATCACTGATCCCTGGTTCCCGGGAACCGCGGCTGCTGGGGTTTTTTGGTTTGTTTTCTTTTTGTTGTTGTTTTTTTCCCCCTACGATCTGTCCGATGTGTATTACCGAAATGTCTCGTCCCTTTCCCTTATTGGAAATGATTTCCCACCTCTATTGTGGTGAACTTTGCCTCGCCTGACTCTTTACGGCTTTTCTCTTGTTGATGGTCTCTCCTTTGTGGAAGTTTCGCGGGCTGATTGTATTTGTTAATTAGTTGCTAACAGCATCGTAATGTGGGCTTGATGGATAACCATGTCATTAGCACTCACCCCTGCAATTCACATTTCCAACAGGGCAGGGGCAACCCCCTGCCGAGCCCGTGATTTGTGGCTGTTCTTTCCAGTGGGTGACACGCACCCCCATCCCCTCTCTGTTCTTCTCCGCGCCCGGGCTGTGCCGGGGCTGGAGGGGGCGCGACCGCTGCAATTTTCACGCCGAATGACGAACTCGCAGCTCCCGGCTGCAGCCGCCTCCTTTCGCTTTATTTTGGTGGGGAAAAGACATCGAACCCCTCTCCTTTGTGTGGCTCTGTGGGTACGTGGGTGCTCGTACAACACACCTCCCAAACCCCGTTGGCTACCGGGGAGGGGGATAAGGGCATCCCGCCCAAACCGCTGCCGGCGCGACTTTCCCCTGGCTGCGTGGGAAGAACCACAGCCACGCAGCTGCCTCCCCGCCCAGCGGCAGCGCCCAGGGCCCGCCCTGCCCGGTAGCGCCCGCCGGGGGGGCCCGCCCGCCCGTCCCGCCCCTTCTCCGCGCCGGGGGGCTCGGCCGAGGCTGGGAGATGTAGTCCTGGCTCCTGGGCTCGCCGGCGGCCGGCGGGGCTTCTGCGGGGGACTACGTTTCCCAGGCCCCCCTGCTGCTCGGCCGGGCCGCGGGAAGGGCCGGGCTGTCAATCAGCGTGCGTCGGCGGGGGCAGCGGGACGGGGATCCCCCCGCCCGCCCCGTGTCCCGCTAATAATAAGTGCTTCAGAGCCTTAAAAGCAGGGAGGCAAGTGTCATGCGGGCGCGTCGTAAGGGGCTGAGCTCCGGCTGAGCGCCCGGGGCCATTCTGCCGCCGGCATAGCCGGGAGGGAGAAAAAAAAAGGGCAGAAAAAAAGGAGAAAAAAAAAGCCTCGGAGCTGGTTCCCGGGGTAGGGGCGAGAGGAGAGAAGCCCGAAAGGCTGGACAAGCCGTCAGCGAAGTGGCGATGAGGCGCAGGAAGACAGCGGTGGCGGCCGGCTGCTGCCTCGCCTTCCTCCTGGGCACCCTGCTCAACCTCCTCTT
>VZRR01010939.1:266437-276580 GCA_013398015.1 Oreocharis arfaki
TTTTTTTTTTTTTTTTTTTTTTTTTAGCCATCCTTTTAAAAAGACTTGATTGTTGTACAATATATGATAGAGGGGGAAAGAGCTCTTTCCAGAAAGTACCAGTGCCTTCAGACTACATGCTGACATATCCACCGTGCCCTCCGCCCGGGGAAGGAGCCAGATGTGTCAGCTCTGGCAGATGTGGTGAATCAAGTCTGGCAAAAGAAACACGGAAAACCAGCAAGACGGAGAGTGGTTTCGCATTAGGCAATGCCGAGGCGAAGGCAGCTTGCCTTCCTGTTTTTATTTCCATGCTCTGCCTGTCACTTGCACGAAGGGCCAGCGCTGGGCCATCGCCCCCCCCTTGCCCCCGCCGTCTGGGGCTGCCCGAGGCTCCCTGGGGCGGCAGCCGCTGGGAAGGGCAGGTGCAGGCTGCAGTGGAAATATATTTGCTTTGGAGTGGCGAAGAGAGGGGGTAGTTCATTAAAGTTGATTTTATAATGAAGGGCACCGGGGAAGAGGGGGAACTGGGTCACTGATTTATTGTAACAGAGGATTTAGCGGCCCGCTAATTGCTTTGCAGTCGCTCTGTGTCAAATGCGGTGCCCGATCTCTTCTTTTCACTCCGTGCTGCGATTTCTATTCTTGCAGAGTTCAAATGCTGCTGTCTGAATCTTGGCTTTCTGTGCAATTTAGTGGGGAAGATGATTTAGTGTGCTTTAATTCCTCCCTGCCCATATTTGAGGAAGAAAAGAAAATCAAACCATTTGCAGTTAATTTCAAACAACGAACACAATTGTAGTGACACAAAGGCAATGCTTGATTTAGTGTAATAATGTAATTACAGCCCTGGAGTATCAGAATTAAGGGTGGTGCCATTCTCTCTTCGTTTGCATTGCTGAAGAGAAGGGAGGGAAGGTCTGAAACTGCAGACGTTTGGAAAAGTGCAAGCTTATTTCTGTGACAGCTATTTATCAGCACTTCCAGTGTGAGTTCACAATGATTCATTTAAGAAGGAGCTACCGCTTTCCTAAAAACACACACAAAAAGCTCAGGGAAAAGGGTTGGCTTTGTCTGAAGCTGATGGAAGACACTAGCTGCTAACAGCACCCATGGCTTGCTGGCTGCCCAGACAAGGCCGGTTCATTTGGAGTATTTAGCTTTAGTGTAAAGTTAAAAGGTGTAGATGAAATACTGAGATGGCATCCACACTAGAAAAGTCACCGTCCAAGTACCAAAGCAGTTTCTGTGTGAACTGATTCAGTTAGCTGTATTGTGTTTGTAACTGATTTTTTTAAGATGGTCATGGTTACAGGGAGAATATTTGTGTCTTGCAAAATTAATTGATTAAAATAGACTGCAAATAATACATCACTTGCTGTTGACAAGTAGACTTAAGATGTGCTAGCCAATCACAATATTTTTAAATACCTCTTTTTAAAAAGGATTTTCTTTTCTTTACATGTGATAATTAAGAGGTTTTTTTACCCTGATGGTTTCCCTATACATATGCATAGCCAACAGGATAGGGCAGTTTTAATTTTAATGTGAGAATTAAAATAATAAAGCTTTGTACACGGTCTGCTTCTTCCAGGTGGAAGTAGACAATCTTTCCAAATCTGAAGAAAGTCAATATACAATTAATTTCCAGGGCAAATTTATTTGGATAGGGATTATATGGACTCTTGAAGATCTGGTACTTCACCATCCTTTTTGCAGGAATCCACTGATGTTTTCACAGAAGGCAGGGGGGAAGGGGAGATTGTGCTATGGTGGAAACAGCTACTCAGGGACCTCTTCCCTGTTGCCAGCGGGTGGGCATTGAATCCCTTTAGTGGTGGCAGTGGTGCAGCATTCCCAGCAACAAGTCTTATCTGTGTCTGGCTGGAGTTTGGCCATCAGAACTTTGGGAACTACTTACCTGAGAAAAGTGCTGCAATTGGTGATAGCAGCTGGTGGGTGTCCATGTGGAGAATTTGTCATTCTTAATTTTTGGATGGGGCAGCAGAGGTTCCCAGCTCTCAGGGATCAAACTTTTCAAAACGAAGTGGGTAATGAGAATTAACCTTTGAGGCTGGGGCTGGGGCTGGGGCTGGATGGGCTCTGCCTGCGCACCCCACCTACAGGATTGCTGTGTTTAGGAAGGTCATGTTAGACTGAGAGTGTTTTCTAATGTTTTTCTAAATTACCTCAGTTGAGTTGCTCTTGGGACAGGCATGTTAAAGATGAAAGAGGCCACCACGTGGTGCAAGACCAGGCTGATACTGGCTGCTTCACTGGCGTTGGGATCCTCAGCTCCCAGACAGATGAGCCTGCCACATCTTGTCAGTGGCAGGGGAGGTTGGCACCTCTTGCTGGCCCCCTCCTCCCTCTGGAAATCGCTGCCACCACCACTGCCCAGGGTAGCAGTGATGGAGCTGCTTCTTTGTCCCAGTCACTCCATTGCTCGACATTACTGTAGGTGCACCTTGAAGGAGACGAGGCATTTAAGTCTCTTGGGCACCCTTCGGGATGGTTAGTGGTGGTCCACACCAGGTGCTGGGGATGGACATTGGTGTGGTGAGAGAAAAAAGCAGGCAGTGCCACCTACTGATGGCTCGGCAGAGACAGCCCGCTGCTGCTAACAGATGTCCCCACAGCCCCGAGGAGCTCGGGCTGGAGTGGAGAAGGGCAGGGGGAGCAGACAGATGCGGTTTGGCGAGGAAAGAAGAATTACACAAAGTGCTTCTTTATTGTGAGACTGCTTCCCAAAAGGCCCAGATGTTATCCTGCACTTTTAAGAGTGAAGAAAGGATCTGTTAACAAGAGCTCCAGAGCTGCTGGAAGCGTAGAGCTGATACAATTGCAAATCCACTCTTAACTGTTCCTGTCCCTGGAAGGCAAGCTGCACATCCTGATCACCAACTAGTATTTTTTTCCCATTGAATTCCTTGGGATGGCAGAGGGTGTTCAACTTGCAAAGCTGCTGGCAGGAACGGCTTTCCATAAGGCACATGTCATCACATAAGTTAGAAGGGCTGCATTGTCCCTCCTTTTGAAAGTAGCATTCATGAAACTAATCCCAATCATTTGTTGAATTATTTCTATGGTTGCTTCTCAGTTTTATGTGCCACGTAAATCATTCCAGAGGACTGGTTTGAATTTCTGCCTCCTTTATGGGAGTTGATGACTTGCACAACCCCATCTAGTTTCTCTGAGGAGAGCCCAGCACTGCTTCTTCTGCTCGGTGGCTTGGAGAGATCAGTGGTCACCACAGGATGCTGTGGGTATGATCAAGTTCTTGCTTGCTGCTTGCCTTTTTTCATGGGAGCAACAATGAATGAACGAGGTCATTCTGGGCCGTCGATATCTTGGCCTGGAATTAGTTATGATCAGGCCAGAATTGCAAGGGGAAGCACATGGTTTTGTAACTTATCCTTTCATTCTCCCTGCCCTCCAGTGTGGGGTAGCTAGGTAAATCTCTTCTCCCTGGTCTCCATTGATAAGACCCATGGGAATTGTTCAAAGTGGCACAAGGGAAGGTTGAGACCTGACATTAGGAAGGGTGGTCAAACACTGGAACAGGCTTCCTTGAGAGGTGGTCAGTGCCCCAAGCCCATTGGTGTTAAGGAGGCATTTGAACAATGCCCTCAATAACATCCTTTACCTTTTGGTCGGCCCTGAAATGGTCAGGAAGTTGGACTAGATGGTCATTTCCTGTCCCTTCCAACTGATGAATTGAAATATCCTCTCCAACCCTATCCTTGAATCAGATCATTGTCGCCCTGTTGCACATGCTCTGTCCTCTAGTTGCAGCCATGTTTGGGAAGGGCAGGCAGGGTGGTTGGCCAGGGAGGAGGAGAGGACCCCTGGAAGGGGACGCCAGGGCTGGCATAGCTCTGCTCCTCTGCCGTTCTGCTCTCTGCATGGACACAGCATTGGTGGATTCAGACATCAGCTTGGGCTGTGCTTGGAAGTGTTGCAGGCCTGGTTTGTGAAGTGTCGGTGTCAAATATGTGAGCTGGGTTTCTTAAAAGATGTTTTTTATGGATTTTTGTGCCAACACAGGCATCTGAGGGTTCAGGTAGATGCCCCATGACATCTAACTTCTGTCACCATTTTTCATTTGAGTGATGGCCGTGAAAAACCTGACAAGAGCTAGTTCTCACAGGCACTGTGCTAATACTAATATTGACTCTAGACTAGTTTTAAAGGACTTGTTATTTTTCATCGCACTCAGCTGGACTGCTCGGTTTAGGTAATAGACACCAAACATGGATATCTTATATTGTTTTAGGCCAAATTTGGAACGACTTAGTTTGGAAAGACTTGCCTTTTTCTTGGACTGTGTAGCTGCAGATAGACTCCAAGCTTATTTTAAAGCTTGCCATGATAAAGTTCAAGATGAAATGACTCATATGTTCAAAAGAAGAATTATACAGATGGATTTATTATAATAAATCCAAGGCAAGCTTTTCTGAACACGTGATGCACAGAGGCTATTTGACAGTTTTGTAATGCAAAATCATGTCATGACAAAGGGTTAAACTTGTGGTGCAGTGGAACTGAATGCCAGTGGCTGGGGATGGAGGTCAGGGGAGCTTCTGATCTGGCTATTTACAAGATAATGAACTATGCCTCCAATGATATCAGCCTGTTTCCATTGAAATCGTGGTTGTATGAGTGATCTATTTGTCTTCACTGGAAGGCTTTACAAGAGTAGGCTGCTTGTGTGACTAAATATTTGCAGGGTTGGGCCTTGAGCTTGTGCAGTGCAATGCAAATTCAAAGTGCTGTAAATGTTTTTAGTAGAAGAATTTTCCACTTCAGAGTATGAGAAAAGCAGGGAGAGTGAAAGGGAGATAACGTTACTAAATCATAAGTTTATAGCCAACGTAATATGTGTCAGAGCAGCAGGTATGTATGGATACGTATACACACATATACCTCTAAAATATATGGAGATATCTGTGGACCTTTATGGCTGTAGCAGCAGATATGGGTAAATACACACAGTGTCTGTTTCTGAGTGCTATGTTCCAATTTTTCTATTAGTGAAAATGTTTAGTAACACGTTTAGTAACAGTGCCAGGAATGAGATTCTTGTACCTTTTAGTTCTTCTAGAGTTTAGTGCTAATCATAATATTACATTTATAAATAAAGCCTAGGAAGAACTGTGAATTTAGGGTTTAATATTTGAATTATCCACTGTTTGCTCTCAGTTCCAATATGCAGCAGCAGCAGACAAAATCCTGCCTCACAGCTGTCAGCACACAGTTTGGGTCTCAAAAGGTTCTGCATGGTTCTGGGGACTCTCTGAGTCTTTTTCCAGTGAAACTAAGCACCTTGCAGGGCTCGATTGCTAGATTTCAATGGGAGAAAATCAATCTGCTTCTCAGGAGCCATCTTGATATATTCTATAGCGGGAAAGTTGGCATTGGACTGATCTTTAGTAAATTTAGGCATTGAGTTCCCTGCATTTTCCAGGTTCCCTGCATGTTACAGGTTTGCATGAGCTTTTGGGCTGATTGGCAATATAGAAAAATATTTCAGTATGTATTTTTTAAAAATATAAACCATTTAAAAATATAGATGCAAATATCGCATACATACGTTAGGTATCAGAACAGGCATATACACACATGTCATATATACACAAATATATGTGTATATATGGGATTGTGTGTATAAGTATGTATATTTATATGTGTATGTACCGTCAGCAATGAAGGGAAATTTTTAAAACACAAGTGATTAGCAAACCTTAAAGTGACAGAAATGTCTCAAATCATATATTGGTAAATCGTAGCTGTATCAGGCTGTGCTGGGGATTTCTGCTCTTGCAGGGATGGACTGCCTGAGTGCTTCAGGGATGAAAAGTGAATCCAAGGACTGGTTGCCTAAAAATATTACATTAACTTAGCAATAAAGTAGCAAGAGCTTCTCAAATACGCTGTTCTGGTTTTGAAACATAGCAGCTCAAGCAAATGCCTCATCAAAAGGCCAGTAGGAGCTTTTTATTTCCCCCAGGCACCAAAACACTACAGAATACAATCTCGACACAACCAGTTTTGATTAAGCAACTTTGTGTCCATGTATTTTTGAAAAGAAAGGCTGTGTCAAGTGTTGACTACTGTCACTCTTCATACATGTGAGATTGTATTTAATTGCACTTTTCTATTGTGGGCAGCATTTGGGTCCTACTGTAGTCAAAATTAAAAGAGAATAGCAGTCCAAATTGAAAGAGAAGAGAGTTAGGTTTCTGAAATTTACTTCTGGTGTAATGCAGTTGAGCCTGTCACTTATCTTACAGCTGGTGACATTGTGCTTGAAGTTCACATTCCTGGCCTCACAGAAATCTCATGTTCACTAAAGAAAAAAGGGGGAAAATGCCAGGTTTTGTGGTTGTAGAGAAAGAAAACTATTCACAATGTGTTGTAATTTTTAGGGACATGGTATGATTTGTACAGGGGCGTTTTGCCCTCCAGCAGTCCTGCCACAGCCCAGCAGCAGAGCTGAGCTGAGCCAGCAGAGCCCCAGCTGGGGAAAGTAGCTGGAGAGCTGTCTGGAAAACGTGGGTCCTCCTGTTTGTGACTGAACAACCTCCATAAAGGAAATGTGGCACTTTGGCAATGGTTCTGATTTGACATTATTTTTCTGGAAGTCCAGCCAGGGTGTCTACACCAAAGCAGGAGGGCTCCTCGTTCGCACAGACTTACCGTGCCGATGACAGCTTAATAAGCTTCTTTATTTTGTGTTTTTATTCATTAAGCTTGTTGGCTTTTGTGTAGAGGCTGACCTCTGCTTTTGCCCTCCCCTGCTGCCCCAGCTCCTCTGAAAGGGGCACCTCTGTCCCTATAATTTGTAGTAAAAGGGAATTGTAAAGGGAGGTGAACTGGCTGGCTGTAGGGACACAGGCTCCTACAACGCAATATAACTTTCACAGGGGCTGATCCTGTATGCCCAGCGTGCCTAAAAACTGCTGGGAGGCAGTGGGAATTTTGGGTGCAGAAAGACTAAAGCAGGCGTGAGCCTTTACCGAGAAAATCCAAACGGCGAGGGAGTAATTCGGTAAACGGGGCTACTCAAAAGAAATGAATTACGGCACATGATGTGAGAACAGGTCAACATTTCATATCTGGCATACATTTTTCTAAACAGACAGAAAGGCATCCCAGTATCGTGACTGTTTGCTATTAGATTCTACACAGAAATATATTGGGGTGGCATTTAAATGCAGTGACTGGAGATAGCAAAAAGATGTGGGATTGTATTTCTTTCCATTCATTTAATTGGAACCATACTGAAAAAGCGTATGAAAACCATCACTCTTCAATATGTCTGAAGTGTAGCTTTGTGACGCTGAGAATGATGTCCAACCTAATAGAATTTCAGATAGAGGGGATATTTTGGCTCATCTTTTGCTTCCAGCTATATTCAGTTTCCCCGTGTGGTTATTTTTCTTGTTATTGTATGCACCAGCTATCTGTTTCTTACTTCACTGTCTGGGAATACAAACCATTCTGTCTCATTTCTGACCTTAAAATGGATTGGACAAAAACAAAAGGAAGTTAAAAAAAAAGTGTTTTGGGTAGTACCCTTGTACTTGTTCCTTGTGTTGTATAAGTCAGCTTTTTAAACTAAAGGCCTCAGTATTGCTGCCTGGGAATGTTTTGCATCTATATATATTCTGTATTTTGTAACATCTCTGTGCTGGGTGGTGGTTCATCAGGAGGGGATGAATGTGACTATTTCAGATCTTAACTGGCTGTTGGGACTTGCCCAGTTTGTAATCATGGTAATTGCACATACAAATATGGCCATGTAATTACATGCGCATTTTTGCATTTAGTTTCAGGAGTTCATTTAGAAAAGTATAAATGCGGCCCAATAAATCCTTTATATCTCAGACTTCGGTGCTTTTATAAGTCTATATAATTATGTAGTAACACTGTATCTGGAGAGGTTTCACTTAAGTAAAATCAGTAAAGAGCTCAGGTTAGGTTATAGATATAGTCAGATACTTGGGCAGTGAAGACTTTTGCCACAGTACAAACTGGACACTAAAATGAAAGAATTATGAGCAAAGTTCCAGCTCTCTGAGAGCAAACCTGACTTGTTATTATTACTGTTGGCGTTCATGGGTAGAGATACAATGGACACAAATAGGTCCTGTAATTAATTTCTACTTGTGTGTTCATATTCACATAAATAGATAGTGAGACTTACTTATTTCCTGTGTAAATATTTATATTATTATATTTTTATTCTATTAAATATATGTATTATAATTACTATATAATCAAAAGGAATGGATAACTGTTGTTTGTTTTCTGTGTTTCTATTCCTGGAGCTGTTTTCATAGATGTTGACAATGTCGGATGGAGGCTGATACCTTTTCTGTATTCGGTGTTACTGTGAACCAACAGTTACTGCAATACTGTCATTTCCCAGTCTGGATTGCTTGCTAATTTTCCTTATGGCTTTTGTCCCAGTGGATAGTATTACTGTGCTAAAGACACGAGCTGAATTCTGCAGATGACACAGAAACAGATGCTAGATTTTGACACTTAAGAAGTGAGGGTTTTCAAACCTGCCGAGCTTCATCCTGTCTCCTCAGAGTGCCCACACACGTAAGGGGTGGGAAGTAGCTGGTAAGGATGGCAGAATCCAACCTTCCCTGAGAAAATAATATATATTGTAGTAAATATTTTCATTTAATTTAACTTTTGGTTAGCATAGACAGCCTAAACAGTTGTGCTGATGTGATCCTCTAAGATTTAACTCCTGGCATTAAACTGCACAAAAATGGTGTCACGGATGATAAGGAACAAACCCAAGTCTGGTCAGAATGGCTTTAGATGGAGAAATTATTGCTGTTGATATCTTTGTCATGGTTGTGGCAGTAAAGACAAAGGTCTGTTTTCCTACTTCAAATGTTCATATCGGCATCTATCACAAATCCTTTCTGGCATGTTTTAAAATAAAATCTTCTAGCTCTTTTTTTTTTTTTGTTTAGGTTAATGTCCGTGTTTAAGCAGCTGTTTTGAAATACAGTGCCATTTTTACACCAAAAAGAAAAATTGTTTACTTATTTTACATTTTTGGCACCCTTTTTTCCTTTAAATGAAGACAGCTACAGTCAAAACTAGCAGCATGGTTCATAACAAATCCTGGATTTGCTGACTTTAGCCTGGTCTTTGCTTTTCTGCCTGGGGAGGTCACAAGCCCTAAGAATGTGCTGGATGCTGGGATCTGCTCGCAGGGGCCGTGTGCAGCCTCAGCTGCTCCCTCCAGCCATGGCACTCTGCTTTCCTCATGATTTGGGATCGGTGCCTGTCGTGGTCTGCCTGAGCCTGGCTTCCCCTGCACGGCTGTATCCGAGTGCCCTCAGCACAGAGGAACCCCCTGTCATCTTCCCTGAGCTTTTTAAAATGAAAAGAGGTTTGAAAAATCGAATTGCTCAGGGCAAGGCAGTAGAGGAATAATAGCAGGGCACTTTTTTAATGCTGCATTTTCACACTGACCCTTTTACTGTCTGTTTTATTTGACTGGGGGCAGAGATTACATTTAATTTTATTTCATGTGCCTGCTGTTCTGGCTGGAAAGTTGCGATCAGATCCTTATCTGGCTCATTTAACATCCTCTCTGCCAGGGCTTGGCAGGGAGTTCGTAAAAGCCTGTCCCCCAGCCTGTCAGACATTGTCCCACTCCATATAAAGCAAGACAATCTCTCCTCCATAGTCTTTAAATATTCTTCTTCTGCAATTATTTGTGCAAGTGGAAATCATTCAGATATCTTTGGAAAGCAAATAAAAGAAGAAGCTGGAGTATGGCTGAAATTGCCATTTAAATGCTTTTGAATTGTAGAAGCTACTGGCAAATAGTATTTTGGAGTATTTGCCCTGCTTTAATGATACTGTACACAGAAATTCATCAGGTATAGTGAGAGGCAATTTCTGGCTGGGGAAAGATAAATGTTGGCTTTTCAATTGCTTTTCAAGGTGCTGTGTCATTGAAATACACCTTGCCACTTAAGGCACAAACAGAAGTCCTATGGAAAATGTCATTAAAACTATTTTACCTTTTTTTTTAGACATAAAATCAGTATTAATCAGTATTATTTAGTCAGGTATTGCATAGACTAAATTACCTTTCCTCGGATAGTTTTCTGTTTCTGCATT
>VZRR01010939.1:276607-540017 GCA_013398015.1 Oreocharis arfaki
TTATTATTATTATTATTATTATTATTATTATTGTTACTTTTTGTCTTTACATTTGTCATGGGTTGACCCTGTCTGGATACCAGGTACCCACCAAAGCTGCTCTCTTACTCCCCTCCTCACCTGGAGAGGGGAGAGAATATGTAAAAAAAAGTCTAGTGGGTTGAGCAAAGGAAAGGGAGAAATCACTCAGCAATTACTGCCATGGGCAAAACACTTGGCTTGAGGAAAAATTAATTTAGTTCATCAAATCGGTACTAAAAATTAATTTAGTTCATCAAAGTACGGTAATGAAAGATAAAACCAAATCTTAAAAACACCTTCCCCCACTCCTCCCTTCTTCCTGGGTTCCACTTCTCTCATGATTTCCCTGCTGCCCTTCCTGAGCCGTGCAGGGGGATGGGAATGAGGGTTGTGGTCAGTTCATTATATGTTGTTTCTGTGGCTCTTTGCTCCTCAGGGGAGGACTCCTGAGAGTCTTCCCCTGCTCCAGCATGGGGGCCCTCCCATGGGAGACAGTCCTACATGAACGCTCTGGTGCTGGAGTCCTTCCCATGGGTTACAGTTGTTCATGAACTGCTCCAGAGTGCGTTGCTTCCGCTGGACGGAGTCCTTCAGGACCAGGCTGTTCCAGCGTGGGTTCCCTGCAGGGTCACAAATACTGCCAGAAAACTTGCTCACAGCCTCCTTTGGGAATCCACATGCTGGGGTGCATTACACTGATGTTGCCTGGTTGTGATTGTTTTCAGCTCTATGGCTATTGCTACCAAGACAGCAATGACATCCCAGACACACTGACAACCATCACTGAACTGGGCTCGCCTTTAGAGATGATTCAGCTTTTACAGACTTCCTGGGAAGACAGGTTTCGGGTGAGTAACAACTGTTTTATAAGGACTTTTAGGAGAGCGAGAAATAAATAATATTATGAAGCACGGGTTGTGTACTCTTCAGTGCAATTCACATTTATTAAATGTTTGTTTTGCTTATGATTGCATCTTGGTTTAGAAGCAGTATTTAGCACTCCCCTTCTGTAATGTTTAAGATACTGTGTTATTTTGTCTGTCCATGTTATCTGATTGTAACCAGTTATATGGTTTTTACATGATACCTCAAAACATTTCTTACTTGTTGAAGCTTGAGGCCCAGGATTGTTGGCATTGTGCTCTGCAACTGGGATTTAAACAATAGAAGGATGTTACATTTCTCTCCTGATCCTTATCATAGGTTTGTTTTATAATTGTTTTCTACTGCTTCCTGCTCTGTTCATTTTTTCCCGGGGAAAGAGTGAAACAAATGTACACAAATCTCAAACCCAGTTTGTCCACCGCACCGGCAATTTACCAGGAGCACGAAGGTCACACTTAATTTGTCCAAAATGAAGCCAGACTGCAGCAATGCTTTGATCAAGACAGCGCTGTCTCACTTGGTGTATGTAGGGATGTGTCGTTGTCTGAGGTTAACTCCCTAGGACGTTGAAAGGCAGCAGCAGTCTCTGTCTGAAACACTTTGGATTGCTTGGCTACATCTGTGCCAGAAAATTAAAAGTGCGCCTGAGTGAGCTCTGAGTCGAAAGAGCAAGGTGCAGCCCACGGCTGTGCTGTTGCATTCCTGCACTCTCTGAAGGCTGCAAGCGGGATTCCTATTGGAAACAGTCCCTGGGCCACGCCGCCTTTGGGATTGTGCCTGGGGGCAGTGCGGGAGAACAGCCTCGGTCCTGGTCAGACCTGGCCAGAGACCATGCTAGCCAGTGTGCAAGTGGGATTAACTTTCTGTGCCCAGGAATGTTCCTTGGCAGAGTTTATTTTACTCATACAGCTGCAGCAAGTGTGTTCCCTGCACTAAGCTTTAGCTCCCTTTTCCTGAAATAAGTGTGGTCTTGATAAGCAGTGGAGGTACTCAGCAGGGTTCCCAAAACACAGGACCACCTGCCTTTAGCTCATCTCATCCAGGGAATGCAAATAATTGACTGTGACAGCAATTATGTACAAAATAAATGACCAAGAGGTATTTTAGATTATGGGTAATGAACAGAGAAGTTTCCTTGCAGTGTGGATGTTTCTGAGTGAGCAGTTTCAAAGGGAGATAAAGGAGAATTAGATGAAGATACTGAGCTGGTTCACAGAGTTAGAATTACAGGTGAAACATTCCTGTGTGATCACTGTAATGAAGTTTTAAATAATGTCATGCTCATTAGTTTGTCTAGGATGCAACTAACACAGAAAGCAGGGAAATAAAACTGTGCCTTCTTCATATGTGAGACTTGTTTGTGATCCAGTCCTGAAAATGACTGCATAAATCCATGGGGTTATTCCTACAAATGATAATTTCCTTGTGTGGAGGGACTCAGCAGTAAGCTGAGTTAGACAGAGGTGTGTGACACAGAGCAAGGCCTTCATCTGTGTGCTTAAAGCTTGTTGTAAGGGGGTATTTGCAGTCTCAGCCTGCAGCACATCTGCACAGCCAGAGCCTGTTGAGGCTGGTCACAGAGGTTGCTGGTGCAGGAGCAGGGGCTCTTTGGCATTTAAGAAAAGGCAGTAGTTCTAGACGACAACCTGTGGGCTTGTTCAAGCTAAATTCGGATTTGTTGGCATTTGAAGATACCTATATTATGAGTTAGCTTGGGCTGGATGTGCCTTTCCTCTACAGTGTATTGCAGGATAACACAGACATGAGTTCTGTGTCCTTCCAAGGGGGGGTAAGGGTGGTCAAGTTTAGCATCCCATAACCAGGCCTATCTACACCTACAGGCATCTCCCTGTGAACTGTGGTATCCTGTAAGCAGGCGAAAAATATTTTTGTCTGGTCAGCTGGGAGAAGGATTATGCAGAAGCATGAGATGGTTCTAATTTCCCATGAGTGGAGGCTCTGTGGGGGATAACTTCAGCTGTGCTCAGCTCTCTTACCAAGGATGCGTTGAGGTGCACCCTTGGGTGTATTGTTCAAGCCCCAAGACTGAATTTGGATTTGACTACTTCAGTGCTCATGCCCTAACATTGTATTTTAATAGAAAACAAAGATTATATATAAAACAGTAAAAAGCCTGCTAAGCTGAACAAGACCTGTTATTTATTTAATACATAAAATAAAAATTCCAGTATTTAACTGTGTTCGTATTACTGCTACATTTGGATTAACAGGTTACATAGTGGACTCTAAAGGAATGCATTGAATTGAAAACAGGACTTTGGTGAGGGGGCTGAATTCAATGTTCATCATGGTTACTGTCTACTAAGAGTTACTCAAGCTTCTAACCTGCAGCAGAAAAGTGAAACATCAGCCCAGAGCTCACACCTCAGCCTCAAAGCGGTGCATGGAGATCCACTAAGACAGGCCCGTCCAGGCAGACAGACACATGCACTTACTCTGAGGCGTCGTGAAGAGTTACGATGGACCTGGGGAGCTCCTCTTCCTGGGAATTTGCTTCTTTCTCCCATGGAAAAAGGAAAACATCAGAGGAAACAGTGGAAAAAAAATTATAAAAACAGTCAAGAGGCAGGATCAGTACAGAGGCAATACAGACACTGTCTGCAGTTGGAGCTCCAGGCACGGGTGCAGGGCGGTCCAGCCAAAATTTCCAGACCTGGAGTTTGTAAAAGCAGGATTAGACTGTGTGGTCAACGCCTGTGTGTAATGTGTTATTAAAAGTTAATGCTTTTATTTCTGTTAAAAGTAAGAATAGCAACAATGAGCCCTGCTTCAAGAGTAGTGTGGGAAAGCACTTGTAAAGAAGCTTATTTTTGTTTCAAGTCTCTCAGGGTTTTACAATCAGCTATGTTAATGCTGTGAAAAATACCTTGGTTGCAACATTCAGTTTTGAGGGTAAGTTATAATGCTTACATTAAGTCATGAATTTATGAACATATCTTCAGCTAAAGTGGATTTGTTGTATACTTTGCACTGAGAAAGTAATGTGAGGTACCCATGTTTTTGTGTTTCAGATATGTCTCAGCTTAGTTCGGCTTCTGCATTATTTGGCTCACTCTCCTCTTGGCTCGGTGACATTACTGGATTTTCGCCCTCGGCAGTTTGTGGTCGTGGATGGGGAGCTGAAGGTGACAGATCTGGATGATGCCAGCATTGAGGAGAGCTCTTGCACCAGCAACAGCGACTGCTTCATGGAGTTCCCTGCCAGAAACTTCACCCTGCCCTGCTCGGTTGAGGGACGGTGTCAGAGCATGAACGAAAAGAGGAATCTCTACAATGCCTACAGGTCTGTGATCAGATAAAGTCCTACAGAACTAAGACTGGGCCTAGAGCTCCAGCATCCTTTATAGTTATTCACATCAATGAGCACATACCGTCTCAGAACCAATACCCAGGAGAAATGAAGCCATGAATAATTGTTTCATTTGTGAAAATACATTTGTGAAAATACATGGCATTTATAACTTTTGAAATGTTTTGCACACTCTGAGTGTGATTCACCACTCAGTCTAATTCTGTGTTGGCTGAAACCCACTGAATCCTTCACTCAAGAAGAGATTTTCATGGGAGTGAAGCAGAAGTACTTGCGGAGCTGGGAGCCCACAAGCTCTGTGGTGAGATGATTCCAGCAGCTCTTTGGTGTGAATTAAAAGGGGTCATCATGTGTTTTGCACCACCAGCTGAGCAAAGGGCTGGCTTCAGAGGGCAGAGTTAGAGCTCAGTTCACATCCCACCCTCTGGCTCAATGCTGCCTGCCTTGCTGGAGCCCGCTGTGGTTGGGTGATAAGAGCCCTGGGGCTGCCAGAACCACCCTTAGTTACTGACAATCTGGGGTCTAAGCCCAAACCTTTTAAACAAGGGGTGGTCTTTTCACCCTCCTGCCCAGCCCCTGGTCTGTGTGAGCAGGTGCTGGGGGACTCACTCCCAGTGCCGTGCCCACAGCGGGGGACACGTGGCTCATGGGCCGTTCTGGACCAGTTGGCCATTCTGAAGGAAGTGTTCAGCGATTGCAGCCATCTTCCAAATTTGATTCTAGAGGTGTGTCCGGATTTACAGCTGGGTCCTTCTGGGCAATGGCTTTGTGTTTGTGGTCTTGGCTCTCCCCTATCAGCCATCACTCCCCCAGAGGGCTGTGTGGGATGCTGGGGGAGCCACATCACTGCTTTCCAGGGAGCCAGTAGCAGATGCTCAGTGCCGTGCTCGTCCTGCCGTTGTCGCTCTGTCTGATGGGCGCTGCTGGGACAGGCGGCCGCCTTGGCTGATCCAGAGAGGAGGATGCAGATCTCAGAGCAGTGCCATGATGGTGTGCTCATTTCTTAGGCTTCCCTTTCAAGTACCATGCCATTCACTGCCTTCCAGACCACGGCAAGGAGAGGCTGCTCCAAAGAGAGCTTCTGCTTTGGTTGCAGGGCGCTCACCAGCATGTGTGTCACATTAGCTGACCACACTGAAATGGGCTGCGCCACATGACAGCCATCTGCAGTTGTACAGTGCAGTATTTAGTGTGTCCTGCAAGATTTTCCATTTCTATTTACTTGGCTTAGAGATCTTGCTTAGCTTGCTAGCTTTTGGTTAAGACTGTTTTGTTGTTTCTGGGTAAGCGATGTTTAATAGGCACTCAACCATCTCGGTTGTAAGTGGGGACATGTCTGTGGTGTGGTGGGCTTGTGGCAAGTAGCTGGTCATGCTGGAGGAAGTGGTCTTTTTCTAATACAGTTTTTAGCATTGCCTTTGAACTGCTCTCAGGTGTGTATTTCATGCACAGTGCCTCAGTGTTCTCAGCCCCTGCTTTGCCTTAATCCCGTAGAGACTGTGAGGTTTTGTTGAACGGTGGATTCACGGGGTGGGAGGCTGTGACCACCCGTGCTAAGGCGTTACAACAAACCCCATGCGCTTGTCTTGGAAGGTGAAATCCTCACTTCATTAGGAATAGGCTGCTAAATTTGTTATTTTCATAGGTGCACTCTTGCTCTAGGCTTAGAGGTTGCCCTCTGATGCTGTTAGATAGAAATCAAAAGCAGCAATATGTCAAACAATGCATAAACCCCTTGTAATTTTAAAACATAGCACGCCCTAGCCTTGAAAGCATACTTAAATCTATCTAGCTGGTTTCTTTATGAGGTAAATAATTAAAGGAGAGAAAACATTTGGGAGAAACCTCTACAAGAACTGGCCCATCTTGACTTTCAGGTGGTTACCTCCTGTCACAAATGTGTCTCACTGTGTTTTCCTCCAAATGTTTGGGGGAACAGTTTTCAAAGCACTGGACAGTTTTGAAAGTAAACATAACTAATATTTTGAACTATTAACTAATGACTGAGATGAATTCTCCATCACTGAGAATTCTTAAATTAGGATCAGATAGTTCTCAAAAAGAAACAATTTGTCAGAATGAATGTAAAAGGATCTGACAGTCTGTGTTATGCAGATCACAGGGGATGCCACTGGCCCTGGAATCGATGAGTAACAAATGTTCCTGCAATTAAGTTGTGCAGACTCCAGTGTCTGTACATGTCAAGATTTCACATGTGGGTGTTTGCAGTAGAACAGTCGTATGTTTCTGTAGCCCTGTAGCTATGGAAAAACAATAACCTCTGTGACTTGCTTCCAGCCAGCATTGAGCAAATTTAGTGACAGCTACTGAATTTTTGCAAAGAACTATTCACAATCAGTTGGACTCTGCTTTAGGGATAATCTCTAAGCAAAAGCAGTGAGGTGAAATTTACCAGACAAATTATTCCTTACAAATGTTGTGCTGCTCTTCAGATTTCTGTATTTACATTGGCTGTTTCCTACTCATCGTAGGGAAAACCTACCGGTGGATTATCCCTCTTGGGAAAATCATAGACGCTATTTTTGTTAGGGATGAAAAAGGGAGTTACATTCTCAAATATTCATTGTGTAAGTAGAGTGTCAGCTCAATAATACCTGCATCTATGATCGATTTTTGGTATCAGTAACTGAATTTTCTAATTTGCACTTACATAAAGCATCTGCTGGCCTCCCTCCTGGGCATGAGTCCCTGGGGGTTTCCTTTTGACAGGGTGGTCTCTGTATATGAGAAATTGTTGACTTTGCAAGTTAGGTGTGAAGCAGGGCAATATTGCAATTGTGTTCCTGTTCTTCTCATTAGCTAATATTTATGTCCAGTGGTTCTGTTCGTATTGTCAGACCTGACCTGTCCATCTCCATCTTAGGTTCCTGTGACACTGAGTTTGGTGCAATAGGTAGTAGTACTGGCAGAGTAATAGAACTCTAAAGGAAGAATATGAAAATTAAATGTACTTCAAGGGGTGGTAATGGCATATTGTTTTTTCTTTTGTAATTAAACATATTAAAATGGAACTGTGGAATCTCCTTCTCCACAGATATCCAAAAGCCATGTGGACAGAATCCTAAATAACGTGTTCCAGGGGACCCTGCTTGAGCAGGGAGGCTGGACTAGCTGACTTCCAGTGGTGCTTTCCATCCTCACCCATTCTGTGATTCTACATCCATCAATGAATACCTACATGAATGCATCTTGAATATAGATAAATGATAGGAACAGAGAGGACATTCTGTATTCCAGCAACATTAAAACAATAGAAGGCAGCTTGCTCCTGACAATTAATTTGAAAGTCTAAGAAAACTCTAGTAAAGAAAATAATAATTTCAGTTCTTAGAAATGAACAGAAATTTATTTCATGCACTTTCAAGGTTTGAGAAAAAAACCAAGCGCAAGACTTATGGAGTTGATGGTATCATTTCGGTTTGTTAAAAGTACAGGCAGCTTCGCAAATAGTCACAATCCATGGGGCTTCACAGCAAATTGCTGTATTAATGGAACATTTACATGTAGGTACAAGGCAGCCTTGTATGTAGCAGTGTGGTCTAGGTGTGCCAGACAGCTGTGTGAATAGTCTCAGCTATGTATTTATTTAAGTATAGAATACCATTATATTTCCTGAATAGGTCAGTGGCATATAAGCAATAGGAATTTTATTCCTTATGATGTTAAGGAGTTACCAGACATTTGTAAACGCTTGATTAAAAAAAAAAAAAAAAAATTCATTATCTGTTACTTTTCTATTGCAGGTTTTTTTTTACCTATCTTCTTCCACACAGCGCTCCAGCCTCACTGAGACCATTACTGGATAAGATAGTCAATGCAACAGGTAATCACAATAAACATGGTAATGCCAAGTATTTGCTTTTTTAGTGTAACTGTCATGTTTGGGAGGGGAGGGTGCTGCTTTTATGCTCACTGCAATAGAACCAGATTGTTTTTCTGTCCAGGATAAAATTGCTCCTGTACCAAGAAGGCAAAAATGGGCTCATACGCCAGAGAAATCTTACTTTTAGATTTTATCTAGGCTTCACAGAAGTATTTAATCCTGACACCTTGGCACTGAGGTGAACTTCATCAGAATGCAATTCCTTGGGGGGTCTGGAAGAACTGTCCCTGGAAAGGGAAAATTTAATGATAAAACCCAGGATACTTTCTCATTATCAATGATACTAGTGGTGTTTTATACCTTAGAAACCAGAGGCACAAATGGCATTACCATAGATCTTTACTGATAACCAAGGTAGTGCCTTTGAGACAAGAGTAGCTGGCTGTGAAGCTGATTTGAGGGTTTTTCAGTGCCTTGTTCCAGTGTGCATCTGAGGGGGAAATCACTGATGCTGGGCTATAGCTAATGAACAAGCAAAGCTTTGGAGTTCCCTGTATTGGCTGACGTTGATCCCTTGTGGGGAGTTCTCCTCAGTGTTTTCTGCCTGCAGGCCTGGGGCTACCAGCTGGACCAGGCAGCCTCTGGAATGCCTGGGTCATGTCAGGTGTGAAACCTGACTTGTAGGAACTCAGGGATTTCCTGCCTGCGTCACAGCCCTGCCACGGAGCAGGGCACCACGGGGCTCCCGTGCTCAGGGTTTCATTCGAATGAAACCTCGCTTTGTCCTGTGCAGGATGCTCCTCCTCTAAGCCGTTCTTTTGATCTGCTTTTAAAGGAGAACTTCACTGGGGAATAGATGAGACAGCTGCTCAGCTGGAGAGAGTTTTGAACCTGTACAAGAGTGGGGAGTACCTGCAGAACACAACCCGGATGCCGAAAGCTGGTAAAGTCCTCTTTCTTGAAGCTTAAAACCTGAGACTTTGTCATTGTTTTGAGGTTTGCAAGGGCAAATGTGCAGAAAACAAGGCTCAATGGTCCTTGAAATCATACATGTGACAGTATTTTATCTGCTTTTTGCTTCCTGGGAGCCTCCTGTAACCCTCCTCATTAACTGACGTAGCTGGACATCCATAAGTGTGAGCAGGCTGTAATGGGAATAAGGAGATCCAAAGGGAGTTCTCCATGACAGATTTATGGAAAATGTGTCTCATCACATCCACACACTGCTGTTGTAGTATCAGAACCTGCCTGAACATACACTGGAGAGAATCCAATCATGAGGCTGTAAACCTCCATAGATTTCCTGGGACTTCAAGGAATTTCTTGTAACATAAGCACTTGTAGATTGGAAGAATAAAATTTTTACTTCCTTTGCAAGGGAAAAAAGTCTGGCTCTCAGCTTCTGCTAGCAATAGAACAAAAACCAGATGAAAATAGAAAAAAGGGCAGGATGAAAACAAGGCTGAATAATAGTATCTTTTTCATAATATGTCTGTGTGCCATTCAAGCTGTGGTATAAAGTGGTGCATGTTCTTCCTAGAAGGGTAGCTGTGGAATCGTACACGTCAAAGAATATGATGTGTGCTGGAAATGACTGTTAAGCCCAACAGTTGTAAAAGCTGTTTTGCAAATTGTTTTTGTGTACATAGAATGTTCATGTCAAACTGTCGACATAATTGACTGCAAGTTGATAGGAAGATTATGGCTTTGCTGCAAAAGCTCGGTAAAGAGGGAAAGATGGGTTCTAAATGAAGATGAATGTTGGCACAGGGGGTTTGGAAAGTTCAGTGAAGCATTTGCTCAGTGAAAGAGACACAGGAGCCAAATTCATTCTGGTTGTAGCTCTGTTAACCTCAAAGGGCCATGATACCAGGGGTGAATTTGACCCACTTATCAGAATAATTCAATATTTATTTTGTTGTAAAATTGGCAGGAAAATTGTTGCAGGTGTTCATTTAACTTTCTAATTTTCAGCTTTTCATCGCAATCTGTGCTGAGTGATACCTGTCAACACAGCAAAATTATTTTCAGCAGTACAATCAATAGTACAAACATATCCTTTGTTGAAGAAGTGCCAAGAGAGCTGAAGTTGTTCTATGATTCTGGTTGATTCCAGATCTCTGCTGTATCAGGATGAGGTGGAGTTTTTGAATTTTAGAGGTCTGTCATGTTTATAAAGACTCTCAAGGAGAGAAGCTTTGGACAGCAGTAGTCAATGTATCAGTGCAGGTTTCCACTGATATGGAGCAGAGCTCCGTCTATATTTAGCTGCTGTAATAATTGCACATTTTTGTGTTCGTTTAATTTTGTAGAGTCCTGGATAATATAACACAGAATCCACTGCCCATGTTGGTGGTTAGTAATGCCTTTCTCTGCAAGGAGCCCTTTTTGTTTGCAGGACGCTGCTAATGGACTTAGGCACTTTACAGTGTGACCAAAGATGTTAAAAATCTGTAGAAGCTTTGTGTAACATATTGGATAATGTATATTAAACACTGTGAGTGTAATATTGAATTTCTTGATAGGAAAAGGTTCCCAACCAGGGGCAAGCCTGAGGAACTGGGTATCTTACTGGAAATTACACTTAGATGAGATGTGTTCTCAGACTTAGCTGCCATGCCTTTAAGATGTGCAGGCCTGTTGTTTGTTCCAAGGCTTCTTTAACCAAACAGAAAAGGTGTTGTATTTTATTTCTATTTTAAGACTCCCTTTCCTTTCCAGTCAAGTATGAAGAAGTCATATCATGAGGGTTAAAATGTGCCTACATGCCCACGTGTTTCATTTTAATTCTAACTGTAATCTTAACTGATATTTGACTGATACTTGATATTAATACCATACTGGAATTAATTTTTAATATTTTCAATCCAGAGATTAAGGAATTAGAAATTACTAATTACAATTTATTCGGACATAATGGAATGAGGATTTCTCCTGTGGTACAGTGAAGTTGCAGGAGAGGGTGACAGGTGTCCTGAAAGGGAGCGGTGTTCAGGGAGTCAGCCTCTTCCACTGGCAGGACGTTACAGCTGAGGTGGCAGCCTGACCACCAAAACCAAGGCTGAACAGCTGAGCAGAATGAATATTTTGTATAAATCTTGGTAGACAGGGATGAAAAGAACAACTGTGATATTTTCCCAGGCTGTCAGTTGAGGTCCTGCTTTGGCCCTGTCTGGACAAAAAAATATTTTTAAGATTGCATGATTTTATAAAATGTTTTCTGTGTTGCTCTGCAGCATAGAGAAAGTTCAACAAGGGTGTTTTTCATCCAGTGCTAAGTTAGGATAAAATTAGAGATGATCGTTTGGTTCTCAGGCCAGATTGGAGTTAATCAGCTTTGCATTCATATCCCAATGTGTGCCAAGATGGGGGAGGCACAGGTTTGTATCCATTTTGCTCCAGATGATAGAAATCCCACAAAGTGACTCACTCACAGGATTTTTGCTCTCACAAATAGTAGAAATGACAAGAATTTGTGATGCTAGTCTCCTGGCATCTAAAGGTTTGTGACAAAATAAGTCCTTTCTGCTGCACGATCTGTTTTGAAATCCTAAAAGAACGGGAGGAGAATTCAGATCCAAGAATTGTACGGTTTTGTTTGGTTTTGATTTTGAAAAGAAGCTATAGAAGGTTCAGGTAATGGTGCTTCAGAATTTGTCTTAGGTCTTAAATGCCTGGAATTGTGCACTATCTTGGATAGAGCGTTGTAAATTCATACTAGGAAAGACAAGACCATGATCTTGGGCAAGTCACGTAAGGCCATAACTAAAACATTAGTGTTGAGGAAACAGTGTGTTATCTATGTGAACTTCTGTTTTTGAAAGGAAGACCTCCTCCTATGAACACCACAAGAGTGAGAAAGGTGATATTGATAAGCAGTAGGGAAGTGACATGAAGAAAGTTCTTGTCAGCCCTAGTGTTCCCATAAATAAAGTTTAACAAGATGACATAGTCATATTACAGAAGGTCTTGGATATTAAGCTTTCACTGTGCTTCAGTTGTAAAGATTTTATAGTGCTGTAAATTATATTATGCTCTGGACTTTGGTTTAGTATCCTAGAGTGGAGGCGTGGGAGACATTCGATAGCTGTGTATGTGTTCTGCAATCATAAATCACACTACCGTTCATGTTGATATGGGAACATTGCAGCGTTTAAAACAACACCAGGAACAAATACTTTTATATTCTATTGGCTGTTGGCCTCTCTTGCTGGAACCCAGAAGAATGTGAATTAAAACAGGAACCATGTATTTCTTATGACATATGTTATCTAAAAATGATTAAATCATTCCGTTAATTATCCAGATTAAGGAGACTATAAAAAAACTACTGATGTTCATCAGTAAAGTCATGCCCCCCAGTATCAACGTTTTTATTACTTCAATCAAGTGACAGTGATTTGTACCAACTGAGTGTCTGGCCCTTGAGCTAAGCCCCAGCCCTTCAGTTAACTCAGAATTTACTCAGAAATGCGTGAAATCAGCTAACACTCGTAAATCGGATAGCTTTGTTATTCATTAAAGCTAATAGATGACCCATTATTAGGTCTGGGGGTGTGCAAGCCCACAGAAAGCTGTAATTAGCTGCTGTTGTTAGCTGAAAGCACATTCTCAAAGCTAAAAAAAGCTGGAAGGCTGGACATAAAGCAAAGACACGTTGTGTTTTCCTTTGTCTCAAGACAATTTGGCAGGATCATGCTGTATGTAAATATTTACAGTACAACAGTGTTTTGAAAAAAATATTCTGCAGGGTCACTATAGCAACCTGCTTAGGAAATTGTAAATCCACCCAAGAATTATTGAAATCAGGAACAAACTGCAGCCCAGATTCCTGCTCTATCTTAATATTTTATAATAAATCTTACTAGACTTATATTTTCTAAAATTACTTTTATACATGTGCATTTGGTGTCCCTTTCCCAGAGCTCTCAGAGGGAAACGTGCACAGGCAGAAAGTCTCCCTTTACACCCTGCCTTGCTCAGAGGGCTCTCCCATCAGGAGCTGGGCAATCCCAGCACACAGGAATACAGGAGCAGGCTCCTTTGCACCCGTGTGGCACTGCCAGTTCAGTGGGTTTGTGCAGCTGTGCAGTGACCACAACCAGGTGGTTGTTGCTCACTCGTATCTCCACCACCGTGCAAACCATTTGCCCTGTTCCCTGAGCGATGTGTTCTGCTGTTGCTAAACTTCTGCCTGTCCAACTTGGCAGCGCACAGCAAAATACTTTCCGCTGAGGTCCTCAGTTCCCTTCCAGAACACTAAAGAAGTCGCTGAGTATCTTTTATAAATCTTGTGGGTATCTGTCTTCAAGCTTAAATGCCCCAACACGTGACTGCAGGCAACTTCTGGCTTGTCCATCAACATTGTTTTTATGACTGAGTGGACCACATGCAATGTTTAAGCATCTGTAGGGCGATTTTGGGCTCGTTGCCTTCAGTAAATTGGTGTGTGCCACAGAGGTGGCTGCGGGTATGGAGCAGCTCCCTGGGATGTGGGGCATGAGGCAGGAAAAATGCTCCAGCTGCGTCACGTTAACAGGAATAAAATGTAAGGGAACATGTCGTTCCTCTCATTATTTATTTGTGTTTCGGTGACAGCCTGCATACCGATTTAAATATGGCTCTACTGCCAGCACAATGGAGGAGCAGAAAAAGAGACAAACCTCTCCTCGCTCCCAGCCCGCGTGCAGGAAACTGCCAGAGGACGGAAACGCTCCCCAAAGGAGCAGGGCTCTCTCCTGGTCTGACGGCAAAGCCGTGTCCTGCCAGGCCAGCCTGTCTTTCCAAACAGTCGGGATGCGTCAGGGCTGATTGAAAGCAGAGGCCTGCGGCATAGGCCTGCCCTCTCGTTTCCTCAGACATACCAAAAAGCCGCTTTCCGTAGCAAACTGCGCAGGGTGCTTTGTGGGGCCTGTTGTCAGAAGCATGTTTGAATGTGAGGTATTGGAACATGAGGAAGAGTTCAGCATAAAATGAAGCGTACTAAAAACATCAGTGTATTACTGTCTATTTTGGATCCAATACTGTTCTCCAAAAGCTCCCTGGGAGTCGGAGGGGACTGTTTGTAGAGCAAAACACTGCTCAATACCACTTTCTGCTGATATTGCCAAGATCAGGCTCTTTCTGCTTACTTGTAAGCAAAGCAATTCCAGAGTCGACTGCCAGTGTTCCTCTTGAGATCGCAGGAAAGAAAGGAGGGAGAAAAAGGAGCAACATGATTTTTCTCTCAAGGATGAACATGGCTTCTTCTCTGTTGTTGACCCACTGTGTATTGGCAGGTGATAAGAGAACTGGGCAAATCTCCAACAAGTAGCTGTAGTTGGTAGTAAAAATGCAGTCTGGCTGCTGTGGCTGAAATAAACGGTCATTAGGACTGATTAAAGTCAGATTTAGGGTGATTCAGACAGGCTAAAAGGGGGAAACCACAGGCGGTTTCACATAGTTTATTATATACTTGTGGAGCTCTTTATATGATTCAGTCTAGTACAGTGAAAATGAGTATGTTTATAGATTATACTCAGCTTTGGGACAATGCAGGTGGTTTTTGAAGGAAAAAAAATTAGAATAAGAATTTAAAGCATTGGCTTTCTTTTATAGCTGTTGCACTGGTCAGTGATGCTGCAGATTGCTTTTAAAGATGCCTCTCTTACTTGTCACAAGAAGTAAGTGTTCTTGGTTTGAGGATCACTGTGGCCATCATGGGGATGTGGCTAACATGCTAAGGAGCTTCTAAGATTTTGCCCTGATCAAAGCAGCATGTTTTGATTGATCAGAAAAAACGTGTAAAAATATTTTTAAACTGTAAGAACTAGCACAAAACAAAACTTTTGAGGATTGCCCAGATTCAGCATAGCAAGATATCTTGAAGTTCCAAAATGTTTACAAGAAAAAATGCTTTGTGGTAGGATTTATCTCTGTAATTTTGAGCTCCTGTATTACCTCCCATGTGTTAAACTGGAGCAAATGCATTGTAAGTGACATTAAGATTAGGCTTACTGCATTGCATTTATTTGCTTCAATCCTCATAAAATTAGTAGATGGAGGAAAGGATTCTTTTTCTGCTGATACCAGTAGGAATGCCTTGCATTTCTCTGATCTATTCCTTGCCATTACCTTGATAGACTTTATGTACTCTCTGTCAAGCTATGTGTATGTATGCAAAAGTGTAAATTTATGGCTGCATTTATAGTATTAGGCAAGCATTTATTGGTTTTAAACACCATTAGTCTGGAAATCGACCAGAACTTTGACCTTTTTATGATGTGATTTACTGCTGTGAGCCTTCAAATTCCAAGGACTCCATTTAAGCAAGTTTCAGGTCTTGGCAGGACAAAAACTTGAGCTGGAGCTGTCTTTAGGCCATTGGGGTACCGCTTAATTGAGTAACTGCACTGTGGTGTCCAAGATGATAATTAAAAGGTGTAAGGGAAGCCCAGCTCTCCTGAGGGCTGGACCTAATGTCATTGCTGGGACACATCTCAGTGGAGGAGCATCCTTCAGGAGGGTCCTTCTGGTTCATATGAGAGAAGTGCATTTCTTCACAACTCTTACAAATAAGGGCTAAAGTGCAAGCTCCCTAAATTGACACTGTGCAAGCAAGAGATTCCAGGGATACTTGCCTTTACCATGCAAATGGGCAAGGCAGCTGCCTTGCTCTGCTGGAGGTGGAATGAGTTTTGGAGAGAAATGCAGTTTGCTTAGACCTCCACTTGGTTGGTGTTGCAGGGAGTTTCTGATCAGTTCTGGATGTAACAGTTCAAGAGGAAGATCCCATGTTGGCTTCCCAGGGCAAGCAGGAGTGCCTGGCTGGTGTGGGAGCAGGAACCAGGGTGCAGGGCCATCAGGTGTCCTGCTCTCTACTCCTTGTGGCTGCCTTTCCATTGAGATGCTCCTAAGGGAAGGCACTCCCACCAGCCATCGCTGCTGCTTGCCGTGCAAGGGGGAAGAGGAGCTGCCTTCCTGCCTTTCCCCGTCATTGCCTCCTGCTGCCCTCCCTGCAGGCAGTGTAGGCTCACATCCCCAGACTGCAGATATCCAGTGGCCTGTGCCAGTGGGAGGCCCTGCCAGAAGCTGCCCTTGTGGAGCCCGTGTGACTGTGTGCTCCCAGTTAGACTGCAGCATTTTCACCTGTACGGTGCTTGGTGATCTCACAGCCAGAGGAAAACGCTCTTTGCGTGTGTGCCACGCTGCCATGTACCTGTTACCTGTTCCCATTGGAGATGGTTGTGGCTTTCCCTCGGGTAGGAACGGTCAGGGAGCAGCAAGGAGAGAAGGGACAGCCTCAGGGCTGTTCTGCATGGTGAGGCCACCCTGGCATGGCTGTTTCCATCCTCACTTGCTCACTCAAACCAGGACCTTGCCATTGCCATCGTAGTTACTGCGGTCCCAACTCCGCTGATTAATGTGTCTGAGCTGCCCAGATGATTTACCAGGCTTGGTCACCTTGAAAACATCCATGGAAAGGGAGAACTTTATCTCCTACGTCTGACAGAGCCTCAGGTCACGTAAATCACTGCTGCTCTTTTGAAGTCTGTGTATGTCAGCCTAGAGCCTAACCCCTCAGAGCTGTATTGGGAGCAGTGCTGAGGAGAAGGGAAGTGCTATAGGCCTATTAAGAAGCCTATCTGTGCTCAGAGGAGATTAAATATTGGATGGTAATTCAAAATAAGGGTCTTCAGGGTGGGCTTCTCCCTTGCATGAAGTAAAATACCTGACATGACATGAGGCTCAGTGCCGTGATTGTGTGCTGAGGGATGCTGCAGCTTCCTCCCAGCCCCAGCATGGACCCCGTCTGACTCCCAAAGTGCCCTCAGAAAGGGCTGGGGAACGCTCCCTGCTGACACAGAATCAGGCAGAAGCTTCATGTCCTGCTGCTACAGCAAGGAGTGAATGCTCTCTGTGGCATGGGCCTTGGCACAGTGCAGTGTGAGATGGCAATTCTGTGGTGTGCAAAGAGGAGCTGTGGGTAATCACATTTTATATCCAGTCATCGTGGCATGTGTGCTGGTACAAATGGTTACATATGGTGCTAACTACTGGAAATTGATTTTTTTTTTTGCTTTTAATTTGTGCAGATCATTTTACTGACCTAGGCTGTGAGGTACAAACGAATACTCAGCTGTTGCCATGTGGAGATAAGAGAATATTCTGTTACGTTCAATTATTGTTACACTATAGTTGATACAGAAACTGGGAAAAAAGGGACTTTTACCTACCCAGCACTTTGATTTATGCTCTAACTTTCTCTTCAGAAGAAATGCATAAATATTTTTGATGGAGAAATGACCAGTCATAATGTGGAACTACATTTTGGTTTTTTTTTCTTCTTGTGCATGCATCTCCATCTCCTGGATTAAGAAAACTTTTTTTCTTTTGATTTAACTGGGACATGATCAGCTCTGATTTTGCTTCTTGTTTGGGAATGTTTCTTATGATACTTTTAATGAGCTAAGGCTTAAAATAGAATGCATTTACTACATTTGTTTCTCACTATTTCAGACTGTGTGCTGAGAAAGAGCACTTGTGAATGTACACTTCTTTTCCCAGTTGAAATACTGACAGTTTGGAGTAGCAGACACACTCGCCTTTGACTCAGTGGTGTTCCTACAATGTGCTGTATGAAATATTAGCAGGCTGAATCAGCAGAGCCAGGCAGAAAATGCCTGAACCAAAGTGACTTAAGAATAGGCTGTGAGTCAGTGCAGGCAGCTCTGGTTTCCATAATAGATACAATTAGAAGAAATATAGAATGTATTTAGTTTTTTGAATAGGACATGGGGAGGAGAGACAGGAGGGAACCATTAATTTGTGCGTCTGGAGGCTAAATAGAAATGTTTATAGATGATCAGTTGAATTTGCTGATGCATTCATTAGAGAAACCCCCGTTAGTGGCTGGGAAAGTGAGAGGAGCTGTGAACAGAGAACAAGAGGCAGCTCATAAAGGCAAGTGAGACTGAACGGCAGCCAAGGGAGAGGAGCAGTCGGCGGGGCAGCGCGGAGGCGCTGGGCGAGGACCACGCTGACATGCTCCCGCTACTTTCTTTTCCCCCTCCTTCTCTTCAGAGGCCCATCAAGCGACTCCTCTTTTGTCCTAATCTGAGCAAGCAAAAAAAGTTTGCTTAATTAAAAGCCTGTCTTTTCTTCCTTCTCTAAAGGAGCCGGAGAGAAATAGCATGCTCTTCTGAGGGAGAGGGAGGGCTGGGAACGCCTGGTCAGGTCTCACCCCGACAATCCTGCTCACTGTTGAGAACTAGGACAGTGAGTCAGTTCATTCAAGTGGATGCTGTTTATTCAATGGGACATTCTTCCTGTAAAACTCCTAATAAAACCAAAGCCTCGCCTCCGCAGTGGGGAAAGGGAAGGGGTTTTGTGCACAGACTGTTTATTTACAGACGCTTTCTGGAGAAAAAGGTGAGAAGAAGAAAGGAGGAAAGGAAAAGGAAAGTAAGGTGCAGAGCTATAAACACGTTTGGGAGTAAACTACAGCTGGTACAGTCTAACCCGTCAGCTTTTCCGTCATATATCCTGCTCCTAAGCTGTTCTAATAAACCTTGCCTGTTAAAAACAACCAGTTTACTGGAGCTTTCAAACCATTGCTTTGCTCTGATTTGCAGAGTACAGACGGGTGCCTGAAGCCTTTATTCCTGATGAGAACTACAGATGCTGGCCATCTTACCATCACAAGGGCTGCCTCCTCTCCGTGTTTGATGTCAACGAAGCCATCGAGATCTGCGACAGCTACTCCCAGTGCAAAGCTTTTGTCCTAACTAACCAGACGACTTGGACAGGTAGGTCCTGGATGCTGTGGAGCAGAAGCAGCAACTGAGTCACCTATTCTGGCTGCTCTAAGAGTTTCAGTACAGCTTGGGGGGTGTGTTGTGCTGGGCTGTGGGAGCCACCAGCAGCGTCTAGAAGTGAGGTCATTTCTGGAGGTTCAGCTGAGGCACCTTGTTTTTTGGTGAGGCTTGTCTTTGCCAGCTGTCAGGGGAGCAGAAACCTACAGAGAGCCCGCAGGGGCTGGCACTACAGAGCTTAGCATGTGGACCCCAAGTTACCAAACCACAGGCTCTGAAATGCTTTTTTTTGCATTTTTGTGCTTCTGGGAGGTGTGAACAGGTACTTCCATGGAACCAAGAAAAAAATAATTCGTGTTAACCTTGCCTATGGCTACCCAGTGGCTGTGTCATCGTGTCAGCCTATCTGTAGTTGGAATATTGAAGTTAATTAATATACTAAAGAAGTGTTTACTCTGGCACAGGGAAATTCATAGGAAATTTAGAGCAGCTCCTATCTCAGGTTACAATATTAAAAGCAAATGGGACTTAATAGCAATATTTGTAGTCTTATTTGTCATTCCCTTTGCCATATCATTCCCGATGCTGGAGCACTTGAGTCCCTGAAACCTGCAGCTCAGAAATTTGCTCAGTGGTTGAAGGCATCCCATTTACTTTTAAGGAAAATAATGTTATGGGAGCCCCCTAGAGAGGCAGGCTGGGAGCAAATAGCATTTGATTTTCTGAAGTTTAGAGAGGGAAGGCATAAGTACAGCAGATATAGAGTGTGTCTCTGTGGTCTTTGCTGCAAGGAAAGGCAATGATTTTGCAGTTCTGTGAGGCAGCAGGAGCTCACTGGGAGGCAGGGGTGTGAATAAGGTGCCAGGTCTGTGAGTGTGGGGAGATAGCAGGACGGTGCTGTGGCTCCCACAAACACCAAACAAAGAAACCTTGCCAAATTCAGCCCCCACTGGCCTCAGATATGTGCAGCAGGTGCCTTATGCTACCCAGGCTGTTGTCACTTGCTGCTGCTTTTTGTCTGAGGGCTAGAAAGCTTGTTCCAGCTTGTTTAAAGCCCAGAGCTACAAAGTGATCAGCAAGAGCTGTTTCGGAGAAAGTCATGTTTAATACACATCACACTGATCAGTTTTGAAAAGATTCAAGCATGCAAATATGATTCTGCTCCTGTACAATCAAATGAATCAATGTTTTTATCAGTGGGAGTCTCAAAATACTTCTTTAAAGATCACATGGAATTTGTATTAAAATCTTCAGACCTTTCCTTCATTTACTGTTAGCTGTGCACAGCTGTATCTTGATTGTGATTAGGTAAGAGTAAAGATACTGAAACCGGGGAAAATTTGATGTCATTTTGATGTCATCAAAAACAGTTCAGGTTTATACGAGCTGAAGTCAATAGGGAGTTCAGTCTTGCATGGTCTGAAAAATGCGTAGGTTGAAGTAGAATTTAAATTGCCAATACTTTAAGGTAGGCAACCTTTTGCTCATCACTTCTAAATGTTTTTCCCTTCCTCCCCCTTTCCTATTCAATACAGGTCGGCAGCTTGTCTTCTTCAAGATGGCCTCAAATCATATTGTGCCTGATCCTGACAAGATAACGTATGTGAAGGTGACAGACTGACACCTAAAGTGGCTCAGTCTGACACGTGAGTGATAAGAGCTGTTTGTGTATAAATATAGGCAGCTGTTAGGTAGAAGGTGGCCATGGCCGGAGGAATAATTGCACTATTACTCATTCTAATCTATAGAGTGCTAAAGGAAACTTTAAAGAAATAACCTGCATGACCAGGATGAATGTGCAATAAAACAAGATTTTGAAAATGTGATTTCAAAACAGAACAAAACAACCCAAAGCAAAGTACAAGAGATGATACACTGTTAGAGTGTAATTTTGGTTATAAATCAGCTGGCAGCTCTGGCTTTTCTAACCAAGGTTAGCATAACATTCCTGACCTATACATGTGTGTCCAGGGATGAAAGCTGATCATTTCTCTGGGAAGCCTGTGTCCTCCACCCTGATATTTATTTGGGCACGTACAATCACAACAGAGGAACTGAAGCGTATCAGTTTGTCTGCTGAATAGCAAACGTTGCTGAGGACAATCAGCATTTGTGTTAAAGCTACAGAATATGCAATGCCGGCATATTTGTCAAACGGAAGGAATTGCTTATGTTTAGAATTGCAAGACTGCAACTAATTTTCATTTTTGCTTCCAATGTTATCCTAAAGTTTCATTTTTAATTTGAAAGAGCCATTTTGTAGATCTAGCAAATCACATAAGCATATGAATAGTCCCACTGAAAGGGCAGGGACTTACCCAAGTGCCAAGTGCTTTGCTGGATAGGCCTAAGCATATGCTTACAATTAAGCCTGTGCTTAAGACTTTTGTTGAATCTGTTTGAATTGTTCAGGAAGCCACATCTTTGACAGACTGGCAAAGCAGTCCAGCTGGTTGAACAGTACTAATTTAACGACTATCTTGCAGTAATTCGTACCTTTTATCATCAGGTCCTTGGATTTCTAAGGCATCGCTTGCTAATTCTTAGAGTGAATGAAGTAAATGACCTTAATGATGTCAAATGACTGCTAGCCTTAATTCTATATAAAATGCATCTTAAAGGCAGGGTGTGTCTAGAGAATTTGCTTTCAGTGAAAGCAATGAAGTAAATGCTAAAGTGACCAATGTCATACTGTTTTGTAGTTTGTACAGTCAGGAAAAAATGTGCTTTTGTTTCTCAAATTGTTTATTTTTGTAAAAAAAAAAAAAAAGATAAATAAAATTTCTCTTATTCTTGATTTTTGTGTGTTTGTGTTTCAAATAAATCCCTAAATCCAGTGTATTTCATGTAAACTTAGACTTGGGATATTTTTTCCAGAAAGAACTGAGGTTGTTCCAGTGGCTCCCAGGGAAGGGTTTGTTGGTGCCTGGAGTACTTGGTGGCTTTTTTTATGTGGTTGCCTGTGACAAAGTGAGTCATGGTTAGAAGACAGTGGTTGAGCAGCCTTTGCTGCTCTGTGCTTTGTGTTATGCTGGTATCAGTCTTTTAGCACTCGGAAGGGGCAATGGCGAGAGCAGGACTTGATGAAATTGGGCCAAAGGTGTATTTTCTCTGCCAGGGGGGGCAGGGAAGGAGAGCAGGAGAGTCAGGGAAGCTCAGGGAAGCTGGGCAGCAGTGTGGCCGTGCAGGAGAGAAGGTCTGACAGGGACACCACCAGCAGTGGGTCCCATCTCACTGTGGTTTCTCTGAGGTCACTGATGCCCTAATGGCTCTGGCAGTTGGCTGAAGTGACGTCCTGTAATGGCTGTAACTCACAAATTATCAAACTCCCAGCCGTAATAGCTTGGCTGATTGTGTCACCGTGCACTTAGGAACCCATCAATCATACTGTGGTAATAAACAAACACCACGGATTCTTTTAAAATTGCTGTATAAATCATGCCAACACATACTGTGCAGTTCATTGAAGTGATAGGGGTTGTTGGCACTGAGGTGCTGGTATTTTGGAAGTCTTTAACCTCCTGTGATTTCCTTCCCATTAAGCACTGCACAGTTCCAAAAATACTCAGCGTTTAAAAAACATTCTTTAAATTTAAATTCTTTAGTTGCATTCCTGCGTAAAAAATGCCAACATTTAAAAGAAAAAAAAAGGCATCCTGGGTAATACTTTAATGTTGTAGTAGGTAACTTCAATAATTTCATTCCATCACTTTCTGCACACTGGAAAAAAATTGCCTCTTAAGTCAGGAATTGTTTATCCCTAGAATTAAACAAAGTTGCCAAACCAATTTACATCAGCTTTTGCAAACAGAGATCAAGTAAGCAAGAAAGAAACATAGCTGTGAGCCAAGAAGCTGGATTTTAAATTTCAGTGGTAATCAACTTTATACAGGCAGGTTTTATAACTGAGAGTAAGGCTTTCCAGTGGAAATGCTGATTAAATCTTAGGAGAGGTGTGATACTACAATAAGGGAATTCAACAGCTCTAATAAGCACTGGTAAAAATCTGAATTTATGTGGAGAAAGTGATTTTTGCAGCAGTGGATCTGATTGAGCAAAGTGCCTGACTGGCATTCATGGCATGGAAACCCTTGTGAAACCACAGAGGAGGAGGAAGAGGAGGAAACAAGGCACAAAGCAAGTTGGCAGGTCTGAGCCAGTCAGCCTGGGACCTGCTTCATGTTTTCTGTGGAAAAGGCATTTCTATCTGTTTTTCCCCCTAACTTTTTGACTGCTTTTTACATTTCCTGGCTTCCTCAAGCCACAAGGTAGAAATATGAAAGAAGACACCCACAGGGCTTTAAACAGCTGCTGTCTGTGTGTGCACATGCACGTGTGTGTATGTGTATACGTATTTATGTACGTGTCACACTGAACAGGGAGAGCTTATTTCCTCAGTGAAAAACCAATTGCCTGTGCACAAAATGAAGTGCTAAACAGGATGTTGAGTTCATCTGGAGAAGTGAGAGCTGCGTGCGGCAATGGGTGCTGCAGCTCTGCAAGGGGCTGTGCTGAGGATTTGGCCCAGTCCAGCGCCACACCACCCTGGCTGGTCTGAGGCTCAGAGCACCTCCAAGAGGTGCCCACTGTCTCCTTGATGGTTTGGTGAGGAGGTGATTCTAGCCCCACCACTGGGAACAGGCTCCAGGTAATGAAACAAGCACTGACCAGCGTCACCTCTGGCCTGATATCCTGAGGGTTGCAGGGGAGACATGCTGAGAGCTTTCGTCTTTGCTTAGACCAAAATAAAAATATGTTCTTCTATTTTTCTCTGTCTTGTCTGAGCCTGCTGCTTTATCTCTGCTCATTTTTCAGAGTTTTCTCCCCAGCTTCAGTGTGTCTTTTTAAGTAGAAAACTGAGGTCTCCTGTAATCAGCTTCAAACAGGTGGTCACAACTCACATCACATCTGGGAGAAATCTGTGGTGAAATTAGTAATACTGCCACAAGCATTCATTGCCATGAGACAAAGCCTGAAAACAAGTGGGCCTTGTTTCCAGCTGAGAAGCTCAGGTAAGTTTGTATAAGGAGTGAAGGGGGTTGGATGGGCAGTGAGATGCTGGAGAAGAATCTCAGAGAGATATTCTTTCAACATGAGATAAAGGAGTTTAGTGTAGTACAACTATTTGTGATTTGCCCTGCCTCCACCTGCTTCACTGAGGCATTTTGCTTAGTCCTTCTGCCAGCCATGATCAAGTTTCCCACGAGATTTGTGAGATTTGTGGGAATGGCAGAGTGGAGTGCAGGGTGGACAGCAACTTGGCATGAAGGCAGCTCTCCCTGTTGCCAGTTACTGTCTGTGGTGTGGCAACCGCAGGGGAAACTGTCCTGGGGAAGGACCTGGCCATGGTAGGTGCACAGTGAAGACCTTGTCCCTGCCTCTGAAACTCCCCTTATCAACTTGTACCAAGAGGATTTGTAATTCAGAGCATATGGAAGGTGGTAGTGAATATCCAGTGATCATATTATGTTGCCTTCAGGAAGTAATAATATGAACAGTGATGTTCAAATTTCGTAGGGAGAGCCTTATCTTGTGTTCTTTAGTACTAAAGTCTGTGAAGGCTTAACTATAACCTACTATTGGGGGGAAAAAACAGGAAAAATGGAGTGGCAAGACTGTTCACAAGTTTTTTCGAGGAAAACATATCCCTAACCTCTTGGTCAAAATGTGAAATGGTGTTGAAAGAAGTCAAACAGATTTGGGTTGAAAAGACTCATCTGAAGTTTTCATCAATTGACTGCAGAAAAAAAAATGGGACTCAAAGAAGAGGAACATTTGTGGAAAGCAGGCAGTATATAAAGACTTCACAATCGTACTCTGCTTAATGTTTTTTGAGATGTGATCATTGAATCCTCTTTTTTTGGTCAAGGAAATATATTTTTTTCTCTCTCTCAGTGTTTTAAGCAGGAGCGAGAAAATGTCGGGCTGCCCTCCCCTAGAACTCTCAGGGCACGCAGAGTCCCTGTTCTTCCTTCAGCACAGACATGGGCCCTGGCATTTGAACTCTTAACAAGTAAGGTTCTTGCAAATAAGTACAAGGGATTTTTTTCTGGTTGGAATGGATGCTTTTAAGAGGCACATTTTAAAAGTGTGAAGGAAACAAGATGTTGCGTCACTTCCATCTGTAGTTGTGTACAGTCAACAATTGCCTTTGTGTAATAGGTGCCCCACTTCTCTGCAAACTGATGGGAAATATAATTCAGTAGGAGCCACCCTCATTATGAAACTGTCTTTGATGTCGAGCCAGAGGGCAAACAACACATTTATTGGAAATTGTGGCTTTTAAACAAAAAATCCCTGCTACCCACAGTTTTTCAGCAAATGACTGGGAGGCTGAGAAGGAAGACTAAACTATCCAGTGGCTACTTGAAATGATAAAGCCAGAATCTGATCTTACTTAACTTGATTTTACCAGTGTAGATCAGTTAATCCTTGATTTATGTTCACGTAAAACAGAACCAGACTGTTAGATTTTCAAGTATTTTTAGTGGAGGAACTCAGTAAAACCTACCTCTTGGACCTAAATGTTTGAGCAATATAAGAGAGGAAAAATGCGCTGATTTTCCGATATATATATGTCCATATGAGCACGTGTAGTTCCTGTGAAATTCAAACAATAACAACATGAAGACTTATGTTTCTTTTAGATGGAAGCTTTAGCAAGATATAGAAAATTAAAGACATATTATTTAATCAGTAATGCCAGGAAGGAAATATGAATTCTACACATTTACACTCACTAAACAGGAATAATGCCATTCCTATTTATCATCCTTCTGCCAAGTTCAAGTATGCCCTAAGAACGATTTCCAGTTTTCAATGCTACAAGTACCTGGCATGTACGAAGATAATGCTACAAATTGGTATTTATGAATTACAGCTTTCTATGAATAGACTAGAAGGAATGCAGAGCAGCCAGTCAGACAAATAGGGGCACAGTGGCACTTTTAGAAGTGGGTATATTTAATGTTTTATACAAGACCTTGGGTCTGTGCTAGTTCATGACCTATGAAAAGCCTTCTATGACTTACTGGCAGGTGTTGCCTCATTCTTGGGCACAAGCTGTTGATCAGCATGTGTGCTACTCTTTCTACGTGTTTGACCATCCTGTCCTTAACCCGAAGAGTTGCAAACATAAAGCCTTTTTAAAGAATGGAAACATTTCAATTAACTGTCAGGTTTTCATCTGTACATGGCTCTGATTTGTGATTCATTACAGAACTTTGGTCAATGACAACTCTTAAGCAGAAAGAATATTACAGAGGCAAAAAATAATGCACATTTTGTCATAGAGGCAGTGAGTTTATGAACAGAGTCTGCACTGTCTGCCTGGAGAATTGAGAAGTTTAATGACTTGGATTATGGGTCAAGGTGGCAGATGTGAAAAGAAATCACCATTTTGCTGCCTTATATTGCAACATATGTTCCATGGCCTATAATTATTCTGATATACAGTCCATTTCTTAGAGACGGAGTTCCTAGAATTGTGTATTCATAGGTGAACAAACTCCTCTTTGCCTCTTTCTACCAACTACTAAAGAGTAGGAGTAAAGGAGAGCTCTGTGAGGGTAGTAATACTCTTGCAATTCAGAAACCAGTGTAGCTGTGGTGCAGTTGATTCTGCATGGCTCCTGTGCAGTAACAATCAATGGACAAGAGTAGGCAGCTAAAGTTAGCAGTAATTCCAAACTGGATGTTGATGCTAACAAAAAATATCACTGGATGGCAAACATGTCTCTTTCTAAAAGTAATAGGAAAGGGACATGAGAACTGTGTAGTAAAAATGGTGTAAGAAAACCAGAAATACCATTTGTATAATAATTGTACTATTTGCTGTGGGGCAAAAACAAATACACAGTCCAGAAATTCCACCCTACATCTCAGGGAGAGATTAACTCTTACCTCTCTGAAGTCACCAGCCCATGTAATACCAGTTCACAGTTTCTTCAGTACCCTTTGCAATTTATTTCTCTCCAGATTTCAGTCCTCCCATTCTTGCTCAGAGATGCTGGACTCCTTGTGTGTGACAGAAGGAAACTGCAACAATCCTGTGGATGCTCAGCCAGCCTTGGTTCTTGCCTCATGTTGCAATTCCCTCACCACAGAACATGCCTTCAGCTTGATTGGGATAAATTCAGTGTGTTAACTTAGTGCTCCTAATAAAAATTACTGTAGACTGTTTTCTTATGATGAGATAAAGCACCCTCCAATGCCATCTAGTGATGCTGTTGAATCTTATTTAAAACCCCAAACCTTGTGCATTCTAAGTAAATGTTACGTGTGTATACTATGAAGTATAGTTATGCTTTCAGAGCAAACCCAGAACAGTTTTTCTTCGATTAATTTCAGCAGTTTTTCCTAATTTACTCAGGTAATTTACTATACACTTGTATATGGCCTTTTTTTTTTCCTTCTAAATTGCTTGGTGATGTAAGAGGCAGCTGAATCTGCTACAGCTGTCACCCGGGACCTTGGTGCCATATGCCATGTTGATTGCCCTTAATTCAAACTCTACCACAGGGCAATGTGAAGCTGCCTGTTCAGCACCTTCCAAGGGGCACGAAGCTCACTTTAAAGCAGAGCTCCAAATGCAGAATCCTATGGAAAATGCTAATAATTAAAAAAATGCACATTGTTTATTGCAGCAAACCATACATGAATGGCATCGCATTTCTGTTGCCATGTCCTCTCGAAGCTGTTGGAGCTGATAAGATTTCATACAGCCACAGAAAATCTGGGGAAGGGAACACAGAGGGGATGGAGAAGGGAATGGCAAATTTGCTGTGTTTAATGTATTGGACACCATCTGTATTTTATTCAAATAGGGTTATATATTTTGTGAAAATAAAAACCAGCCTCATGAGTCAGTGTGTGCAAGGCAGTCACTTGAATATATATAATGGGAAACATGTTTTAGGTTGGAAGTTGCAAAGGGAAATCAAATGTTTGAAGTGTCAAAGTTGGAAAAATATAAAATACGCCTGACACTGTAGCTATTGAAGCCAAAATGAATAAATCATCATCTCAGGAAAGAAAACCCCACCAAGTTCTTGGCTATAAGCTTCATTTTCCTACACTCAAATAAAATTACATACAACCTGATAATTTAACCAGACTTGTCAATAAGAACTGATGGCTTCAGCAGACACTATCACCTCATGCTTTAGTGTAGACTTCAGAAGCATCCAGTAATTTATCCAAGAAATAAATTTAATGTCAAACTTGTCTCTTCAAGTTGATAGATAGAAGAACCTTACGCAGTGGAGCTGATGTGAAATATTCCATATTGCAGAACACTAGAGTAAAATTAAATTAATGCCAGCTCAGTAGTTTATTCCCCACATACAGCTTTTCCTGAGCAGTTATGTAAGAAGTATTTTAGTATCTTTCTAAGTAGTGCAAGCATGATTTCCCAGAAGGAGTTTGAGAGAAAATTTGAGGTTACAATAATAGGAGCCTGAGTTTACACTTCAGTTTCAGTTGCAGTCCCAGTATTGATTCTGGTGAACTTCTAAGCCATCATCTCCTCACGTTAGACTCAGTGTGAGAAATGTGATTTGCAAACATAGTAACACCTATCTGTGCCTGTCTGGAGAGAATTACTGGGACATGGTGTTTTCTGACTTTGTGTGCATCAAGGTTTTAGGGATAAACAATTCCTGACTTGGGAGATATTTTAGCTGCAATTTGACATGCAATTATTTGGGCAAACTATGGCCATTAATTTACTCTCTTAGATGCATACATACCTGTTTATTTGTCAGAAGGAATAGTCCCTGGAAATTGAAAATCAAGATAGTGATTCATTTTTATTTACTGAAAATAACCTAGCTGGCCTTTTACTTGCTAAAAACATGTTAGTTGGCCTAAAGCTTCTGCTGTGTAATGCCTGAACTGAGTGGGCCAGCAAAGGAGTGATCAGCACTGGGTATGGCATCCCAAATCTCCCTTTCCCTCTGGCCCTACATATGTGTTGCAAAAGGCTTTTCTTACCTGTTTAGGCTCTGTACAGGTCTCAGAGGACCATGGTCCCCTGGGGAGCTGTCACCATGCTCCACCTGCTCTGTGCTCCCTAACTTTTGTTCCTTTCCCAGCTGTGACCCACAGTGAGCAATGCAGCTTCTCAGCCGTGGCTTCACACTGAGAGCAGCCCAGCCTTGCCTCATGGCTTACGTGTGGGTGCGTGTTGGACTTGTCCTGCCTGGTGCCAGGTAGCAGACAGGGCAGGTGACACAAACTCCAGTTCCTTCCCCTGCATTAAGCAGCAACGGGATTTAAAAAAGTCATGTGAAGTTTGGTATCCAAAGCTGTGGTGACACTGAGAGTCTGTCATGCAGGCAGCTTTCATCTGCTCCAAAATGGCCTTGCTGGGGCTGATTAATCAGCCAGTAACCCTGGCTGCTGTGTCTGGCAGTGTCCAGCAATTGACCTCGAGGGAAAGAGTAAGTACAGACCTGACCTTTCCTCTCACAGTCTCTTCCTCTCTGTCAAGCAGCCGATCAGGATTTCCACGAGCTTAAATTATTAAAACATCTCCAGACATTGCCTGTAAGAGTGTTATATCACTTGTGTTGGCAGCTGTGGCAGGACCAGTATCTCCTACTTTGGAAATAAGCTCCTCAGCTTAGTCTTGGTGCACACACAGCAGCAGAAAATTGTTGTTCTGTGACTAAGTGCTTTTCTATTAGCATGATATCCTAATTAATTCTACAAATGGAGCACGTCTTTTCAGCAATTTTTTTTCCTCTGTGAATTTTAAAATTTGTTTGTTTGTCAGCCAGAAATGCTGTCCAAGGGAAGCTGGAAACAATGCTCAGCTTGGAATCTTGATACTGGCACGTACAGTCCACAGAAGGCCATTTAAAACAAATTTTTTAGCAAAACCTTACTCCCCTCCCAAAGAAGGTAGGGTTTTTCACCATTCTGGAAGATTAATTTTGATGTCTAGCGGTGGATATTTCTACATGCAGATTGGACTTTCTCATTACTCCCCCCTATAACAGTTAGTTCAGAAAGTTTCTGAAAGCACTCTGCTAATGGAACTAAAAAGGGTGAAATACTGCAATCTTTTTGGCATATATTAGTATTATGCAGACCTGGACTGAGCAGTGAGTTTCTGATTTTTCTGGGCATAGTTTGTTAAAACAATTGAGTCAGATTCAGTGTGATCTGATCCTGTAGTGTAGGATCTCCAATCTCAGTTTTTGAGTTATTGTCCACAATTACTTTGTTGAATGAATGGCTTATAGGTTGAACTAATTTAGGAATTATGGTGAGGTAACTGAACACTGAACTTGG
Source organism: Oreocharis arfaki (assembly GCA_013398015.1). Lineage (NCBI taxonomy): Eukaryota > Metazoa > Chordata > Aves > Passeriformes > Paramythiidae > Oreocharis > Oreocharis arfaki. The sequence goes on from VZRR01010939.1 coordinate 306,780, forward strand.
GCTATTGACTTCAGATGACTGTGTGGAAATGAGATATCTATTGTGTATATTTTTTTACAATAATACTGTTACATTCCCTGTTGGTAGGCAAGTTTTAAAGCATGTCCAAAAATTTCTGTTTTGAGGTCACCTGTTATTTGAATGTACTTACTAGAAGACATTTATATGCATGAAATTGTTTTCCAATCTCTAGTTGCACTTAATATGGTAAACTTGAGAAGCTCAGCAATCAAAGGTATTAGTTACCCTACTTCGTATGCTGAATACCTTTGCTGCAAATGGACTTAAGAGATCTGATCCTCTTTTCAATCTGGGTGAAGATTTTCTGAACAATTCTTTATCTCCAAATGTCTAGGTTTCACAGATATAGTTATCTAGCTTTCTGGTAAATGTAGAAGACTACTAAGAACTAAATATAAAGGAATTGGACGAGATGAGATACCCTTACTCTTGAAAGCAACCCTTGAGAACAACTTGCATCTTATCTCCAAACCAGAAAAATACTTGTGAAAAACTGCAGAAGTGCAGAAAAGAGATGAGGAGGAGGGAGCAAAGCCTGCAGACTTTCTCTAAACTGTTGTGTTCACTTGTGGAACTCAACTGAAAAAGCTTACCTCTGTCACATGAGATGCATGAGAGGCAAAGGAGGCTTAAGACATTTACATTCCAGCTTCTTTAACTTGCCTTTCTTCCTCCTTTTGGTTCCTTCCAAAAGTCTCTATCTATTCTTAATTAACACTATCATTTTTATACAGCAGTTGTATGTGAATTGATGGCTTAAATTGGAGTTGTATGTGAATTGATGACTTAAATTGGTTTTGTCATGGAAAGGTCAAATTCCTCCTGCCAGCCTATCCTTTCTGGACAGGACCACAAAATGCGGGCTCCTCACGCAGCCTTTGCTCTCAGGCAAGTCCCAGCCCAATACAAACAAAGCTATTGACTTCAGTGTGCCTGCTCGTATGAATAAGGCCTGTAAGATGCAGCCTGTACATTCCAAATTGCCTCTTTTTTTGTGCCATTCACACCAGGGATTAATATCTATGGGAGGCTTTTGTGAAGCCTTCACCCTCTTTCCACAGCCCAGCAGCAGCTATGATTTCAAGGATGCGAAAAGAGATTTTTTTTTTCTCCGTACTGCCCTTTGTAAAACAGCCCTTTACTTGAGCTGGGGAAAACTGAAAATTTGTTTCCAGCCTGTAATTTAAAAGCCTGAATTGCCTTTATTGGAATACTGATGGAAGGTCTGAGAGCCAGTGCGTTTCAGTTCCCAAATCAACTGCCTGTTGATACTTCTCTGCCCTCTGTCAAAATTTCAAAATTAGAGAATGGCAGTGGAATACAAGCTGTCCATTAGCTCACCTAAGAAATGATGCATTGAATATTCATTGTTCCCTGTTGCAAAATGTCATTTTTCCACGAGTACTGCTTAAAGCAGTTCAGAGAATACATTTGCATAAACCATTTGTCAGAAACAGAAGACTCTTTGTGAAGAACTATTAAGAAACCACATAATCTACTTTTCTGTTCTTATGCAAGTTCCAGGGAGAAGACAGAGCTCCTTTGTAAACAGAATCTAAATACAAGTGCCGGGTATGTTTTTTCTGCAATCAAAATTCCATAAATAATAAAATTGGAGTTCAAAACCAGAAGTACCTGAAATTGTTAAATGTAATGTTAATGATTTCCTGGCAGTATATGAGAGTCAGAAGGTTTAACACCATTAATATCCATGCTATTTTGACTGAGCTGAACTCCCCCTCTGCAGTTCTGCTAAATAAAGCTCTAATTAATCTGCAATACAAATTTGGATATCTCCAGTTCCTGGGGAAAAGCATTTTTATAATACATCGGGGGAAGCTGATTCTGTAAATTCAGTTGTGGGTTTTAATAGCCTTCATAATTCATTGCTGTCTCAATGATTTTCTGCATTTATTGCCTGTCTGAGCCCTTTTGTCGAGATAGGTGGCCTTGAAGGTTGCTTTTTAATGGCACCACCTTTCCTCCTTAGCGTTTCATTGCCCTTCTCCAGTAGCTGATCTCGTGCACACTTAAAGAGGCCCTCCAGCACCTCCATGATCACACGGATTGGGGTAAGTAAGCCAGATAAGTCAAGGCAAACAAAGCCCGAGTGTGGCACACTGAGCAGCCAAAGAGATTACTGCTCATGCGATTAACATCTTTTCATGCCCCTTCTCCCACCGCAAGATGGTCTTGTTACCTTTTCACTGGACAACACAGTTCAAGTATTTACTTGTTGCATTTCCCCACAGTGAATTACTCAGGCGTTTCTGCCATTCCCCGAGAGCCCCTCCCGTGCCTGGCTGTGCTGCAAAGGGAGATGTAGGGGCAGTGCTGCTCAGCGGGGAGGCACTGCCAAAAAAGCTCTGCATGTGCTCTGCTAGGCAGGCTTGGCAGAGAGCACGTTTGTGTAATCGCCTTCTGTTTTTATTAATGGATAACTCCTTGCTTGAAATGAAATACGAAACCTTTGCTGATAACGTGTGCCCTCGGCGCATGGTGACAGTCATTTGGACCAGCAGAATGCAGCCAGTTACCTGCAATTATTATCAACAAAAGTCATATGGACTAATTATATGTCACCTTTACCCCCACAGTACGGGTCTCCTGCCAGCATTCATTTACACCGGCCAGCCATGTAGGTGCTGAGTGCCTCCTGATACCAGGCAAAGTCACGGTGCCCTGGTGTTTCCTGGGGCGCTGCCGGGCCTGCCTGGAAGCCCCACAACGCTGTTTTCTCTGTGCCTGGTTTTCCAGCTGATTACATTCCAGAAGCCAAATAGAAAATAAATGAACTGATAAAGTTAAAAAGAAGAAAAACGAAAGGGAGCAATATTGGAAGTACCCAACGCAGGAGGTCTAGTTTAAATTCCCCACATTTCAATGACTGTATGGTATTTTATAATCGTGTAACAGTTCTAGATCCAGCACAGCACCCATACAGCAAATGTTCCATGTGACTGCACTGCATTGCAGGCTAAGCCCAGGAGTAAGGAGATAGAAATATTCCTCATTACTCACTCCTTACAGTATATCCCAGATTTGGGCCTCAAATCCTTGATCCATCAACTTCTTAGTTAATTGCACTAAATAACACACATTCAGCAAGAGGAACTGAGATCTCTTTTTCTTGGGAGCTGAGGATAATTGTTCCTGTTGAATTATGCAAATATCCTCCCTGGATTTGAAATCGATTTATTTGGCTCACAGCTGTTTGGTGTTTGCTTTTCATAATGTTTGTATGATCAGACTTTACCATCTGAAATATTTGCAGAAAGTGGATTACTGGAAAACTTGAGGAAACACATTTTGACTTACACTTTAAATGATACCTTCTGGATGTATTGGTTCACAGATTCAGTGCCGAAGCAGAGCCAAATCTACTCTAGGCCTTTCCACCAGTCTCTACACAGCACAACTCGAATGCACTTGTCAGTGACTCCAGTCAAGAATTAAAAGTGGTTCTGAGAGAGTGGACTGAGTTGTGACTGACATTCACGCATGGAGAAAAGAGGCAAATTTTATCCAAGTCTTACAGGCTTTCTGCACTCCTGACTGAGGTTGCAGGTAATTTTTCCTGTGGGATTTTGCCCTCCAGGATGTGGCATGCGTGCCATGCCTTCTTCTGTCTCTGTCCCCCACTTCCTATGCTCCCTCGCATTGCTACTGCCCCTGGTGGGATGTGCCAGTGTGTGGTGAGAACAGATTTAAAACTGTCCACCAACCTCATTTACCAAGCCAACCAAGGAACAAACCAATGCAAATCAAAAAAGCATTTGGTGGAAATAGGAATTCTTTAATTTTAGTTTACATTGTTTGATGTCTTTGTTGGGAACATGGAGAGTGGGATTGAGCTTACCCTCAGCAAGCTTCCCAACACCCACCAGCTGTGTGGTGTGGTCAGCATGCTGGAGGAAAGGGATGCCATCGAGAAAAACCTAGACAGGCTTGAGAGCCCATGAGAGCTCCGTGAAGTTCAGCAAGGCCTAGTGCAAGGTCCTGTCCCTGGGTGGGCAACAATCCCAAGCACAAACACAGGCTGGGGCAGAGAATGGACATGTTTTAGTTGGTAAGAAGCTCAACATGACCCAGCAATGTGCACTTGCAGCCCAGAAAGTCAACTGTGCTCTGGGCTGCACCACATGCTGCGTGGGCAGCAGGGTAAGGGAGGGGATTCACCTCATGCTCTGAGGGTTTTCAACAGCAGATGAGTATTAAACACACATTTTCTCTTATCATCTCTTAATACCTCTTTTTTGAGCTCTGGTACATAACAGCTCATCCAGTACTAGTCAATGAAGTTGGTTTGATAACTGATGGTGCAGGTAGAAAACTGAACAATTAACTCTCAGGTTAATAATAAAAGTATATCCCACATACCTATTCTATCTATAGCTTGAAAACAGCTGTGGGCTTTAAGCAGATTATTTACTTTTGATTAGTAACAACATTTAGCTTAGCATTCATGGATTCAACACTTAGCATCCTTGCTGGAATGCAGAATTGTGCCAGATAATAATCTTTTCTTGTACAGTGTTAATGCTCATGGCTGGTGTGGATCAGGTGGCTTCAAACCAGGTTGCTCTGTGGTGGTGTATGAGCTTTATGTTTGAAAAGTTTATGAAATAAACTGGCTGGACATCAGAGTACTCACTTTCATCAATGGCAAAGTTTTGTTCTGTTTTCAAATGTTCCTTAACTGTGGTTTTCTGGCTGCCTCTGCAAAGTCCCAGCAAGAATACAGTTTTTCTGCTAGATTCTTGAACTGATAGTTATCACATGGGATTTCTGGGCTGTAATTTTTTGAAGAGATTATTGCAGCCAGACAATAACTGTCACCTATATTTAGCAAAAGTCAATCCCTAAGCTCTTCTGAAAATCTCAGCCTTTCCAATAAAGTTGAAATTTGGGTTTCTGAGCCATCCAGCTGAAATTATTTTACAAAGTAACTGTGCATGACAATGTATAAAGGGCAAATCTATGTACATTTTTTGCACTCTTGTTCTTCTGGCTGCAGAAGCATGGCATTGGTGCAAAGAATTTGGGCAGCCAGCTGGAAAATTTAATCCTGTATATTTTTCTAAAAATAAATTATTGTCCTTTAAAGACATAGAATGAAACAGTATGAAAATAATTCCTATATTCAAAGTATGTCCCTCTATGCCCCTTTTCAGGGATTGTCTTCTGATTTTTGCATTCTTTATATTCCATGATTGTATTGATTTAAAATTGTACTTGCATATTCTTCCTCTCATAAATATGATAATTGGACTTAAATTTGTACTGAGTTACCAAAGAACGCTCCAAATGAATGGTCTATTTTGTAGCTTGCTGCAGAGAGGGGTGATCAATATGGTCTCCAAATGCAAGAGGCTCTGGCAAACAGGATTACAAAAACCAAACTGGTTTTTGCAGAATGAAGGCCTGCCCAGAACCACAGGTTTTTGCAAGCTCTTGCACCCATTCTCTCCTTCTAGTCTGACTTGTGTCCAAAATAAGGTGCCAGCAGTCAGCAAGTTCCTTGTATCTTGCAGAAGCACTAACTTGTTGGCTGAGTGATGACTCCAGACTCAGCATTCCCTCAGCTCTCACTTGTGACAGGGATTGCCAAAGCTAGTGGGGAAGCAGATAAGGTCGGAAGAACAAGCACCAAGTACTCCTTTGGATTCCTTCTGAATTTTTGAACAGTGACACATCATATGGCCTTGTGTTCCTCAGATAGCCTAAGGCTGTGCCTTTGCTGGTGGAGAATGCAGAGTCATTATTTCTCACTCTGTTTTCAAGCATGAGATTAAAACTCCCATGTTGTGCTAGCATTTAAGAGTTTGTTTCTGTAGCAGGAATCACGATTACCAAGATCACCATTTTTCAGGACCTGGTGGAAGACTAAGTTAGCAGAGCGGCTACAGCCTTGGTATCTCCTGGATTTAAAAGGAAAAGGCAGGTTGAGAGTGGCAGGACTGTGGTTCTGTTTTTTAGAGAAGGTTAAGACATTGCTCTGGCACAAAGGGAGGGAGCATGGTCTCCTGGAGACATTTCTGCCCGAGCACTTAGGGGGGCAGTTGCTTAGGTGTTGCTTGAACCTCCTCATTTCTGCTGGCTCTGCTGTGTTTATGCTGATGCCACTGGGAAGTGTGTAAAGCTGGATCCAAACCAGCCTGGTCAGCTGGGCTTGCAGATGAAGGCTCGGGAAAAAAACAACCCACTTTAAATAAATTCCTCCATGACAGATGCAGGGTGGGTGGAAGCATCCCAGGAAAGTGGTAGGTATGTTTATTTGGCAAGAATTCATTCTAATAGTCCCAAGACACCCATGATGCTTAAAATCCAAACAGAAGAGTAACTGCCACATATAATACCATCACCTTGATTTTAGGACATTCCTTGTACCTGCTAAATTTACTGGTTTTCTGTTCAGTGATCTATCTGGGAATCCCTTTCAAATTCATGTGAGTTTTATTAAATGTTGGGTAATATGTGACCCCATCAAGTGAATGCAGTGTCCACTTGGGAGACTTTTGTTCTATTCAAACCTTTGTTGACAATGCAGCGAGCTCTGCTCTGAGCTGCCAGGGGGGCGGGCAGCCGGGGCCGAGCGCGCTTTGATTGATTTGCACAATAGGAATGAAAATATTCCCGAAACTCTTGAGATCACTCAACTCTTCCTGCCAGACTTCCATGAAATATAACATGCAATCAATTTAGCTTACAGCCAAATTCTCCCCTTTCGGCCCCCTCTTTCCTTTGGTGTGTCAGCGAAGATAAATGAAAGAAGCAATAAGGAGTACAAACAGCAGTAGCCACGAAAGCAGCAATTGCTTGTGTAGGGGGGACTCATGGTGCCAGGCCAGAGCAGAACCCACAACAACTTGACCAAACACAGGAATGAATGAAAGGTCCTTTTGAAAGGGCAAAAGAAAGACCGCGTTGACCTCTTTGCAGAAAGAGGAAACTTCAAAGGCTTTACAACAGTTAAAAGACCCAGTTACACGCAGCAAAAATGACTTGCATTGGATGCTAACACGGCGAAACTAAACAACCTCACAGTAAGAGATAGAGCAGAAGGTGGGGTGGAGGGGGTGTATTTCCCCTGGCCACTGGAAAAATGTGGAAAAGGCTAATTCTGTCTATTTAGTGTTAGGCGTAAGGTTCTTTTGAAAGCCATACATGAGAGGAAAACAGAAGTTTAGACAGAAGTCCTAACAGGCTTCGGAAAAGTAAGGCACATGTTTTCTTTTCATTTTTCTCATCAAGAAATGTTCTCATCACGTGCTTCTTTTGGAAACATTCAGCAGTTCCTTAGGTATGACAGAAAATGTGTCTGAGAAAGTTAGAACTAATGAAACTGGGTATTTAACAGAGAAAGCTTCTGAATGATCCGAGTGTTGCATATGATTTATGAAAACTGTATTGAAAGGGGCAAAAAAGTGCTAATTGCCTGAGATAGCTGCATTCTGCTGTTTTTCTTCAGGTTTTTTACTTGCTCAACACAGCTTGGAGGGTATTTGGTCACATGCGTAGTTTCAAGCGAGAGAGAGAGCTGCTGGCTGCAGTGACATTGTCTGTGCTCGGGGTTAAGCAAGTGCGTAAAGCCCTTTGCTAGACAGCAAGGTTTGTCTCTGAATTCCAAGGATTTGAGAGCAAGTAAGCCACAGCACTTCAATGAACAAAGACTTTCCTCTTTAATCTGCTCTAGTTGGGAAAGATAAGACCTCAAATGGAACCTACTTCAAGACTAGATTACACATTAAGATAAGCATAATTCGATAAGGACCAACTGACACAGCTTCTGTAAGGGCAAATTGTGCTGCTCTATCTTTCAAGAATTCCATGCAAAAAGTGCATGAAGTAAGAGATGAAATGTATCTTTCGAACATAAGTTACGTGGAATTTCAAGAGACTTCTGACAGGACCTTTTGTGAGATGTTTTGAAATAAAATAAATAACAAGCCATGTTGCCAACCTATAGAATGCTTGGAATTCATAGCAAATAATCAATTTTTAATTAAAAAAGTAATGAGAAAACATACTGGATTTCTGTTTATTATTTGAATTACTTTGAAGAAAGAGTTTTAATGCAATTTGTTAACAAATTATTCTGGATCAGTAACAATGAAAGAGGACAATTAGGCACTCCTAAAAATACTTGCATTTGCCCAAAACATTCATTCTTCCATCGATCTATCAGCATCCTGGCAGCTGAAAAGTACTATGTGTTAGAAAATATAATAAACTTCTCATTATCTGAATGGACTTTGGTCTAACATGGTTCCCTGAGGAAGCAGATATGAATCATTGAGAGTATTACAGCTTAATGAACATGCCTTTCCAAAATAAACTGACAAAGAGACGGATTAGAGAAATACTATACAAAAGTGATATCTCACTGTAATAATGATTTAATAGAAAACTACAAATTACATGCACCAGTTGCACCACAGTTCAGTTTTGGATGCTTCAATTTAAATAAACATGCTATGCAGAGAAAGCCTCTGGAGAAGAATGACAAACCCAGCCAAAGTTATGTGAAGATTCACTTGAATGATTACTCCAGCTATGGGCATTTGACATATAAAGATGAGGTTAGCAAAATAGCAGCCAAAATACACCTTCTTAAATTAAGCTTTGGAGTGCCCACATGCAGAATTGTGGGTTACCAGATGCAGGGTCAATCTTTTTCAGCACGAGAGATGGGAACCTATTTTCTTGAGAGGCATTGATGTTGTCCTTTGCACTTACCTGCCGAAGACTTTTTACAAAGTACTCCATGTATCCCTTTATCCACAGCCCATGAGCTGAAAACGACTGGCTTAATGAGACTAAAATGTGATTTCAAACACAAAATAATGAATGCCAATGAGAAGAGTAGCCATCCACTTCTTTCTTCTTTGCCCCGCCGTATAAACATTTCAAGGCACCTGATTGAACTCAGATTCAATACATTCAGGACATCTCAGTTAAAGGAAATACTACTTTATTTAGTTTTAATAGCAGCCAATTTGTAATTCATTGACACATGTCCTCTGTGGCTCTTGTGTAGAAGAAGGTTTTGATTCAGTTTTTCAAATCTACATAGGAACTTTTCAGTTTTAGGACAATTTTTCAGTTTGGTAAGGATTCAACTTTTTTTTTTTTAAATTTTTTTAGTGCCAAATAGAAAAGAATCTTCTCTAAATCTATATACATATAAAAATCATGTCCTTAAATACCAGGGATAGTAATTCCATAATATTATTTAGCAGAACTTTGTCCTTTGGTCAGCAATACAAATGCTGAGAGGAATTTATATTCCGGTCTTTACTGGTATATAAGAGGATACGTTTGGAATAAAATATCTGTTTATAAATCACCATTTTTCCAGAATACCACTGATATCAAAGCCCAGAATGACTAAGACATTAATGCAATATCGTCTGTTGGGGTAGTTTCATTTTTCTCTGAATATATCAAACCAATAAAACGAGATGAATATCTAAGGTAAGGCTTTGTGAATGCCTTGTATTAAACTACTGTATTCTTATTAAATATGGCACGAAAATAAGAGGCTGCTGCCTTCTTTTCTGCCTTGGAGAGCTGTTATTTTGATCCTTCCAAGTGGATGGGAATAAATGGTACATGCTTCAGCCTGTTGACTCACAGTCACTGACTATTCTTATGTGGGTAACTGCAGTAGCATGAAGATTGATTGCCCTGGCGCATAGGCAGCAGCTGCCATTTACAAATGCCAGCCAGTGCTCCTCGTGGGGATTTGTGACAGAATACAGAAAGAAGCCAGAATTACTTCCATTAGCTGAATACATGCCTTTTTTTCTAATTTTGCAGTTGCACTGTGTGTCCCCACAATAATCTTTCTTAAAACACTAGCTGATTTTAAGTAAATTTGACCGAGGCAGCTGATATTTTAAAGGCAATTAAATTCTTACAAATAGCATCAAAATCAGCGATCAAGTAGAAGAAAGAGGTTTTTCAAGTGTCCTGTCTAAAGGAGAGGCTGTCACACATATTTATTATACATCAAGGGATGTATGCAACGAAGAAATCTAAATGCTCAGAAACCCCAGGGTTTTGTAATTGTCAGATGCAAGCAATGCTTTCTCTAGCCAGCCTGGCATACGTGTGTCAACTCTTGTCATGTATCATCTTGTGATCACAGAGTTGTGCTATTTCTGTGGCAGCTTGGCACTGAAGAGGCAAGCCATAAACAAATTTCTCTCTTCTCATACAGTTGCAGTTCACTTGATTTAAAATTAACAGTGAAATAATAACTTGGTGTTTTATTTAACAAGGTGAGGTCATGCTGGAACCATCACCCAAGTAGTTCTGTTTAGTTTGGAACCTGCTGCAGGGTTTTTAACAGTGTGGGTGTCTGTGTGCCTATTGATATACGTGTGTGTATATATGTGCATACATTTTATATGGTGTATATCCTTTAACCAAGACTCTCAGGTTGGGAACTTTCTTCAGTGTGTTTTGTTTTAAACAGCACATATTTCTGCCAGCTTTACTCACAGTGAATACTATCTATTGGTGGCTTACTCCATTGGTTTTATATCAGATTGCTCATAGATTAAAGAGCTAATCAGCAGGAGGCAAAAGTGCTGCCAAGTTTTTCAATTTTATCATGAAGTTTTAGATATTTGGTTTTTTTCTGTGCCCTAGCTGCTGGGATACTGGAATTTTGTGAGAATCTAAGTTTCCATTAAAGCTAGGGACTCTTAATGGTAACTTAGACTTGCTAGCCTTCCAGGCTGTGGATCTAAGTTGAAAATATGAAGCAAATAACCTCAGAGGGTCAAGATATGAGAAGTCAAATGTAAACATTTTTCTTTCTTGAGACAGTCTCATAATATCTCATAATTTTCCAGTGTCAGTGATGAATGAATGGAAATGTCAGAATTTCTTCCTCAACTTTAAAATGCTCTGGGGTGACTTCAGCAAAGATGAAAAATAGACATTTGGTTTTCTTCATGAAGAGATGGATCAGCATAAACAATATGTGGGGCTGAAACAACAACCAAAAGTACTTTTATGGATTGAGCAGAAATATGGCCCTTCATCTATGACACTTGTCGGAGCTATTAATCTTCTGCCTGGAATCAGATTGATGACACTGTATCAGTATCCTTAGCAAGTACAAGCACATGTCTCTGCTCATTCAAGACAAGCTTCGGTGTATGGTTTTCCTGATGGTGGTTTTACAAAACTTTGTGTTTCAGTGAAAGAGAGAAAAAGATTGAAAAGTTAGAAGGATCTAAAAAACAAGGATATACCTTGCGTGCAGCCTGGGGAATAATAAAATGGCAAAGCATTGATGGGGAAAGGGATTCATGACTTTGAAAGGAGTGCTTCCTGTTCTTTGGGTTTGGGGAAGGTCTAATCAAACTGTACAATAAATAGAGTTGCATCAGACAAACTCTACTCCATCAAGTGGAGAGGAAACAGTAAAAAAAATAATGTCAAATTCTTTGTTTAAATGGTTGTCATATCCTCATAATCCTATGTGAAGTGGTAGTGGCTTGCTAAACAAGTCACTGTTTTCTTTTTTTGTTCTTGTTTGTGTGTACTCCCGTTCCTCATGACATTAAGAGGACACAGTAAACTTTAAGAAACAGTGTAATAAATTGCAGCAATCTAAGAACCTTCAGGACTGTGCCATCAGAAGTAATGGCCTAAAGGAAACAACATGTACTTTAAGAAACACAATTAATCAAAATCACAGACAGAAAACCAGGTTTAATGGACTCAGCTGTAACTTTCCAGGAGTTAACAGTTTTCCTCTGCTGTGAAGGGTATTCTGGACGAAGCCACCTAAAAAAACGTTGGAGCCAAATCATTAAACAGAAGGTAATCAGCTAGTGAAAAATTCCCCAGAAACTCTCCGTCATTTCCCTCTCACTTGTTATTCTGCCTTTGGCTCGTCCCCAAAATAAGCCATGTTTCCTGAGATATAGCTCTCCATGGCTCCTGATGCTGTCTCTCTCTCTCTCTCCCCCATGGATACTCTCCCCGGCGAGAGTATCGCATGGATATCCTCTTTTGCATTTTTTATAGTATTTGCATCTCTAGCTGTAAAAGATTAAATTAAAAGACTATTTGACCAGCCTTTTGTGGTCAATGCCACTCTAGCAAGCAATACATCACTGGAGGGATGTCAACTTCATGACCCATTACTCAAATGAGGCGCCAACTAGGAAGACTGAACTGAGAGATCCAAGAATTTTAAATTTATTGTCATGATACAGCTAAAAATAAAAACCCCTACCCCTCTTATAGTATGTGGAGTGGGAGGCAGAGGAAAAAAAAGAGTAGGAAGCCTCTCAGGTCAATCAAAAGCTTTAAATAATGTGACTCTGGCAAGCAGGGCTTCTTTGCACATGAGATAGCTAATTCTGCTAATTTGATTTTCCTCCTGAAAAAGACAAAATGTTTTATATCCTCCCTTATAGTGCAGCCTTTGGATTTCTGAGCAGATTTGCAGTGTCAGATTGGATTTGGATGGATGAAGATATACCAGTTACTCCACTTTTGTGTGATAAACTGTTAGGACAAGGTTCTTCACCCAAAGGGTGGCTAGGCACTGGAACAGGCTACCCAGGAATGCAGTCACAGCACCAAGCCTGACAGAGTTCAGGAAATGTTTGGACGATGCTCTCAGGCATGTGGTGTGACTCCCAGGGTGCAGGACCAGGAGCTAGACTCAATGATTCTTGTGGATCACTTCCAACGCAGAATATTCTGTGCTTCTGTGGTTATCCTGGAGCAGGAAGGACCAGTTTGTAACTCAGCTGCCAGCTTGCTGCAGTTTCTCAGGACAGATTTGTTAAGATGGCTGTCACTTCAGGGGAAACAGTTGAGGTGGCGTTAGCTTCAGAAGTTTAATTTGACTGTCCTGTACGTAGCACAGTGTGGCCGTTCTTCCTGCTTCCATACTCTTTCCAACCTTAGGTCTTCCTCATGTCTTTCCTGCAGCCTCACTCTCCCTTGCTGTATGGTCTTTCTCTGTTTCTCTTTTATTCTTATTTCCATTTGGCTTTTCCATAAAGATTTTCCTTTTTCTCCCTTTTTAAAATTGCATATTCTACTGACTCATCTCTTATGGGCCACTCCTCCAAGTATTCTATCCCTGAAACAAATCCGAGAAAGAAATAAATCCATCGTGGACATGGACTCTGCTGTTTCTGCTTGCACACTTTAATCCTATTGCCCCACTCAGTCTGACACATCTTCCTAAACTTCATACTCCTGCAGAATGGGTATTTTTAAGGATTTCTGTAGCCAAATGTGAGTGAAATGAGTGTTATAGAGCCCCAAGACTGACGTGTGCTTCAGGACGCTGCTAGAAGATATACAGGGAGGAGAGGGGAATAATATATGTAAGCGAGGGCACAGCATTTCAAGCTTTAATGTAGAACCAGAAGCAGCTGGTTCTGATGAAGAAAGGTTGAAATATAACATCTGATATAGTCAGAGGCAGATCTGTTTGTGCCATTGACAATCTTCTTGTGGGGCCTGATGAAAAAAGTACAACCACAGGAGACTCAAAAGTAAGGCATTAAAAGGATGAGCAAAGGACAAGATTTCAGCCCATTGTCTGGCACGTGACATGTGATGTTATGGAGTGTTCTAGTGTGGAAGAAATTCCAGGGACTCTCCAGGACTGAAGGAATTTAAAAAAAAAATGAAGTGTTCAGAGCTGCTCTGTTTTACAATATTCTCTTTTAAGTATATAGAGTTTCATAGCTTCTGCAGTGCTACAGATTTTTTTCATAAGCTTTGTATTTTATCTTATGAAGTTATAACAATGTATTATCTCACATTAATACAGGATAATATAGCTACACAAGCCATTTATGAATTAGTGGTTCAGACTTTTGAGGGACACCAGCCCCACGGAATGGAGAAACACACAGTCTGTGCCAAATTCTGCCATAAATTATACCTGTATGACTCTGCTGCAGCAGTTTTGATAGGATTTTGAGGGTAGGAGTGAAGTGAATTCACTGTTGGTATAGATGTCTCCTTGTATGCATGTAAGGGTTCCCATCTCTTCTTCCCCATCATTTCTCCTGTGGCCCTCACTTGGATCACAGTCCCAGTGCAGCCACTGCTGGGCCATTCTGCTGAGCTGCCAAGGACCCCTCTGTGCTCTTTTGGGATTTGCCTGCATGGAGTTTCCCGTAAGACTGAGGCTTTTGCTGCTCGGGGAAAAAAGAGTCCAATTCATTATGTTTGACTGGCATCTAGGAAACTTTAACTATGAGAGTACCATTCTACTAGTAATAATGATAAAAGTAACAATAATATTATTGGTAGTACTTTTTCCTATTACATTATGGTACTAAAATATGTTATTATATTTTTTATTATTACAATAATTTACATAGTTTCACTGCAGTGAAACCAATTCACATATAAATGTATATAAAGAGGGAAACACTTTTAAAAACTTAGTTTCATGCTGAAAATGGCTCATTTTTCCAGGCTCTGGTTTTCTGGAGGGATAATCCCCAGCACAGTAGTAAGCCAAGACACTGCAGGCTGGAAACAAAAGTATATGACTCAAAAGAAAGGCTCTCATTCATGGCAGAATTACTGCAGCAGCTCACACTTCTGTGCTGGGACAAAGCAATCTCCAGAAGGGTGTGATCTTGGCTGAGAAGAAACAGTTTAAGTCCAGTCCTCCCCCAGGTTTGGTTTGTGGTGTCTCAGGGGCTGACAGGAAGGTCAGTCCCTACGCAATAGCTCACCCTTCCCTGAGGAGCTGTGAAAAGCTGTGCAGGGATCACTCCCCCAGCCACGGCCACAGAGGAATGGGCTGTTTGCACTCAGGCTCACTAAGGCGGAGCTCCCAAAGCAGCTGCCAGAGCTCCTGGCTATTTTGGCGCCTAGAATCCATTTTTTTTTTAACAGCACCCTGTAGCAGGTATGAAGTGTATCTGAGCATTGAAATTTATGCCACAGAAGGGGAAAAAAAACCCTTAAAAGTGACAGCAAGCAGTGGAATACTGAGCTTAAACCTAAGCAAAATAATTGTCTTTGTGCAATATATGTCGTGTGATTTATAGGATGGCTTCCTGAGAGACCAAATGAAACCCTGGGGTGAATTTCACTCAAAAAGATCAAAAGTAAGATTAATGAACTAGAATTCTTTACCTATACCATTTATAGGATTCCACTGGACAGAGAGGTCCCTTTTGACGCTAGGAGTCCAACCTATATATTTATATTTTAATCCACTGTTTTTCACATATTTTGTATAATGCAATTTGCATATATATACACAATTATTAATACGATTTATTACAGTGCCCCTCAAACATGTCAGATGCTTTAGGTACAGTTCCACTTACACATAGTTCTCTGTTTCAAAGATTTTAGTAGCTGAAAACTTAAGCTTGGAAATGTCGGCACTCAGGTATGGCTTTCCTCACTTTATGTGCAGAAGTGTTTGCAGGGTTGGGCCCTGTGCAAACAGCTGGAGTATGGATAT
The DNA here is from genome assembly GCA_013398015.1 of Oreocharis arfaki. NCBI lineage: Eukaryota > Metazoa > Chordata > Aves > Passeriformes > Paramythiidae > Oreocharis > Oreocharis arfaki. Next base: position 322,291 of record VZRR01010939.1, read on the forward strand.
TGCAGTCCTGAAAATCGTGACTCCCAGACTTACTTCAAAGCCATTTTTGTTACCAGTTTGGAATCAAAAATCAATAGGTTTAATACTCTTCAAATATAACTTTGCTTGGAGAATACAGTGGGATGTAAATTTGAGGGGGGGAGTACCCTGGGAGTATCTTAATTTTTCCTCTCCAAAAGCCGTATCAAAATGCAGTGGTGTGAAGGGGACCTGAAACCTCTTGTGAAAGAAATTGCTTTGGCAGGAGTATGCTGGAATATGGCCATACCTTTCTGTTGGGAGCCTTCTCTATGGAGCTTGTGGCAGGACTGAGCAAGGATTTACAAGAAATTCCCATTGGTGCTTTGATCGATATATCTGGGGCAAAATGGAGGTTTCTCCAGTCCTAAGGTAATTTTGGGGGCTATCATCTTCAATTTATCTTCCTCAGAGTGTGATGTGGCTCCATAAAATGCAGCACCAACAACCATAAGCCATTTTTCACACCAAACCCCCTTTGTTCCCCACCCAGAGAGCCAGGACACACCATGTGCTGTCCACAAAAGCCACCCATCCCTTCACTGCCCAACACTGGGTCAATCCTCTCCAAGAGTGCCACTAGACCAAAGCTAGTGCTCCTGTACACTGTAATTGCTCTCCAAAATGCTGTTTGGACAGGCCTAATGGGTTTTTGAGGGGGAGGGCACAGCTGGTCCCCCGGGCAGCGGCGCGCGCGGTCCTGCGATGGCAGCTAGTGATTGCAGGGGCACCCCTGTCCCGCCCTGCCCGCCCTCACTGGGCCTTTCTAAACGTTCCTTTTTCCCCAACGCTAACCCAAATAAACACAAGTATCCATAATGATGATGAATGCCCACCAAAGGCTAAAATAATGTGCAAGTTTCTAATTTGTTTTTAAATATAGTGATTTTATTTGTGAGGTTTTTTGTGCGAGCCTCTCAGACACCATTAAACTCATACTCAAATATTTACAATGTGTTTATACTTACCGTGTTCACCTCTGAACAAATTGTTTGACCTTATTTGCAAATGTGTTACAAGAGCCCCCAATGACAGATGATCTTTCATAGGAAATCACAACATGTAAGTGAAATTGAAGCTATGCTGCTGCCCTGTGCAGTATATCAAAGTGCTCCGATCGCCCCAAAACATAAATTTGCAGCGCAGCCACCCTGGCAGAGCCTGGGTGGGGATGGAGGAGGGTCCTCCTTTAACCTCTGGTGCACAGACCCGCACTTCAGGGGTCAGTTTACGCCGTGCGAGATGAGGGCATTTGACGTCCAAAACCTGCGGGGCTGATGCTACCCAGTCACTCAAATCACATAATTAATGTGCTTCTGGGTTCCAATAATAAACAATTCTGATGCCTACTCGCTACAGCCAAACTTCCCGGCCTAAATAAACAGCTTTTGGCTTAAAAATGGCCCTTATCCAAAATGAAGTTTTCCATTGATCAACCAATCCTGCTGTGAGTTTGTACTTTCATGACTGGTGGGGGGACAGCAACTGATTTAGTTTTCCACTGATTATGTTAAGATTGAGAGGACTTATTAAAGAATTATTTATGTTTCTGTACCTATAAATTTTATGCCAATGCTTGTTCACATTGTCTCCAGACACAGTAGTCACACTTAAACCATGTCATTTCAGCTAACTAAATATTATCCTACTTATAGAACGAACGGAAGGTATGGAAAATATGAAGTAAGAATTAAAGGAAAATTAGGATAATTCAAATTACATCTTATTATAACTGAATGGCTAAAAAACAGTCATCAAAGAGCAAAAGGGGGCACACTCACCATTGTGGGTCTTACCCCATTGAGGAACTGGAAGGAACATTAGCAAAAAGTTTCCCATTTGCCAATAAAATCGTTGTGTTCAGAAGACTCTTCTTTTATTGCTCAACAGCTCTACCAGCTGAGCTCCTAATAAGAGGGATGCACTGCAGGGAAGTGTCTTCTTCAGGTGACACTAAGGCAACATATTGGGTGAGAAAAATGGTGAAGTGTTCCTTCTAACCCCATGACCCAACCAAGTCCTTCCGCCCACAAATTTAATGTTGAACTGTTTCCGTGGATATCACTGAAGCTGCTGTAAATCAGCAATCCTGACTTGCAATATCTGTGTCCAATAAAAGAATCAGAGCAATTGCAGTTCTTCTAATGGGAGCCTAAGCAATGTCTGTTCCCAGTTTAGACACAGTCTAGACATCATTCCTCAGCCTTCCTAAGGCCTTTCTGGAAGGACAATATTTCATAGCCATGTAATCATCGGCCCTTTGTTGACACGACCAATAAGAAAGTCAATTGGTGTCAGCTGTAGCAGTGATTTTGTGATGGGAACATCTGTCCTTTTTACTCCTGATGAGACTTAGTCTTGGCCACTGTTAATTGGGCGAGGATGAAAGCTCCAGATCCTGTTACAAGTCCTTTGAGTAAACTAGTTACTCATAATTTTTTCACATAGTTTATCTCCTTTGATTTGTAAAATTGTTTCCACTTGATGCTTTGGGCCCAGGTGCCTTTCGAGTAACAGTAAAACTTTGCAGCAAGCCCCTGAAAAATCCAAGTGTTCCTTTCTACCTATCCTGGTAGATGCTATATCTGCCTTAGCCCTTCACGGTCCTTTAATTTTTCATGTCTGTTAATTAATCATTCTGACACAGAGTTCTGCCACACCAAAAAATATTGTAAATATCCTATATATAGATCTCAACTAGGACTAGCAACTAGGGATTTCTGCTTTGTTCTTTTATCGCACATATGTTTTACTTTGATGTAAACATTGTTTCAAAAACAGTAAAAGGAGCTTTTTCATGTTATGCATAGATTATTCCATAAACATATGCCTCCTGTCAGACACAGTAATAATTAGAAATAGCTGTAGTTTCATTGCTAACTCCATAATGCTTCAAACAGCTTAGACTTTTAAAAACTAAAAATCAGATGCACATCTTTGATTCTGGGTAGAAACTGTTTAAATTTCAATTCCTTTCCCTGTCACTAGGACTCATTTAATGTTTATAAGAAATAAATAGCAAACTCAATAAACTCACTAAAGTTTTATAATTTTACAACAGTAAAATTTCACATACAAAATTCATCTGGGTAGACGACTTAAAGATGTTTTAAGAGTGAAATTCAGAGATGTTCTTACAACATAATTGATTTTTTTGTTGTTCATGAATATCTTCTACTATCGAGACAAACTGATGACGCATATAAACCTCTGTTGTACCATACAGTTGCAGTCAAAGAAAAATTTAACAATAAAAAAAAAAAGAATTCAAAAACCTTTCAGAGGGAGGGTGCATTTAAATGAGTCTTATATCCCATGCAGATAGCTCTGGGGATAACAAGACTGGAGAGCTGTGTTAACTATTGACACATTTATTTTTAATTAAGGCTGTGCTAGATGGTCTCTTGATAATAAAGACAAGGCTCAAAGGTGTTATTTGCTCTTACACCTGTTCATGCATTGAACTTGACTCATCTTTCCACCTTAGCTAGTAAGTACAGCAATGGCACTAATCAAGAAGTAAAAAAGCGAGGCTTATTTAAACCTGGCTGTCACAGGCAGCAGCAGATTAATTTTCATCATAATTAATGGATGGGCCTCAAAATTCAATGAAACTCAACAAAGATCTCCACAATTCATGCAAGATGGATTGGGCATTTGTACAGCCTGGTGTTAAAGTTCAGTCTGGCTGCAGGGAAATCCTCTTGGGCACCGTTGAGACCTCTGCGAAACGCTGCAGTGCCACATTGCACTTGTCACCTTTGGCTGCCCAGCTCAGGGAAGGGCTGTGCCCCAGCACGAAGCCAGGCAGAGCCTCCTGGCCCTGAACTGGATGGCTTCACCCAGAGGTACCGCGGCTGCTCGGTGTGAGAGGGCCCTGTCAATGGGCAATTGTGCAGGCCAGCTTTGCATCCTTCACTTTCAGCCCCCTGTTTTCCCCCTACCTCTTCTATAAACAAGCTTTTCAGGAAAATTCTGCTTTGCAAGGAGCGGTGCCAAGTGACATGCTTAGTGAACTGTGTTACCCTGGATAATTAAGAAGAGCTAAACCCTGGGTTTGTTGCAACAGCTTTAGCTCCAGAGCTATTACTGACACTGTGTAAGTATCAACAAAATCACTGCCCACCGATCATACTTCAACTTTTATTTTTGAAATACATTAAATGAACTATTGCTAATGCTAATGTCTCTGAAGATTAATTAAGAGTGTTGGAGAGGAAATTTTTTAAAAATACAGATCAAAAGTAACCTTTTCCACCAGATGTTTCCAATGTAACTCTAGGAAACCAAGTGTCACATCATCTAAAAATTAGATTTGGCTCAGTGGGAATTTCCAGTACAACTTTATTTTCTCCAAAATTATACCAGTTAGTAAAGAACACACAAAAAATAGGGTTTTCTTGACAGCATTGTGGTTACAGTTTTCAAAAACATTTAGGTAGATAGCAGATAATCTGACTTTCATGAATCTCACGGTGTGCCTTTGACTTTGGTGTATTTGAGATAACATCACATCCATCACAAAGAGCCTGGCAGAGATGTTTTCTCTTTAATTCTGCCTTGACAAACACAAGATCTGATCTACTTCCTCTTCTCCCCTCTGAGGCCAAAGAATTATTTTTATTCACTATTCTATCTTTCAAGTAAAAAAAAAAATCTCTGCTATCAGGTATGCACTGACATTCCCCTGAATCAGCATTTTGTGCTAGAAAAATTAAATATTGTTAAAATGAATAGTGATCCCAGGATTCCTTCTGCTGCTTAGCCCTCCACTGCAAGTGGTGCTAAGCATGAAAGGGTAAATCAGAGTTTTCCCAGTTTGCTGAGTCCTCTGACCTCCTGTGTTTGAGGGAGTGGCATAAAGAGTACTCTACTTCTCCAAACTCTTGTGTTTTTATGGCCAAGTGGAGTTGTGATTCAAATACAAACAGGCAACGGGACCCCAAAATTTAACTAAGTATCTTAATGGATAAGTGGATAACCCCCTGATTACACATTGCCTGCAGCCCATTGTTCATTGTTCAGAAATAAATGCCCCTAGCAATCCTTCAGCAGTAATGATATCAGCAATAGTTATCAGAAGCAGACTGATGCCTTTGTACAAATGGTGCTGATAAAGGACTTGCAGAGCAGAGAACAATTCAAACAAGTGGAATGAACAAAGATGTGCATGGCTTATCTTTTGTGGCATTTTCCATGGCTTCAGAGTATCAGACAGTGGAGCCAATGGGAATATATATTTTCCGTGATAACGGTTACATACGCGGCTTGCACTTTCGATGTCTCTGCTGGAGCACACTCAGTCTCCTGTCTGCTGACGCAGGGCAGGGCAGTTCTGGCACATGGGATCAACCACCACTTCAGCTATCCTGGCCTCAAAGTGCCAGGTGATTTAAGGTGCTCTCTTAGGATGGTTGTTTTCCACAGCTGCCCCTATTTGTCTCCAGATAATTGTTTTGGTTTGGTTTGGTTTGCTTTGCTTTTTTTGGTGAAAAAAAAAGCTCACTCAGCTTCCAGTCCCAAAATAGGACCCATAGCAGAAACCCCTAGGATCACTGTTTGTCAGAATTCCATTTGCTAGACCATTGTTTTACTTCATTTGCACCATACTGTGGATTTCCCGTAAGAAATATTAGACTTTATTTTAATCTTCATTTTTATGTGATAGCACCCACATTATGTGCATCAATATCTCTCTGCCTGCCCTTCCATCACCAGTTTGTAAAGATGGACTTGGGACTAAAGCCTATATTGCTGAAACCTTAAATAATCCTGCCTCATTTTCTTTGTTTATAAAAAACCCCTGAGATCACTGGGAATGATTCTTATTTCAGTTACACTACCTGAAACAGTGGAGCTTGTTTATCAAAACATATTCTTACTCTTTCTCCTTCTACCTTTGCTGCCTTCTTTCCCACCCTCTTACTTTTTGTTGCTGCAGGCTCTTTGCTGTGCTCATTAATACCTGAACCTGTGATGGCTTGCTTTTTCTGCCTTCAAAATAATTGAATCAAATTTACTGTTAATGCTCTCTGAATTTAGGTTTGCGCCAACTCCAGAAGGAGATTTCGAGGTTTTACGTTGTGGTAAAACAGTTTCAGAAGTGCAAAGACAGCAGAGTGCAAAGCCAAGAAGCATTCTATAAGAGAGCCTGGACTGAAAAAGTAATGATTCTTTGCTCTTAGCTGTAATGCTTTATAACAAAACACTGAAAAAAATATTGCAGCACGAGGAACAGCCTTCCAGTGTTCATTGGGTGGCCTCTTGTGAAAGAAAGTTAAGAAATTGGCAGCACTCTGGGAATATCTTAATTTTTCCTCTCCAAAAGTCATATCAAAATGCAGTGGTATGAAGGGGACCTGAAACCCCTTGTGAAAGAAATAGCTTTGGCAGGAGTGTGCTGGAATATGGCCATACGTGTTTCTGTTGGGAGCCTTCTCTGTGGAGCTTGTGGCAGAACTGAGGATGTTAAGCTGAGAGTCAAGTGGCTTGAGGAAAGCTCCAACAGAGCCTGCAAGGGACCTCTCTATTTTTGATCTGTTTATCCCCCAGCCTGGACTGGTACTGGGTACCAGGTGCAGCACCTGGCACTTGGCTTTGTTGAACACCATGAGCTTCCCATGGCCCCACTTCTCAGGACTGTCCATGCCTCTCTGGATGACATCCTATCTTTCAAGCTTCTCAGCCACACTCTATGAAAATGGGGAGCCTCATTGCTGCCAGTGACTACGTGAACTATGACTTCTGTCGTAGTTGGCTTCATATAATATGTTGCCAGCAGAATAAGCCCTCTTGTATATTTGGATCAGGAATTTAAAGCGCAGTTAATAAGTATGCAGGTAAATGAAGGGTATCTCTGGTTGGTCTTCCAGGTATGGTTCTCGCTTGCTGAAAGGAATGAGCTGTGGAAACTTCATCCCTTATGCTTTTTCAGGTGGGTCTTAACTTTTCCAAGCAGCTGTCTGCAATATGTGTGGCCCCATATCTCATGAGAGGCATTTTTGATACCCTCTGAAGTTAAGGTTTCAAAAAATGTTATTGAAAAAACGTCCCTACTAAGAATATTTTTTCTTCGAATAGTTATAAAAAGGGAAACCCGTGCCCTGAGTTTGAAATCCACATGTTACTTTCCATGTGGTTCACACATGTGTAACATAGGCATGTTTTTATGAATTGTTTGTATATTCCTTAGCCAGACTCCTGTGTTTAAACAAATGTGGAAACAACACAATACAGCTGTATAAGGAATTTTTTTTTGTTCATAAGTAGGATCTATAGAATTTTAAAGCTACACTTTCAGCAATAAAGAAATTGTCCATATTACTGGAATGTATTTCATATCTTGATAAAACCTTTCATTCTTTTGGTCTGGAAAGAAAAGACCTGCGAACTTTATAATGATGCCAACTTAGCATCGCAAGGGTTAGTAATAGTCAGGGGTGAAGGTGCTATTCATTACTAAGATATCAAAACAGGCCTGTCTACTTGGCAAGAAGGTTAGTTCTGATGTCGCTTCCAAAATTATTAACATCTTATTAAATGAACTGTTTCAGAACTTGGGACAGTTGAACACTAAAAAAAGACTGAAAAGTGAAATACAAACTAAACGGCCTTTATTGGCAGTTCCCTCCAAACATTTTTTCTATCCTTCTCTTTTCTTTTAGATCATGAAAGGAATAGCTTTGGATGGCTGCAATATTGCATATGAGAAAATGGCCTCATTTCTTGTACTGGATGATGTAAAATATTACTTCCTGAATTACTGTACTCTGAATCATCCAAGAAGCAAAGACCAAAACTCTGAACGCATAACTGCTTGCCAAAATAAAGTGCTGAACTTGGACAGAGTGAATTTCAGGTGTCAGATGTAAGATGGTCTACAAGATAAATGGTCTACTGTCTGCTCCCCTACTAATTTGATGAAAAGACAAGTCAAATTCAAATTCTGTATTGCCAATACAAAGAAAATTAACCGCCTTTTACTGGCACATCATTCAGTCTTACTGCTGCCTCTCAGACTCAATGAAAAATGGTGTCTGCTCCCACTATGACTGCTTGGAAAAGAGTAATTTCTAACCCTCTCAAAGGGCTGCCACACGCTACCTTCCCTACAGTGCCTCTGACTGTGCTCTTGACCCTGATATTTCTTCTCTGCCCAATTAATATCCAAAGCAAGGTACCAAACATGTCCATCTCCAGGTTTGGTATCTAGGAAAAATTTTCTTAATCCCTTTTCATCTTATTTTCCCACTGAGAAGATAGTACCGGACTTATTGTCCTGTGGGGTCCTTCATGAAAATGATTACAGAAGCATCTTGCACAGACATTACTATTTTTGTTTGAGTGAGGTCTCGAAAATCTGGTTAGGACCGGATTTTCAAAGAAGTAAAAGTGTTTTTTTCCACAGAGTATGAAGTCAAGCCAAAATATAAATGCCTGTGTGAGCCCGGTTTATGATTTTCTATCACTAAAATAATTGGTAGTTATTCTAGGTAAATGAGGATTAAACATTATTTTATTGAAAATTTCGGTAAACTAAGATGATCCTATACTCTATAGAAAGAAAAAAGAAGACTCCTCTCACAAAATTGCTTATGAAGTCAGAAATACAGCAACTGAAGAAAAATTAGAGTTTGCATTTACTTTCCACAAACTGAGCTTAAACAATAGTAAGCATTTGTGTCAGAAGGATGTGTCTGATGCTTTTGCACCGTGCAGCACACCCTACATTTCACCAAAATTATCACTGACAGCTTTAGGAATGTACAATTAACTGAAGGTATGAATAGGATGAATTCCATCCAATTGTGTGGAATTCGAATCTGTATTAAAATTATTCTAGAAAAAATAATATGACTGGTTCAGTGGAGGAATTCTAGCCTTGCATGTGAATAATGGATTTTTCCATTCCATGGCTGCATTATGAAGAAAAGGAATGAGAGGAAAAAGGAATGGAGAAAATTTTAAGACATCCAACAATTTTAACATGTAGAAAGCCCTCTCTGTGTTACTTAACTCCCTTTTTTACTCTACTTAAAAGATTTAGGCCAGTTTAAAAAAAAAAAAAAAGTAGAAGAAAAGCCAAAGCATGTGATTTTAGAAATGTTCTGCTTAAGTGTTTTAACTTTTGTGGATAATTTTGGGGGGTTTTTTGGGGTATTTTTGCTGAGCTATTACCAAAGGTGATCGAGATTTTGTACTTCTTAGCTTGCCTTTTTATCCTGTGTTTTTATGTGTATTTATGCCATATAATTTTTTTTTATCTGGTGTTATCGAGAGATGGAAAAATGCAATATATCAATAGAGACTAAAAAGCGTACTGGCACCGGTACCAAATGAGAATAAAGGAGACAATTCCCCAGTGTTTGCCCAAAGAAACAAATTTTCTGATTTCTTCTGAGGAACCTAGGTCAGAAAGGGTGAAGAAGAAGTTTTACATTACCTGACAGAGTTATCTCCTAATATAGCTTCACTTTGATTTACTAAACCTTTTAGCAAGGACTTACATCGCTAAAAAAAACTGTTAGAAGGAAAAACGTCACTTCATTATCCACCATTTCCCCCCTCCGTTTGTGCTAAGAAAAGATAAATATGAAAGTGCTGAGAGCTGGAAAAATAAAGGCCTCTGTCTGTCTTCACCTACAGCAAATCCATGGATGAGACAAACAATAAACTCAGTAAATGCAGGTCTGACTTCAGCCATCCTGCATTGCTGAAGCAGCCACAGCAGCCGGAGCTAATCACTTGCTCTGTCCTGGGGTCTGTATAAACACCAGCAGAACAGTCTCATGTAGTTCTGGGGCTGGGACTGATTCAACAGAAAATGTAGTAAGAGACATCTTGTTGGATTGCTGGCAGGATGCGCAGAGTCAATATTTGCAATAGTAATTAGTTCTGGAACTGAGACAAGCGACTTGATACACATGTTATGGCATTGTCCTCTAGGTCTTTCCTTTTTGAAGTAAATAGTTATGTTAATCTAATCTTGCACAAAGTCTCTTTCTCACAGTTCTAAGTTTCTTTTATAAGGGAACTTGTCTAATTTAGCAGCTGTTCAGAGGACAGCTTCCTCCTAGCAAGTATTTCTGCTAAAGACCATCTAAACTAACAAAGGCTAGTTGTCAAAATTTCGTAGTAAGATTAGAAAATCATAACTTTGCTGTAGACTACCACTGAAGAATGCATTTTGTCAGTCAGAATCAAACACTTAAAATTAATGCTAGCTAGATATGTTCGGAGCCAGCTCCTTCCCTTTGGAAGCTTATTCTGAGGCTCCTACTTGGAAGACTGCAAAACCAGATGGAGGGAGTATCATCATTTACTCTGACCTCCAGCATAACTTAGACACAGGACTTTTGTAAGCTATTTCTCATTCCAAAAAGCATCGGATTTAGAAAACATTCTAGATCTGGTTTAAAATGGCCTATGGTGGGAATTCACTATAACCTTATTAAGCTGTCCTAGTGGCTAATCAGTCACTGCTCAGAATCTGTCTAGCTCCAGTGCTCAGACAGTTAAGCTTCTTATAATTTGATCTTGGGCAACTCTGAAGAATTACAACATTTGTGTTGCCAAGCAAATCGCCCTTTTATATTCTCCTTGACACAGGAATCTGTTGAGTTCCTGAGTGTTTCAGTATAAAGCAAAAATTTCAATCCTTTGTTTCATTTTCCAAGTATTTTCTGCTCTCTTCATGGTTCCTCAGTATGCAGTACAGAGTTGGGCACCAGTTCCCAAAGTAAATGTTCGGTGACTTTCCTTGTCCTGTTTATTAGTATCACATTTCTCCATCTAACTCTGAAATAAATGAACCCTTTCAGCTGTAGCACAGCATCAGGGACACCTCCAGACCCCAAGTATTTCCAGAGCTACAACTTGCCAGATGTAGTCTGCTGTCTTGGCAGCATTCACTTTGCATAGCTGGGTGTCCTGCACTTGGCCGTGCTGGAGCCCAGATTTATAGCCGTGCCTTTTCACACAGCAGTCCAGGTGACTCTGTGTCTGTGGCCTGCTTTCCTAAGTCCTGCCTTTCTGTGTCATCCCCAACTTTCTCAGGAAGTAAGCAGGCAGGGACATGACTGCTCAAGTTTATTTCAGCTCTGTAGAGCTAGAATGGATGTACCTTTTCTCATTTCTCTTTGCAGACCTATTCAGCTGTCCAGCTTTGGGCTGTTTCATAAGGCTGTACAAATTTATCAGAGTGCTCATTTCTTATTCAAAATGTCATTAATGGTATTAACTTAAAATGTCTTTCTTAAATCTTGCTGAAAGTACACTATTAATTTTATCAGCCAATTTTGTTGCTTCTTGCCTCTATCTTTAGAAGAGGATCTTAGACTCTGGCTTTTTGTTTAACTAGATGACATTAATCAAGTAATTTTCCTTCACTGTGCTTCTTTGTCTATAAAGTACAATGCCAATTATTCAGACACATTTCTGCTGTGCCTCCTTCACATTGTTTGAATATTTGCATAGGAGTGGCTTTGTCCATCTCCAAGTAATTTCTGGAAAGCTTCACTATTTCATGAAAATCTAGTGTTGTTCTGAAGAGAGTTCACTCACCCTTTGTTTTTAGTCTTGTAGGAGGTTGCACTGAAAAAAAAAATCAACTATTGCAACTTCTATTTATCATGTTTCTTGTTTACTTGTGTAAGGAGGATTATCTTGCTTTCATTGAATGATAAGAGTTATAACAAACCCTAAGACAGCACTCTCTAAATATAACATTATTGAAATGTAGTTACAGGCCAACAGCTTATTTTACTGACTTTATCTGTCCCTTTATTTCATAAGCCACCTCGCCCCTGCATTACAGATTATCAACTCAGACCCCCATATCTTTTAGGATCAATCGCACCTTTTAAATTAAAATATTACATCTGTGGATTTAAGATGGAATTAATTAAGTGCTTAATTGTATCTTAAGTACATGGGTTCAAAATGATTTTCCAGATATACATGATCTCTCTGGAAAAAAAAACCCCATCGATAATTCTGAAATGCTGCAATGAGCTTCATCCCAGGCCTCCCACTGGAAAAGGCAGCACAAATCTCATGCACATTGATTTGGCCAGAAATTCATAGATCTCTGTTTTGTTTTCTGTTCCAGAGCTGTCAAAACAGAGAGTCCGAGTAAATACGTGACAATCCAGCTGACATTCAGAGCCACAAGATTTCTCTTTGGATGCTTGAGAGCATCCTGGGTAAGATGGAGCCCCACGGGCCTGTCAGCCTGCTGTGTCTGTTGTAACTTGTGTGATGGGCATGGGGTCTGCACGGAAGAAATCCAGATGTGTGGAACCCCCAGGGGCAGGGGCCACAGCACCCGGGAGCCACTGAGCCCCTTGTTTGAGGTCTGTTGGAGTCTTCAGCCCAAGGAGCAGAATTCCTCCCATTCTGAAAGAGCTGTGATTGTATAAACATACAGCAGGCTCTGGACAGGTTATTCAAGAGGCAAGTACTCTGACTTATTTATACACTTTTGCTTTGGGCTGGTGATGATTTGGGTCAGAGTTCTGTGTGGTAACAACAAAAAGAAACTTGGATGATGGTTTGGAAATAGGATAGACCATCCGTTTCTCTAGGCACCTTTACTTTCAGGTATTTAATAATAACTTTAGTCCTCAGCAGGCATTCAGATTGCTTATCAACCTCCAAGGAAACCAAGAAAAACAGAAATAAGAAAATAAGAAAAATGAACAATTCAATAAGCTGTAGATAAAACTCGCAACTAGACTTCTTTCCAAATTGATTCCATATGGTGAGTCAGATTCTGCTTTCCATTACATGAATATAAATCTGGAGTCACTCAGCTGATTTCACTGGCGTAACTGCATTGAAAGCAGGCAGTAGGATTTGGCCCAATGAGTAGAGATACAGCTTATCCTATTGCTGTTGATGTTCTTGCAGTGCACCAATATACTTGCAAATATTCAGTTCTGTCGCCACATGTTAAATGTTCTAAAGCCCTTATTTTGCACTTGTTAGCTTAGCAATATTTGGGAGCCTGAAACACGGAGTCAAGGTGCTCCTGGAACCCACTGTTTTCCTTGCTAAATAGTAAGTGTCTGTAATGAGCTGAGGATAAATGCCGTTTGGAAAGTGAGTGTGGGAGCCATTTGATAGTAATCAAGAAAACAAGAAGAAACTCAAAACCCTGATTTTTCTCTATGTATGAGAAGAAGTTAAATAATTTCCTCCTCCTCCTAAAGCCCAGCAGCCACATTCAAAAACCCAGATCGAATGCTTTTAATAGAAATCTCAGCATGGTTAAAAAAAATTACTGAGTGTTCATTAGCAGAATGTGCTAGGGTTCAGACAGACAGCTGAGTTACAGCAACTTAATAAGTTACTGCCTGGCAGCAGAACTGCAGGAACTGTTGGTTACTGGCCATATCTGTCTTAAGTCTGTCCCAGTTTTAAACTGATGTAATGTAGATTAAAAGTCAGAGAGCTTCAATTTTGGTTTTTCTGCCTCCAACTCCAGCAGTTGTGAAGCATCAATGCTACATTGCAGCTGATCAGTGGAAACACAATAGATGTCTCTGTTCCTTCTAGTGACCAAAACATAGCAGCTTTATGAATTTGATACTGCATCCAAACAGAGTGCTGATTGCTGAGCTATGACTCAGTTCCTTGCAGAGCTGGGATTAGCTACCAGAGCCTTGCATATTCCTCATGAGTCAGGTTCTGTAAGTTTTTACTCACATAATTTGTGTAAGTATTTATTTACACTGAAGACAGAGGTATTTCAGGGTAGAAGCCCATGTCCATGTACTGGCCATGAGATGTGTGGAACCTGTACAGTCCCTTTGCCAGCAAACCTTAACACATGAGAAGCTATATCCATCAGGAGCAATTCCACACCAGCAGTAGGAGGGGTCTCCAAATGATTGCTGGAAGATGGAAAATAATGCTGCATGGAGGCTGTAGAATGGTGAAATGGCTCATCTGAAACATGTCAGAAGCTGCTGGTACATTTTTTACTCTCCGAAAGAAGAAAGCAAGCAAGCTGGAAATCAAAAACTGATCTGAAAAGGTAGCAGGCAGTGTCTCACCCTGAGGTTGAATGACAGCTGATGGTGCCTTTCAATGAATGTTTTATTCCCTCAGCTTCTCCTTCTCATCCTGCCTCTAAGCTGAGGTTGTTCTTTGTTGTCCAGAGATCAAAGGGTGTACAATGTAGAGATACTGATTTTAGCTAAAGGAACTTTAGCGAGTGTCTTTCTTCTTGCTTTGTAATTTTAACTAGCTCAAACCGAGAAGTTTGTGTTCTGCTAAAATAACTCAAACTGAAATTCAAATGCAATGGAAGAAACTGAATTTGCAGTGTCTCTTTAGACACAACTCCAGATGCCATTAAAACACACCAGATGTCAAGCATTTTGTTTTATATTCTAAGACAAGGGGCAATAAAAATTTCTATTTGAATTTGCTCATTTTAACCTAATGGTGAATCACTGTGCAGATATGCCCACATTTTTTAGAGATAAAATCGTGACAAAGGAGGTATGGATGCTCTACAGCACCATGATAATATCAGCATGTCCAAGACAGGGTTGAGGGAAATGATCTCCAGATTCTCTGTCTTCATTGTTCTGGTCACAGACAAAGACTTGGCTTGACAGATACACAGGACTGAATTTTCCCAGTTTCCACCAGAAGGGAATGGGAGCTGTGTGCAGTGGGAGTGGGGGACAAAATCACACTTGTTGATTATTTTATATCACAGACTTGATTTTGATGGGGCTAGGAAGGTCATTTATATGCTCATTTTTATTACTAAGAAAATTGCTGAAAAGGAAAGGCTTAGGCTTATACTTTATGCAAGAATGAGCTTAAGCTTTGCCTCTTACTTACCTCCAGACCCTGTGAAGCGCTAAAGAAAGTTCTTCTTATAAAACATATGAACCCTAGCAGGAGATTGCCGCCATGCTTTGAGACAATACTTGCTTAAAGTTTGCTCTGGACCAGAGCCCAAATGAATTGACAGTGACATTCTGTCAGATGGTGCAAATCTGGTTCATCAGGGTGATGCTGGGATAGAGGTCTCATTTTGCAAGTTTTCCAGAACTTCCCAATAATATTTCATTTCTATATTTAAAAAAAAAAAAGTTTGTGAAGTGAAATTGCACAGCACCACGTTTGACAACTTTCCATGAATGTGTTGAAAACATAGACCTGGCCTGTCACCCTACGGTGGGTGATTCTGATTCTACTTTCGATTGGAGAGTTCCTGGATCTGCAGCTGATACCAGGTATGTGCCAGATACACTTCAGGTGGAACTTTACGGATACTGTATATTTCTGAAGCAGATCAAACAGAAATTAGAGAACCTGCCAGTTTTGTAGGAAGAAATAAGCATTTCCAGAAAATGACATATTCCATCTGTTTAAATTTTTTTTTTTTTGGTGGTGTTTGGTCTTTCCGGTGGTTTTCTGGAACTTGCTTTGTAGCACTGCTAAGAAAGTTGGTGTTTCAGATTTCCTGGGTTTCATGAAAACCTTTGTTTTGGCTTTGGTTTGAATGAGTTCATACTCAGGAATTCTGCACAGAGGGTTAGGGTTCAAACCCCAAGTCTCAAAGCAATTCTGTGCTAAAATGATTGAGCTTTAGGCTGTTTATTTGTTGGAACCAGGGGACTTTCACCCAAACTAGAGCCTCACTGAGGGCTCAATTGAAACCTGACCCTAGTTTTGCTAAAAACCAGCTCAGTTTTCTAGCTAGGTGTATAAATGAACAGCACAAGCCTATTTGAACACTTCTCACTCACAGATAATTTGATCTCATAACACACCGCCAATGTATGAAAACATTTTCCCTGACTCATACAGAGCTTGAAATGTTGGTCTGACAGTAGATCAAGAGTCAGTTTACGCATGTGGACACACACAGACAAAAACTGGCCCATGCACTGACCTGACCAGCCAATGCAAATTTGGATTTCAAAGCCATAAAGCTGAATTTTCCCAATGCCAGAGTTGTCCTGAATGGACAGGTGCTATTCAAAAAAAATGCTATGGTAACATAGCTGTAGGAATTTTACCCAGGATCTGACTTGTGCCTCAGCATCTCAAAGGAGGATTTTGTTTGCCTGTCTGTTTTTGTGTGGTGCTTCACAGAAAACAATTGGTCAGGCTGGGAGTCAAAGAGAG
Organism: Oreocharis arfaki; assembly: GCA_013398015.1. Lineage (NCBI taxonomy): Eukaryota > Metazoa > Chordata > Aves > Passeriformes > Paramythiidae > Oreocharis > Oreocharis arfaki. The sequence goes on from VZRR01010939.1 coordinate 338,464, forward strand.
GCTTGCTGTCCTGAGCTGCTGCCGTCAGACATTACATCCACGCAGCCATCCTGTTCTTCTCCTCCTCTCTACTGCTCAGCTACGGAAACTTGAAGTCTGAAACCTGAAACTCCTGGGCCAGCCATTTCTGCACAGCTCTCTTCCTTCACAATCCATCCATTTGGGGAAGGAATGAAAGCTTGCAGCCTGCCTCCTCCTCAAAACATTTCAAACTTTCACTTATCTTCACTTAGAACAACTTGCCTGACCGGAGCGGGAGTCCAGGCAGTCCTAATTTGTCCATTTGCCAGAACACTTTGTAAGCAGTCAGCCTCTTATCTTTTGTGTGAGGAGAGGGAAAAAAAATGACCTTACTGTGCTAGCAGGTCATGTCATAGGTCATCCTTTCATTCTCCTCACAATCAACTACATTTGCAATCAAAGAGACAGCACATTTTCCACTAGCAAAACGTTCCTTTCAAAAGCAATTGGAATGCTTAGTGCGTGCCACGCTTGTCCCGAGTCCATGAATTTTGAGGGGGAGAAGCGAATTAGAAAAATGGAAAGATACAGTGGATTTTAATCTCCCCATTTCACAGAGAGATATAATACTATGTTGCACAACAAGATGCTTTTTCCTAACAAACATTCGGTGATTTCCTCTTTTTTTGGTGTTTTTTTTTTCCATTTCACAATTGTCAGAGCCATCATGAAGAGTGGGGGTCAAGTTTGTTTGCTTTTTATCTTGTAATTTAAGCATTCCGTCCTGTCAGGGTTCACTTTCCAGTGACCTCTGAATTCATCTAAAATTGCCCAAAAGAACCCAAGTGCATACAAGTGTGGGAACTCATCTGTTTGCCATCTCCACCCAGAGCAGACCTGCAGCACAGTTTGCCATTGAGTCTGAGGGGAAAGGGTGAGCGTGTCTGTGCTGGCAGCGAGAGCTCTCAGGCTCTCTGAACTGTATAAAGTTTTGCTTGTTAGGCTCAATATTGACAATGAATCTGAGGGCAGCCATTTTTATGACCCAGAGTTTCTTAGAAGAGGAGAGGGTTTTGGTGCCTTTGGTTTTATGTGTTTGAGTGGAGACATGATGCAGCTGGTTTCTGTAGAGCCAAGGAGATCCCCAGGTACATTTGAAAATATGAGGATGTGCTTTTGTTTTAGAAAATACACCTGCATTACCTGACACTGAGAATAGAGCAAGACTAGAACCAGAAAAAGACGTGCCTCTAATTATTTTCTTCTGGAATTTTCTTTAAGCTGTTTCAAAATACGTTGGTTTTTTTTTTCGCTAGGTGAAGGCTTACATGTTTTATTCTGTGGTCTGTGAAATTGGATGATCAGTCTGTTCCTCTTGTATCTTTTCAGCTAGCATGAATAGAAAAACTGTATTTTCTCTTTTCTTTATTATCATTTATTAATGAACTGACTGTGTATTTAGAACATTTGGGTCTGTTTTAGTCGGTCTGTAAGTCTGCATATACGGTGAATTTATTAATGGAAAAATGGTAGAAGTAAACTAAGTAATAAAATCCTCATATGTTAAACAGCTGTTTTAAATATGAATATAGTGTATACGTAGCATATAAAACCTTCAAAAGGAACTCCATGGAATGCTGGAATTCAGTGTTACTCCATTTAGTTTACAGTGTAGGTTTGCAGATATTATACAGAAGTTTTGAGGGAAACTAGGTAAGCACTGGATTTAGGGCAAATAATTTACAACAAAATACTTATTTGATTAACTTAGTTCCTATCTATAAATGAACAATTTGCAAACAAATTTTTATTTTATAAAATGACTGATTTTCAAGTACAGCTAGGTCCACTGAAGTCTGTGAATGACTTACACTGACTCCAATGGGCTTTGAACCAGAGAGTCATCCAAGCTCTCACTAAAGGCAGGAGGAGATAGACTGACTCCTCAGTGAGTATATCTCAACCTCCATTTTTTAAATAAAGTATTTGATTACTGTTTAGTTCAGTGGTTTTCAAATAATTTCCACTTCTGCTCCTCTAGCATCCATCCAGTTAAGGTACAGCACTCTGCATTTAAGTCTGTGGATATTTTTTTCTTGCTTTCTTTGTTAGCTCTCACAGACTCGCAGAGCAGGTAGTTTATAGACTTCTATGGCTCTGCAGATCACAATATACTAAAAAACCCCTTACTCTCATAGAATAATCCACTGTTTATGAGAAATGAGTCATCACTCAGTTACACAGACTTCACTTCTTGAATCTTCCCCAAATATTTCTTTGAAAATACTCTTAGTCCAAATACTGGTGCAACTGCATATCCACAACGCAGTAACAAAATATTTTATTTCTGGGAAAGAAAGAAAGAAGGAAAGAAAGAAAGGAAGACAAAGAAAGAAGTTTTTATGACTCTCACATGAGTATTCAGTACAGCTCTACACACTGATCAGTCTCATAAAGCTCTCCCATATGCTGGTTGGTATTTCCTCATTTCCTTACTTTTTATGTATTGTTTTGTATGCCTGACAAACAAGCACACAGCTGAAAAAAAAATAGCCTTTGACCCTTTTTCCAGACTGACAGCTAGTAGTTCAGTATTTATTTAGACAGATCCTGTAGGGAACAATCTTCCCTGGTGCTCATTACTCTGTGGACTGACATTTGCACCCACTTTGGAAAGCTTTAAGATCACTGATCCATGCTAAACCAGCACATTCCAGCAAACTCTTGTGCCAAGGGGCATTAGTTCTAACACATATCACCTTTCAGGACAGGAAAGAAACGAAATGTTATCATTTAACATCAGTACATCTTCTTTGCCCTTAGCTATTCTTACAATAAGCAGATTCAATTAACTTCTTAATTTCCTTGCCAAATTTTTAGATTTCTCAAAAAAAGTGACATGCTAGTAAGAAGTTCTGTGAGAGACAATCTTTTTGCAACGCATTCAGCTCCTCAAAGGGTTTGGTTGAAACTGTAGCCACCATTCACCTGATGGTGATATGTGAAAAGGAGAAAGCGAATTGAGCACCTTTTACTTCTTTAAAAAGACCTGATTTATTAATTAATTCAATTTTTTTTCTCTGTTTGTTATCTAAGAAAAGGTGACCAATATCCAACTTGACCTGGGAGTGTTTTCCTGGAAAACTTGTTTGGTGTCAGTTGAATTTCTTTTCAATTTTCCAGATCCAAATGAGTAGGGCCATTTTTTTTGCATTTATATTGAAAAGATACTGAGAAAACTAAGCAGCACCAAATTATCCAACAGGATGGCTAAAATTATATTACCCCATGAAGAGGCCTACACTAGTTTACCGATGTCTCTGACTCCAGTTTCACAAATCACTACTCAGATAATTTCAGTCACTGCAGAATAGAGAAAGCCTGAAACAATAACTGAAAGCAAATAGTTGGTAACAGAATGATCTGGGTACTTTTAGCTGGTTTTGCACATTATTAACAAGTACTCAAGTACTCTCCATCCCTTCTTAATTGCAAACTTTTTTTATTCACTACAAGTCACTTCCTGTGTTTTTGATATGGCCCGAACTTATCCATTTGACATTCAGCAGGAAAGGTACACGACAAAATCAGATTATTTTATTTTATAGCTATTTATGGGATTTCTTTCATTAGATTTTCTAATTATAAAAGTTTATTCTTATAAAAGTTATCTTCATTGGAAATTGTCCAGAAGCTAAAGACTAACCTAAATCTACACAATTGTTACTTGGATTCATTATTTTCTTCTGTCCTAGTCATTGAAAGACTGTTTTTTCTTGCTACTATGTATATATTTAAAGATTATTATTACTTCTCTTCCATTCTGTCTTTATATGAGTTTACCTCTTCTTAGAAATCCAGTAACTAAAACTGGGAATGGAACTTCACTTACAGTTTTGGCATCACAAGTCAAAGAAAAAAGATTGTTACTTGTTTCTGCTAAAAGTGTTTATACAATGCAGCGTGATTTTTTCCTTTTTTCTTTTTTTTACTCTCTATTTTTTTTTTAACTCCAACTGCATGACAATAGTTTATAAACTATTATCTCCAAAACCTCTTCTGCAGAAGTGATCATTACCTGCTCTGAATTTGTGCACATGGTTATTCCTGCTTAGAGCCCTGCCACTGTGCATATTAAATCACATCCTACTACTGTACTTTCAAGAGCATTTGACCACTTCCTCTGTCTTTTCTGAAGACTAGTCATCATCTTCAATGTGCCTCCAGGCCCTGAAAGCTTCCCCATTGCTTGAAAATGTAAGAAGCAATCTTACTAATGAAAATGTTAAACTGGCCCAGGAGGGATGCCTGGGAAATACCACATTATACAGCTCCATATTCTGACAATGAGCCGCTGCTCATTTCCTTTTAGGCATGTTTTTTCAGCAGATTCTATAGCTTTGAATCATACAGGCATCTTGGATCAATTGTTGTTCTGTTTACCTAATTTGCTAATGGTAATGTCATCTGGGATGATATAAAAAAATGTTTTCGAGTATAATGTAGCGACAGGACAAGGAGTGATGGCTTTAAACTGAAAGAGAGGAGGTTTGATTAGGTGTTAGCAAGAAATTCTTTTCTGTGAGGGTGGTGAGACACTGGAACAGATTGCCCAGAAAAGCTGTGGATGTCCCATCCCTGGCAGTGTTCAAGGCCAGGCTGGATGGAGCTCGGAGCAACTTGGGATAGTGGAAGGTGTCCCTGCCGATGGCAGGGGGGTTGGAGATAAATGATCTTTAAATTTGCTTCCAACCCAGACCATTCTATGATTCAATGATTCTATGAAGTAGAAATATAGCATTTTATGCTGCTTTTCTGCCCGCAAAATCTCTGCCTTACTACAGCAGGAAACAGGGACTGTTTGATATGAATTGCTCTTGACTAATTCATGTTGGCAGCTACGTACAAAGCTAAGCCTTACAGCAGTTTTATGGAAAAAGATATTTTGCACACAGAGGAATTATTATCTCCTATGAGGGTTCCTGAAGCTGCCATTAATTGCAGTAACGATCACACTGTTAATGTTGCCAGATATCAGGATTTTATTGTGAGCCTCACCAGTAAATCCTTATTTCCTGTACACAAATGACTATCTGTGAAACCCAGATTCCTTCTTTTTTTTTTGTAAGGCTGCATTTCTAGACTTGCAAGTGGACAAACACTTAATAATGTGACCTCAAATGGATTTTAAATGCAGAAGACATATAGTTAGAAGTCAATGGTGACTAAGTGTTTTTAAAATCTCAAGATTTTGAGAGACCTGACATGTTTCTCAGGATGAGGTTTGGGATGGCTGTCACGACACACATCCATTCAAAAGGCAGTGCTACAGAAAGTTATACCCTCTTTGCTTAGCATTCTTCATGAAGAAAATATTCTAATGAGACTCTTAGAGTAGTGGAGATGAACAATTGCAGCAAAACTATTATACCTAAGTGCAGTTCTCTAAAAAATGTCGAGCTGATAGCAGGGTAGAGCTGATAATCTCTTCTCTGCCAGGTCCACTCTAACTTATTTCTCTAGCTCATACTGGCCTATTTCTGATGTAAATTACATAAAAATAGTATATGAATGTAAGAGAGTCCTGAAGAGGCAAAAACTCCATTTCTGAATGTCTGCACAAGTTAGGCTACTGCTTTGTTAGCAACTTGCACGTAATTTCTCTTCCCAATTTTTGTGCGACATCAGTTCTAGTCAAGGGAACACAGGACCCTAGCACACCACTACGATCTTGAAAGACCTCATATTGCAGTTAAATATATGTTAGATTTAGCAAGTATGTTGAATACCCAGCAACCTCAAACTATTGAAAACCTGGCAGGTATTTGGGAACCTCGATATGAACTCAACACTCCAGAAAACCTGGCTGTGAATTAGTTTATCTTGCAGTTTGTGGGAGTCCTTTGCTCATCAGCAGGGGAGGGAAAGATATGTTTAAAGGGAGAGAAATGTGTCTGGAAAGGAAACTGGAAGGTGAGGGAGTGAGGGGCAAGAAGGGAGGAAGAGGAAACCTTGGAAAAAATCTTCTGAAACTGTGGATTTCAAGCACCCATTGACCTAATATCCCTCCTTTGCCATCTATTCTTTCATGCTATCTGAGGTCAGCTTTATGATAAAGTCATAAATAAATTATTTTTCATAAGCTACAGCCCAGACCCAAGGCAAGCTTTGTGCTGCTCAGGCCAGCCCAGGGAGCCCTACAGAGAAGGAGGAGAGGACCAGGGCTCCCTTTGGGATTGCTATTTACAGCTGTCTCCCTGTGGGTTTCAAGGCTCAGATGGTGGAAATTCAGCTACAAAATACTTTGATTTTCAAATATAGAAGTTAAAACATGGCCAAGCTAGTAGACACTTCCATACTGTAGAAGAGACTGGGAATACACCTACTTATGTACAGGGCCACAGGCATAAATAAGATGTTAAGGGCATAAATGTGGGCAGAACCTGCTGTGGCACAGACCTTGCCATTCCTCCATGCCCCAACAGATACCGAACCACATACCCAGTCCACTTGAGAGTTCCTTTTTTAGTATCCCCAAGCACAATATCATCAGAGTGCTACAGAGGTTAATCAGGTAGGCACAGGAAAGTTCATAAGGGTCTTTGTGAAACTTTTGTTCTTAGTTTCCTGTTTATATAATGGTGTACCTTGAGCATATTTGTTCTGTGGGGTCTTTTTTCCCCCCGATAGAATATTAACCAAAAAGGCTCTCTAGGTGTTCAAACTCTGGATTGATTTGCTCTCTGGAAACACATCCACAGCCAAGTATCCTTGAGTTGGAACAGTCTCATGCAGTTTTGTCAGCTGGGCTAGGAAGAAAAACGCAGCTGTCTTACTAGGACATGCATAAAGATGTGCTTGCTGAAGGCTTAGTTCAGGTTTTTAAAGCATGTTTAGTTTTGATGGGAACCAAGGTATTAGTTTGGGGGTGTATTAGGAGCCTGCCGAGTAGTAACAATGGCTTGACAGAGCAGATTTGGGAACACTTGACTGCTCTGAATTTTCATGCAAGCAGGCTACACTGGTGAGAGATAGAATGGTGGCACTGTGAACAATCAGGCTTGAGTTCAGACTTGTTTATGCTTTGTAGATGTTGAAATAAATTTTTATTCTCTTTAGTCCTTCCTGTTTGGGCTTTAATTATCTGATATCCCTGTGCAGATGCATAAAGAGGATAGTAAGGACCACTCTATTCAAGGAAATTTCAGTCAGATAATAGGCAACAATCTTTTGAAGGAACCCAGTCTGATTCCTCCACACTGTTGAGGATTGCTGTCTGAGTGAGCTGGAACTATTGGGGCAAAATAGGATAGTACACACCATGATGTTGCTGTTAGAGGAGGAGCAGAAATACTGGACTCCAGCATTTCATCTGGGACCTCAAGAGAACCAGAGCCCCTAGGCTTTTATAGGAATTTGGGGGGGAAAAAATTAGTAGTCTAGACTGCACTAAACCAGCAGATTTGAGAGTGTCCTCCTCATAGAGAGAACCACAGCTGTGGTAATAACCAGGTCTCTTTCTCACAAGCATCAGCAGAGACTATGAGACCTCTTCCTTATAAAGCTTACATTTATCTGTATTAGGTTTATCCATACAGTCTAGTTATAGCCCTAGGTAGCCTATATAATTTTACACCAACAAAAAACCCTTTTAAATGTCCTTAGAGTACAGCATAATGATGCATTTTATGTCTTTATTCATTGGTCCCTGTGCATGAAATTTTACTGTATTGCATTTAGTAATATGAGAGATGTAAAGAGGCAAGAGACACTGCAGATCTCAGTGGTTCATTAGTCCTGCACTTTATCGTGTTTTAAAACTTCTCCTTCTCTAGACCACAAAATAGCTTCCTCCTGTATCAAGAGTATTAAGTGTGAATCCACAGAGGGAACTTTTAAATGCTGCTGCTCCAGAAATAACGATTCCTCTATCTCTCTTCTAACAGAATTTATTATTCTGCAGGAACTTCCTTGTGTAAATGCCTAGTCCTGAATACTTACATCCAGTGCTTGTAAGTAATTCTGTCTCAGCTCTAAGGGCACAGCTAATGAAACAGTTTCAGAAATAGTGATGAGCATGGTTTCCTATCTTCATTAGCAGGTACAGAAGACTATTTCCAAAAATCCAAGGACATTTTCAGAAAATCCTTAATGAACCAGTCTAGACAGGCATTTACTCCTGAGATAATAGAGATGAAATGTCACCAAAAAGGGAATCATAATAAGCAAACCCCCAAAAACTGCAAAAAAAAATTGCTGAGGGCTTGGTGCCATTCCTCTCAGAGGGAGGCCTTCCTTCTCCTGGTGGAAAGCAGCCAGATACTGAGCCAGAAAGAAAAGAATATGAAATAATATTTTTCCTAGCATGGTTCCAGTACCTGGATTGTGATCTGATGTCTTGGATGGAAGTTAATCCAGTTTTTTCGACTGGACTGACTTTTTTGATAGCTTGGATGGGAGTTAGTCCAGATTTTTTTTACTAGACTGGGGCTTTTTTTAAGAGAAAAAGTAAAGAGATTTCTTTGCCAGCAGGGGACAAATTTTCATGCTGTCAAATTAAGCTGCTTCTCACACCTAGTTTTCATTTGAGACTACGCCACCAATTTAATCTTGATGAGATGGGCCCATCAATCTCAGCCAGAAGAATTATGTGAGCTATTCATTTTCCTTCTGCGCCAGTCACCGGCATCCTCGGCTATCCGATTCCAGCGGCAGAAACTTGTGAACCACTGCAGCGACAAAGAACTGCGGTCATTCCAAGTCTTACCCTGCCCGAGGACGGAGGGTACCAGAGCCCCAACTACCCCTGGAAGTGTGTGACTCAATCAGCTCTCACCCGCCCTGAGGTTAAAATGATGAGGCACTGACAGGCTGCTGCAGCTTCTGGTGTTGTCTAGCTTCTCCCGGTGTTGAAATGCCGGGCTGCTGTGACACCTCCCAGGGGAGCACTGCTTCTGCTGGGTGAAAACCGGCCCATAAGCCTCACCCTCATCCTTCCAAGCCAACCAGTAGCTCTTCTGTGCCTCTTCAACCCGTGGCATCTCTGTATGGACAGGCTTAAAGATGTGAAAAATATCCTCAATTGCTTGAGTGCAGCTGATCAGGGGAGCAAATGAGGCCATGAAAGGCAAAAAAGAGCCTTGTGTGAACAGCGGCCCTATAAGCTGAGGGCTCATGTCATTTGCAGCTGCAGGATTGGCCCCTGGAGCATTAAAATGGAGCCTGGATGAACCCCCGGTCTTTGCTTGCAGGACCTGCATTCCAACAGAATTGTCAAGTAACAGGCTGAACACAGAAGTTCATGACACCATGAAAATAGGTACATTTGGAGAGGGTTTTATCTGCCTGAAAAGTTTTATATCCCTCATTTGGGTTAGAGCAATTGCCTTATTATCCTCCAAGGTGCTGCACATTTTATACTAGAGCAGCACACCTGAATTCACGTGCCCAGGTAGGCTTCCATCTTGTTTTCCAGAGCTCCTAAGTTCAGTGTTCATGAGCGCTGGGTTAACCTTTACTTCCTCAGAAGTCATTTACCAGTTCCTTGTTGCTGTGTGACTTTCCCTAAACTCCATGACTCGTACGAGTCCACTGCTTTATCTTTCAGCACAGAAGAACAGTTACTGCTGGACTCAGGAGACATTTATCAAAGACATGACTGCTGATTTACTACAAAGGGCTGCTGAATTCCTCTAGGAACTGTCTTTTGACCTGTTGCTATAAATTTTGCACTGCAGAATTGGCAGACTCTAATAGCTTTTTGTAAGTAAGTTCTGCACAGAGAAGCCTGACCTCAAACGACCTAAATATTTTAAAGTAAGAAGTTGTGCAGTTCTTCGGGTGTTAGGCTAAAATCTAGACTTAAAAAATGCATTTTCTCATATATATACTAAGACACATGAATTGCCTTTTTTTCCATTAAAAATTAATCTAGGATCGCGATTTTTTAGACATTTTTTAATTTAGTGATGGGGCACTGTGCTTGTGGAGCCAAATGCACAAACACATGTTGCATGGCTCCACATCAGAGCATATTTTATTCTGAATAATGAAGCAACAGTGTACTCAGCTACCTGATTTTCATTATTTTCCGTATGCTTGTGCTCCAGACTAGGAACAGTATTAAAGATACAGCTGTATTCTGAAGAATAGTTGAAGGTGTCTGGAACAGGAACAACTTCTACCTTCCTATTTTACCACAGAAGTAATCTGGATACAGGAGAGGAAGCTCTGAATCAGTGGAGCAGAGTGGGTGCAAACATCAGCATTTGCGTACACGTGGACAAATACAGAGCACGCCTGGGAATTCATGGACAGGCAGGGGTCTGAACCTGCCAAGCAAAGGCATGAATTTGCCTTTGCAGCACACCAGAGATGCCAGTGGAAAATCTGGGACATTGTGGAACAGCCTGGTGCAGGTATCAGTGTTCAAAGCCATTTGAACCTTTTATAGGTGTTGATTTATGACCAAGAAAAGCAGACATAGGTCAATTCCTCTTCGCCTTGTCTCTCTCCCTCCCTGCTCCACCATACCATAGAATATTGCAGAGGGTGTTTCTGCAGCTGGGTTGATGTTCTTGCATGGAGTTTGGATGATCTATATAGCCTCACTACTGGGGAAGAAGCACTGAAGTGAATTTCCATTTTATAAGTCATGCTGGGAACAGCAGAGATGGTTCAGCTTTTATACGTGGGGCAAGTGGCCAGATAGGGCAGACTGATGACACAAAGGAGTGAAGATGAAGGGAGTGCATCTGGAGACAAAAGAAAGTCAAAAGCACAGAAGAAGCTAGTAGCTCTAGGAGGAAAAGAGAGAAATATGAATCAGTAGGGAGCGAAATGTGAGGAGTCTTAATGGAAAGAGAAATTATGAGAAGAAAGAACAAAGAAGCAAAAAGACTGATAAAAGATGCAGCAAATTTAAGAGTATGTGAAAAGAGAAGATTAAAAAAAAAACCAACCAACATCCCAGAATATTTCACATCTGCTCATGGGGTTCAGATGACATTTCCTGCTTAAATTCATGGTACATGTGTGAACACACAGGTTCCCTAGGTGACTTTGAAAATTTCAGCCAGGAAATCCAGTGAGCCAGAAACAGTACCTCAGACAGGAAGCGTTACCTCCAGAAAAGCCAGTTCAGGAGCTGAATCACACCAACTGGCCAATTTTATTTTATTTTTTAATGGAAAAAAATGAGGTTAGAAGAAGAGAAGTGGCTGCTGCTTGTCTAATAAGGGCACTTCAGGCTGTGTTCATGCTCTAATATTTTCCACTGGAGGGATACAGAGCCTTTCCTCATTTCCCATTGCCTTTTGGGACTTGTATTCTGCTCTGAACTCAGCTTCTTTCCTTGGCACCTCCTTCTGCTTGCTTTTCTTTTTCTTCTCCATCTCTATTGCACAGGGAAAAGAAGCGCCTGGGTGCTGGGAAGGACCCTGATGCCTGCCCTTTTCTGGAGACCTCACTCAGAGACCCGGGGAAGCTGTTTCCATGCTGCTCGAGTTTGCCATCAGCTGTGACCTGCTCAGGTTTCTGTGGCATTTGCAGTGAGATCAGTAGATGTGACTGTGCCTCTTGTACTGTACAGCTTGTGCAAAGCTCAGGTTTGTATTACAATCAGGTGCAGTGTCTGCACTGTGTTTATACCTTTCCAAAGGAACGGTGATTAGCTGTGGCCATGGAAGCACAGGAAAGGCAGCTCCTGCAGACTGGTCTGTTCCTTGCACAACATCTCTCCCCATTTTGCAGTCTGTGCTTACCCTCAGATTTATACGATGCTAAGACAGAGCAGTTTTTTGATTGCTGCTTAGCAATCAAACCTCTCCGTCCCTTAATAATATAATTCCCATCTAATTTAAGGTAATACCAAATTTGGTTTGTGAATTTTCCCACCTACGCTTCTACTTCTACTCTATAAAGATAAATGGGAGGTAGGACAGGTGATGGTCTGCAAATTCACCAAAACGAACTACCAATAAAGTTCATCAGCTGGGGCTTTAAAGGCAGCTTATTTAACACATGTGGCTAAAATAAAATGTGCACTAGGTGATGGATGAAATCACACTATGTTTTCATAAAAATATGGTTCTGGAGGTGCTCTTCATTCCTGCTCCGCTGGCTCGCACATTGTAATTGAATCCCAAATCCAGAATTTGGCACTCTTTCTACAGTGTAAGTAGAAACCTGGTTCTTTGTGTTTTCTTAATTTGTATTATTTATAATAACAGTAAGTCTCTTGAGCTGGTGGTGGAAGTCAAGTGACAGATCCTTCACCTATTATGCCATGTTTTTTATCAATTATCTTGCTGAATATTCCAGATGAAAACAGTGTTTGTATTGGCCAGAATCTGGGCTGTGCCTGAAGAAATATTTTAGTGAAATGAGCATTAGGAAAGCTTTGGAATATTAAGCCAAAAATAGAATTTTGTGCTTAAATATTCTCCTTAGCCTGTTGTACACATAGTATACTATTAAGTTATTATTTCCAAGAGTGGCCTATTTTCAGACTTTCAGCATCTGTAAAAAAATTTGTAATGATAAAGAGGGAATTCATATTTTCAGGCTTTTAAAAAGCCCATTGTGTAAGTTAGCAGCTCTTACAATAGGCATCTGTCTGAGAAATATTCCTCAAATTTTAGCATGAAGTGGTTCTGTGTTCATTAAACACCCTGCTTTTGTAGTGCCCTCTGGTCAAAGATAAAATGCTTCTGAAGAGCCTTCCAAAGGAGATTTGTGAAATCACATTTATTTCTGTCTTGAGGAGATCCTACCTGGATGCTAGCGAGCCACAAAAGACACAGAGTTTATTGATGGCTGTGTCAAGAGCTGAGCAAATTTATTTCACATGAGTGAATATTTCAGGTGAGATGAAGGATGGGAAGGGAATTCTCTTCCAGGGGATAGCTCATGCTACATACCCACATGCATTTTACAGAACTAGGCTAAGGGACTGCTGGGTTTGTTAGGACTGCAGACGCCTTTTGTGTTTTCTTTCCTTTTTAGGACTTGCTAGAGCTGCATAATTAAATGGAGATTATTGGCAACATTATTTAGCAGTCATTATGGAGTCATTAGGGTTCTGCTTGGGCAAGAAGATAAGTCCCCTTCCTCTCTCACACTTGATGCTTCTATCAACAGCTTAGAAAAGTGGTTCACAATGAATTGCTACTTAAGTAGTCCTATCTTCCTCTGCAATCTCCCTCCTGTTGTTCTTCTCTGTGGGCTGGCTCAGGAGGTCAGTACACTCAGCTTGCCTGATGTAATGCAGGCTTCCCGATAGCTTTTGGCACTTGGCAACTGCTCCTGTGAAAAAAAGGAAAAAAGAGGGCTCCCAGGGGACGGAGCCACTGCTGATCCAAACAGTGGTGCCTTTCCTGTACTTTGTTCTGTAAGCCACAGGCTGTGGCTCTCTGTGGGCTACTCGGGCGCATCAGCTCTCTCCTTCCTTCGCAGCAGAGGTTCCACATCATGACATGGCACAAAGCTCCGTGTTGCTCCATGAAGAAGGAGTTACGGCACCTAACTGCTTCCTGGGCTCGGTGGCTCTCTGGTGGCTGCTCTAACACAGGAATTAGAAGGCTGGATTCCCTCCACACCACACAGTAGAAGTGGGCATATAGTCCAGCGTAATTACATAGCAGTTAATAATTCTGCAAGTGTGTGTGTGTATGTGTGTGTGTGTAGGTTGAGCTGGCCAGAAAAGGAAACATCTGTTTTCTGGGAAATTCCAGGTTGTCAACATTTCGTTTTGTTTGCCCTGGAATGAAACATCAACATTTCCGAATACCTGTCACAAGGAGACAGTCTGTGCGGGTCCCTGTAGCTGCTGCACAGCCGGGCAGTGCCGGGTGGAGCCTGGGCATCCGGTGCCAAGGGCATCAAGTATCCAAGCCGGGGCAAAGGGCTGCCAGCTGGCCAGGCTGCTGGGGAAGCTTCCAGAGAAAGTTTAATGGAATCAGCATGCTGCTGCTGACAGGGGAACAGCTCTGTGATTTCAAAGCAGTTCATTACCATGGAGTTTTTTTCCTATACTTCAATTTGAAATTTTGCTTTGAACAAGGAGAATCAAACATCCTTTCCTTTTCAGTTGATCACCTAGTAAAGCCCAAATCTGAGAGGCCCAAGAAATGCACTGTTTGTGAAGCAGAAGACCCTGCACACATCCACAAAAGAAATAGCAGTATTTTCTGCTCTTCCAAGACAAAACTCTCTTTCAGAGTTGTGGGCTCTCAGGTGGGGAATGTGGCAAAGCAGCACACAGCAGTTCCCAGAATAAGTCCTTCAAAATAGGGAAAAAGAAGTAAAGGGTTTTAATTATGCCCTTTTTTCCCTACTGGAGCATAACTGAGGATTTAATTTTAGAGGCTTCACTTCTGAAGACTCCATCGCTTTGCAACTGTTTAATGTGTATGGGTGTGGAGGTGAGGGGTAAGAAATGCTGCATGTCAGCATGGCTAATTCTGCAAGCTGCAGTCAGTTTTGATGATGGCAGGATCAGATTGCAGAGCTAATAGAAGCTGAGAGGGCAAATGTTCTGGGACTGGCAAAGCTCTATAGATGACTGCAACCCAGAGTGTACATCTCACTTTTTTTTCTAGAAATAAAGTCTCTCCTCTTTTCTCAAAGCTTTTTCCTTTTTTCCCTCCCTCAAATGAAAGCAGTGCTATACCTCTCACTAACTATTGGGCATTTCCTTCCAAGTAGATGTGCATATGCTGTTGCAGACACCTGCCTAAATATTATTTCCATTATAGCTCAGAGATACTTAACAGTTAAGCAGTGACAAAGCTTTGAGGCAGATAAGGTACTAATACATGTTTATGAAAAGATGACATTAAATTTGAATAGTAAGCTACCATAGACCTTTGATTTTAAGAGGAAAATTAATATGAAGCAACAAGAAATCTGATCTACAGAGCCAGTAACGTCTCAAAATGTTTTAAATCCTGCAGCCCATCTTGTGAGCCAGTTGATCTCACCAAGTATGTCCAGGTCTGGTCTGCATTGCAAATGGAGCTCACCCTGGCAACCCTGTTATTTTGGAAACAGCAGCTGGGTGAATGGCACGCAGGGCCGACAAAGCCCCAGTAAGGCACGTGTGGAGGCCTGAGCAGAAGTGGCAGAATTTGATAGTCATTACTGCAAACTTTTTCACCATTATGCATGAGCAGTGACAGGCTTGCATTGTTAATCAGAGTAATTAGGATTTAGTTGAGGCATGACAATAACCTGTGCCACATAAATGCCTGAAGGTGATCCATTTTCTCCCCTTTTCCTAGGAGTCTCCTATTGTGATTCATAAATAGCCCAGCAGGAATGCAATCAGGAAATCTCCAGTGAATCAGTGTCCCTAAATCTTCAGACTTGACAGGTTGAAGTCTGACAAGCTATTAGAAAAAAAGCTGCTGATCATTAGGCTGTCTAAAATAGACTTAGGTTGTTTCTGTCTGTGTTCATTGATTTATCTGCAGAATGATATTGTTTGAAGCTAAGATTACTCATGCTGCCGCCAGCTGACATGATTTGTATGATAAAATGACAAAGCATGGCTCTGGCTAAGCATACAGGTCTGTCTGCCTTTGCTGTTTCATTGCTTTTGACTCATTCTGTAGTACTGACAAGTTGGTTCAATATTATTGTGAGAAACAAAACCAGAAATAGATCAAATGGTTTAAAGCAATTTTCGATCACCTCAAATGCTACTATCACTGACAAATAGTGTCAGCTCTCCCTGGATCATTTCAGAGCAGTGATTTCTAGGTCAGCTGCTGTGGGCTATGCACTTTGCTTCCCAGAGTTAACAACTCTGAACAGGCTTATTGCAAAAGGTCTGCAAAAAGTTCTCCTTCATGCATGTTTTTCCCAATTTTTAATTTTAAAAAATTACATTTAAATTTAATTTAAAATAAATGGATCTAGTCCATAATACAGTATTTGAGTTGTGAGATTTACTTCTGAGTTATTCTTACACTCTATTCAAGCTTGATACAAAAAAAAACCACATCAGATTGAAAAAATTTCTGAACAGACTTTATAAAAATGGAATTGTATTCTTATTTGTCATTTAAAATGCCATCTGTTTTTCCAGTCTTCCAGTCTTCTTGGCTTATTTATTCTATTTTTCAAAAATGACTGGCTTTCTTATGAGATTCAAAATCTCAGTGCGGAAAATAAAAAATATATTCAGCTCTTCTTTCCCATTGGCAGGGATTCTACGCTCTTGAAAATGAAAAAAAAGCATCTGTTTTGCACTATTAGGCATGCAGAATACAATCAAGCTTAAAAATGTATATTTATGCACTTGCATAAACTTATACATATAGTATGTATATTGTATGTTAACTGTATAAATTCTCCTGTTTGTGAAAGACATGTAACAAGACTTCTAAAAAGAGATATGTATTTACTTGTTATTTAAAGATCAAAATACAGAGAGAATTTATAGTTTAATAAATACTTATTTACATTTACAGATATTGAAGAAGAGAAAATTAGTATGGCACAAACATGGCCATATTCCTGCAAAAAGTATAATGAGACACTTAACCACACAGCAAGTCCCAAGTTTCAGGTGAACATGACTCCCTTTCCATATATTACTTTAAGAAGATCCTTGTATATCTTGCTGAGATACAGCACAAAAACTCTGTGAGGTTTTCCTAAGACCCTGCCCAAAGTTCTGAAGCTGTAGTTAGGACCTGTTGTAGCTTAATTTGCAGTCTTCACATACAGATCTGCTGAAGGATGTTTACCACACTGCATCTCACACAGAAGGTGAAAAACATGCAACCAAACGGATGCTTCCATTTAGCCACGTGTCAAGATCTAACCACACTTCAAGGTTTTGGTAAAGAGAATTTTAAAGCCTTTTGTAGAGGACAAAGAATTCAGTACCTCAAGGATAAATTTGCCTCGCCAACTCTCTTCCTCTGCTATGATGCTATGGATCATGATGTTAATGTAGGTGTGTGCAATTTTATGAAACAAACATTGATGGAACATTAACCTCTGAGTTAATATGTAAATCAAATGGAGAAAGCTTTTCATGACAGCTTACCTTTCATTATTTTGCTTTGTTGCCTGATTTCTATCCATAGTAAACACTTCAAAAGTATTTCAGAGACTTTTGGGTTTGTTGGTAACATTTAAATCACCACCAAAATACTTCAGATTCAGTTGGAGAATTGTATATAAATTGTATATAAATGAGGAAACTCTTTAAGGCAGATGTGGAAATAACAGCTTAAAGAATTAAATATTTGCAAGCAGCATGCATGCTTTTAAAAGAGTAAGTATGTGCTAGTCATCAATAGCATCAATAAAAATGGACTCTGAATGAGCCACATCCAGAAGCAGCTGACAGAGTTCAACAGTGGTGTAATAGACACCATTCAAAACGAAAAGACATCTTCCAAAATATGGACGTGGTGTCCAAAGAAAGAAAGCAGAGGAAGAGTATAATCCCCAGAAAAACAAATGTTAAACCACAGTAAAGCTAGCTAAAATATTAGTGAAAGCAACTTGCAGAAGTAAGGGGAGCTAACAGTAAAGCCTTTTGTATATAGATCAGAAGCAGCACAGTTGGACAGCTAGCAGGATGAGAAGAAGCAGCAAAGGAAGATAAAGACATTATGGAACAGCCAAATGAATTATTTGCACTGGTCCCTGCTGTAAATGAGGTGGGAGTCTTCCACACTGGGGTCATTCTTTACACAGAATGGGTCTGTGTAAACTCCCATGTTGGAGTGTCAGAGATTTTAGAGCAAATCAGTAGCACAACATCTGAAAGAGTTCAAATACGAATTTGTCAGGCAATCAGCTATGATTGTGATTGATGACAGCAGCACCAGTATCAGGTAAACATGAAAAGTATAGATAAGGGGAACAAGAATAATCAGAGGAGTTTTCTGTAAAGGAGTCTAAAATAATAATGCCCTCCCATTTGCACAAGTGGTGACTGAAAGGTCAGCATGGTGAAAGTGTCTGAAATTAGGAAGATATGAAACTTTTGCAATAGTGCAGGAGCTAAGGGCCATCTTATCAGACAATAGGAAAATATAGGAAAAGGAAGAGATTTTTCTGTTCAGCACGTCATTAAATCATCCTTGCTGTAGCATGGATGCTGTGAAAGACAAACAGGTAATTTTTTCCCCCTGAAATTATTGGATTAGGAAAATTCATGAATATAAGATGGTTTGTTGGGTATTAATATGGGTGATTTACATGCTACCTCTAGGTCAGAAAGTTCTTATGTAGCCAAATGCTGGAAGATGGGAAGTAAGCCACAGCTGAAGGGCAGATTCTCAGAAGGATATAGGATGAATCCTGCCTCAATCGAATCTGCTGCCAAAGATAAAACACTATCAGAGACATTGGTCTGGGCCTTAATTGAATCTGCTGCCAAAGATAAAACACTATCAGAGACATTGGTCTGGGCCTGTGTTATATTTCTTATGCTTTCAGCCCATGAACCAGGCATTTTTTCTATATAATTCTCCTCATTTCCAGGGATCTTCACTTGTGTGATAGTTTTTCTCTTCTAACTGTATAACTGGACACTGTCTGGGTAGGAGAAACATGAGAAAGATATGTAAAGGAGGAGCCTTTTGCAACCTTTGAATAAAAACCTGTTAAATAATGTCATAATCTGTCTACTTTCAAAAATAGTGTGATTCAGCAAACAAAACAACCGACCACAGTGTGCTTTTTCAGTTTTTTGTTTTACTGAGTAATATACATAATGCTATCACTTCTTATCACCTTAGCATATATCTAGCAGTCTTTGCTATTGGGAACAGGAATGGCAGGTAAGTTCTCCCATTTGTGTTGCTTCTGACTTCAACCAAGCACAATACGATTCATTTTCTTTAGCTATGAGACCACAATACAGAACAGAGAAATAGATTTGCTCCTGTGTACGCAGGAAAACCTGCAGCCAAGCCAGAAACCAGATCCAGTATGTGTGAGTTCCATTTCCCACCCTCATCACTGGAATGTAATCAGTAAGTAAGTACCTCAAATCATGAGGTATCACTTCAGAATCTATTCAGGGTATGTTTGACTGGGATACTTTTTTTTAAAAATGTTTTCCATGTGCTATCGTGAAGAAATTCAGCTCAAACACAGTTAACTCAGCCCAAGTTTTGGAAACAAGATTTAGGCCCTTCAGGGGATTGTCCCTCCCTGGTGTTGTTAATCCTGTGGTTTTTAAGGCATTTTTTTCATAAAAAGGAAATGTGTTTTGTTTTACTTCAATGTTTACAAATGTTTGTCTGGGAAATATAGGATTATAAAGGAACACATTTCAAGCATCATGCTGGGTGTGTTAGTGCTTTGTATTCTGCTACCACATCTGAACTTCCTTCATGTTGTATTTCATAATGTCCCAGACAAATAAGGATGAGATCATATTTGCTAGAATTGTTTAATCACCAGCGGTCTGACCCTGAAAAAGACAAGGCACATTAGCTTTCTGTCACCCTGGATGGGAACTGAGGCTGCACAGCATCTGGCAGGATGTTCTCAGCACCTCACAGAATTTGTGCTTTTAACCTAAGTCCCAGACCACATCCCTTTTCTTCAATATACTGCAAGCATATAACTGCAGTTAGCACAATTGGTACTTTCACTTTTAGCTGAAATGCCTCTACCCAGCAGGCAAAGTAATAACCATGAGATGACATTGTGATGAATGACAATGCCTCCAACAAAGTGCTTGAGCCATAAATGGAAAGAGACAGTAAGTTTCGTCCTATTTTTTGAAAATGCATATGCTGCAAATCCGTTTCAAATGAAAATTAAAGAACGCTTTTAAAGCTACAAATTACAATAGGCCTAATGCAATAATGCACCAACTTCTCTCGTCCTCAGTTCAAGTCTCGGTGGAGAGTTTCAAGACAATGCCTAATGAAAGACACATTGATTTGAGGGCGGTTCCCTGTGATAAGACTATTTCCAGTTGCAGCTCTTTACAATCTTTCATTTTAAGGAATTAATAAAAGGAGGTGAAGGCAGGAAAATGAGTAAAGAAAGATAAAATGTGCAAAACACAATGTGTTTGGGGCACCCTCGTCCTGCTATCTGTGCAGTTGTGCAGTCCATTGATTACAGTGGCATTTCTCCTGGCTCAAATTTACACAAATGGAACAGCATCAGCCCTCCAGATAACCATGATTTATGCCTTTCCTGGCAGTCACAGCAGATAACAGTGCTGAACTATACCTTCTCCGGTTGAAACACCTTGACATTTGTGGGACAAGATATTCTCTTGGTATGCTAATTTTGTATCAAGGCTTACAAATGGATTTTAAGAACTTGAAAACAAATGCATGTATAAGTTTGTAATTTTTCATTTTCAGGGTTCAAACTGGACTAATTTTCTATACTAACCACACAATGCTAATGAAATAATTTACAGTCTGATATAAATGTTTGTATTTTTCAGTTTTTTGGTCAGAATCCCATCTTTTCAGAAAGACTTAAAAAAAAATATTAAAACCCCATCAGAAAAAAAATCATAATCCTGAATTTGCAATGAACATCCAATATATTATCCATTTATGTGTTCATTCTTTGAACAGCTCTAAATCCATTACCTAGTTATTAACTAAAGAAGATAATATTTACAATAATTTCATCATCCGATTTTCCTTAATCTTTAGACAAAAAGAAATGTGTTTTTGCTTCACAGACAGATTCCTGGGAAGGAATCCTCTTACAGGGTTACTTCTAAGGATTCACCACTTCTATCATTGGGCAGTTCCTGATCTCTGAAGGAAGAAGAGGAGGCCCATGCAAGCTGCCTTTTTGTACAGCTGACATGTTCTGATCCCCAGTACCACAGCAATAATACAGCTGAATTAACAGAGGATTTGTCTATACCACAGTCTCAGAAATTCTTTTACGGATTGTGGAAAAAGTGGTTTCAGGGAATCTGTGCTGTCTGCTGAAAAAAAGATTTAATGAAGAATCAATGACCAAATCGAGCACTAGTCTCTTCTCAATGAAACCCTTGTTTGAGTCAAAATTCCCCTATGTGTTTGTAGCCAACTAGAGTAAGTTTAGAAGAGCAGCACCAGCTGAGGGGTAACTGCAGCATCATGTTTGGAGAATGCCTCCCGTTTGCTCGTGCTTTCTAACATTCCTGAGCATGGTAAGCACTTGAGATTGCCACTGCTGGGCATGCCAGCTGGCTCGCCTTCCTTCTTCTGTTCTGCAGAAGAATCCTGGCGAGTGAAACATTTTCAAAATGTGTTTCTGTCACAGTGGTGGAAGACTTACAGCTATTGTCTGAAACAGGCAAGAAGAAATAGCTATATGTGTTCTCCTTGTTGGAAGGAATCACACAGTAATAAAAAAGTTCTGGATTTTCCCTGCAGAAGGTCAGTGTGTTTTGAATCTTTGTGATGGAGACAACCTTAACAGACTAATTTTAGTGGAAATGCTTGTTTTGACAAGTGAGGAAACACAACAATAACTAATGCGTTTTGCCACTTGAGTCTCTCTTGACAAACATACCATGAGGATTACAATATAAATACATAACTGCTTTTCCTCATTTCAGCATGCCACTTGTGAACGATTTTGTCATAACAAAACCCATCTTCCCTGCTTTTCATTTATCTCCCTAAAATAGAAATGGTCTTTTTCCATTTACCCTGCTAGAATAAACATCTATTAATTCTCCCAGGTCACAAAACCTTCAGCTTCTGAAGGTTAGGAATGTCTGCACAGTATGCAACTCCTTTGGTTTAGTTCTGCCTTGAATCAACTCAACAGAAAATGTCCAAATATTTGCCCGGTAATGGGAAAAATGAATGTAATTGATCCACGGCTCTTATGTGCAACATCAAAGTACTTAGACACAAGAAGCTATTGTAAGACAGTGACTAATAACTGTATGAGGGGATTTCCATTAGCAGGCCCACAAGGAAGATGATTCTAGTCTGTGAGTGCCTTGTGAAAAGTTAAAACTGTCATGAACTATACAAGGAGTTTTTAGTAAAACAAAAGTTGTGGAAAAGAGCATCACATTTTAGATTTTTGACCTTGGGATAGCTCAATTAAGGTCAGATGCAATCATAAATTATTTAAATCTGCTGAATCCTCTGTAAAATCCTCCTGTAAAACAATTTAAAGTTTTCTACCCCAAATCTTTCAAATCACTGTATTTTTGATAGCTGTGTAGATAGCAACAAGCAAAACTGAGTTACAATGAGTAGTTCCAAAATCTATGGGGGATGAAGTGATCCTTTTCCTTACTCCAGAAAATGCAACCTGATGGAAGTGTCACAGTTCCCAGCACAGCGCTACTTGTGAGGCTGCCATAGGTGAACTCTTGAGGTGCCTGATACTGGTATCTAGAAAACATATTTAAGATGAAAGAAAAGAGAAATAGTGGACTGACCAGGGAGCTGATTCTGCCACCTTTCACTCTATTTTCATTTTGCTCAAAATATTTAAACAGTGACAACAAATATCTGGCCCTGCAGAATCTCCTTCTCAGTTGTATTTTCATCATATTCTCGGATGAAAGTCGCATTTCTAATTTTATTCTGGTTTAGGAAGTCTGTGCTGTTGTCAACCTCTACTTAGATTAACTTAGACCCTTACAGACAACAGTTCATCTTTACTTTTGTAATCACAGTTACATATGCAAGGAACATACATACACAGGTATGTACTTACAGGTGCATTTCTTCCATATGACCCCATACATCATCAGAATATTCACTGCTAAACCAGCTTTGCATTTCTTTCCCCCACAAGCTAAACTGTTCATCATAGAAGCACATAAACAGTGGAGGGGAGAAGAGAGAGTAAGACCGTTCTTGTCTTTTCACAGTCTTTGTGGATGGCTGAAGTGCGGGACCCAGGGACCAGGCCCAGCCTTTGCCTGGAATCAGTGTGAAAACAGAGGTAAAGAGCATTTTAAATCATTAATTTCTTCTCCTTGCCTGAATTCCACTGGGCCTGTCTGGAAGGAAGGAGATAGCTTGTTCCCTGAAAAGGCACATCACAAATTCTTCCCCATTTGAGCCAAGTGCTCGTAGTACAAAGGATTGCATTTTTTCTGAGACAGTGCTTTGGATGTGCTCCCTAATGTGGTTCAGCTTCCTTGCTGCCCCTTATTTCAGCCCATGTCTTAACGGTATAATTTAACCTTAAATTAGAGGCATATTTTACCCTTGTTTTGTATGCAGAAATTCCTTTGATGTAATTGGGAGCCCCATGCAAAGATGGAGGGTTTATCACGGCCTTTTGAATGCGTGTGACATGGCAATTTGTCCAAGACATATCCTCATGCAAGAAGAATGGGATGCCATTGTGGGAAAATCCAGGGCCAAACACTGCACAGAAGTGACATCAATAGGATTGAACACAGTGTGAAGTTATGGCAAAATCTGATGTATTGGTTGGGGGGGGGGGGGGGGGNTAGTTTTGCTGATGGAGAGTGGATATCATATTGTCCCGAGAAACCCTTACTTCTGTTGCAAGAAGATGAAAGGGAGATGATCTCAAGAATCTGAGTGACCATTTCAACTGGATGCATGTGGGCAGAGTCCAATCCAAATCTCACAGAAAACTGTGGAACTGATTCTGATGGCTTTTGGATGAGTCCAACTATGAAATCTCAAAACTAGAATTTGAAATAGAGTCAGTGAGCACAGAAGTGACTGTCTCACCAGATAAAAAGACATGACATAATTTTGAAATTGAGCATGCTCTTTTCAATCAAAGTATCTCCAGGCTCTTTTTATCTTTTTTCCCCCCATTCTTTCTTAATAAGGCAAGTTTTGCTGACCCTTATGTAGCCTCTCACAAGAAATTCACCTAAAGGGTAAAGTTCTAAGCCCAAACTTATCTGCAGAATTCTAAAGAAACTTATAAACAGAGACATAAAACTTACCATATCTTCTTATTTAGGTAGCAATTTAAGCAGTGTTGTTCCAGGCCTTTGACTATAACAGTGGTCACATCTCCTTTGCAAGCTCTCCAAGGGGTCTCAATTTCTAGATACATATAAATTGCATTTTTTCTCTTAGCACAGTCCAAGATAATGCAATGGAAAACAGGAGAGACTGGTTTGAAAGTTCTGGAGTTTATGAAAGGCATGTAAGATAAGAAAATGTCAAGGAAAACAGATCATGGGCAGAAGCAGATGTTCAGCTTATGGCCACATCTTTGATCCTTTCTTCTTTGCATGATGTGTATACAGAGAGAGTATAGAGCCTGCATTGCTAATGTGCAGAAGTGAGGGTCATCATGAACTTATAGGAAGAGGGGTCTGTAAGTGGATTGAAAGGGGTCATAGAGTCAATATTTGCACCATTTTCTCGTGAGAAAATAGGGTCTCATGTCAGCTAGAGCGCAATCAGCACACAGCTTCTAGCCCATATGTGTAGCTAAGTCTGGGTCAATAGCCCTGCTAACCTCGAAGAAATATTTCCGTGTGTGGATGACAGACTCACTACGAAAAATACCTGTGCCAGAGCCTGCAGAACTATGCAGCAAAGACCTATCTGAGGAACTTGAACAATGTGGTTGGATGATTTATATCAGGATAAGGATCTGGCTTTAAACAGGCAGAGGAAGAGAACATTGAACATAAACAACATAAACATTTAAAATTGGTTCAGACTTTTGTTAGAAAAGCAACACTTAAATTGCTGTAGAGATCATATGAATCTCCATGTACCTGTGCATTGGTTTTCTGGATAATGTCTTTGGTATCTCACAGGTACTGAAGTTTGCCAGCTGTGTGTTTCTGCAGCTGCTTTTTATTGAAAGACACAATAAACACTACAGCCGTGTAAATCCTCTATAAATAGCTGCAGCAAAAGCCATCCCTGCACCCTGTTCAAAGTTAAACACCCTACAAACACCCTAGCCCCTCTCTACTAGCTTGTAAATTGAGTACAATACTAATGGTTACCCTTTTCTAAGTGTTTTGGGATCATCTGATGAGAGGCACTATATACTAGCAAAGTCCAAAACACTGAAAATAGTTGATTATTTATTTCTCATAATTTCTGAACCATCATTTCCAATCCACCTCTATTGTTCCCAGCAAGCAACTAAAATAATTAACAGCAGACAGCCTATTAAGGAATAGAAAGTGTTTTGGTTACTTGCTATTTGTGGGTATGCATTGTCCCAGCATGAGAGCAGCCAGCTGCAGTTGGGAGAATGTTTTGTACACTACAGACATTTTATCTCCAATGTTTACCATGTTCTGAATCTGGAAAAGTTCTGAGATCGTTCAACTTCTCTGAAGTTCAATGTCCAAAATTATGTCATTTACAATGAATAACTCTGACTAAACAAGCTCTGTTTAAGTGCCATAATTTTAGACCAGCTTAAGCCAACCTTTTTTCCTCCCACAAATTCTCTATACCCAAACCTTCCTTTTACCCCATGGAGCCCTTTTGTTTTTTCCAGAACTTTTGCTTCTACCATTTATCAGGGATAGAGGTCACCTTGATGCAGGACACAAAGCAACAAAAATACCAACCAGCTGGCATTTATAACCATAATTTTTTTTAAAAGGTAAAAGCCAAAAACGTAAAAAAAAAAAAAAAAGTCCGAACTGCCCTAAACATAAATAACACATGAGACTTGTCTGTGCGTGTTGAGACTCTAACTTTTCAGTGAAACACTACAAAGCAGGGGAAAGACCGCAGAGAGAGCAGTCACTAGGCTCTAGGCAGGAAGAAAACTAATTTTCTCTCAGGTGTCTTACAGGTTAATATACCACAATGAATCAAAATTGCGTTGCCTTCATTTTGAAATTGCTTTTGAGACCTGAAGAAAGGCTACTTGTGCCCGCAAGTTTGCATTTGTTCTGAGGATATTAGTTGTTCTAATCAAACATACTATTTCTACTCTTGGGTATTTTCTATTTTCCTAAGCAGAAAATTTACCATTGCTAGGGACACAGTTTGAGTGGTCTTACTTGAAAGGAAATTTACGTCCTAGGGAATGGGGTGATATTTGGCGTGGACATCTTCGAGGAATGAAAAGAATAGACCACCTTGAGAAGACTTCCCAAGAGAAAGATAGGAGAACGGCTAAAATACTTCATCTTCCTGGACCAACACCGTCTTGCCCCCTGACAGATTTCAGACCAGAACCACTTAGAATTAGAATCACACAGAACTGTTTTCTAGTGAAGTCTTCATGTCGCCCCTGGACACCATTTTGTTGAGGCTTGAGGCCTAGCTAAACTGAGCCTCAGTGCTCAGCTTCCCTCAGCACTGCTGCTGTTCTCTGCACATCCCAATGCTGCGTTCGGGCAAATCTTCCTAATGATGTCAAACAGAGACAGAGAACTGTGGCAAGCACGAAGCACAGACAGAGAATGCTTTCCATGAGGTATCAGCTGCCGCTTTGAATTAACAGTTAAGTGGATTCCTACTGAACTGAGAGGAGCAGCCTCACAGATACTCCAGCAGTTAATCCCATGCTAACAAGGATGATAGGCGTCATGGTTTGGTGACTGAGGAGCCTGGCAGGAGGTTATTATGGGATAACTGCTAACTTTTCTCTTGCAACCCCCTTGAAATGCCTCTTGGAGACAGAGAGTTTCTTTTTGCTTTCTCCATGGCTAAGGTACTGTGTAGCCTATCCCACAGTGCCTGGTCAGAGCTCCTCAGACCCAGCCACCTGTGACTTCAGGCCACTCAGGCCCTGCAGGAGGTAGTTGCTCTCCTCACTCATTTCACCTTTGGGCTCCTTTCTGGAGCAGTTGACAAGGCATCCAGCTGGGATTGCCTGTCTCCTGGCAGCTCTTTGAAGACCACTAGCTCAGTTAAACGAAACTGTCCATGAGGGCTACAATGACACTTTATTGTTCAGATAGCTTTGGGGGATAATGACTTGAGCTAAGGGATCCCCTGGATTAGTCACTATGCCAAGGATTATTGATAGAAGAAAAAAGATTTAAGGTATCAAATAGATGGTTACAACTTTTTTTTTGTTTTGGTACTTCTTTCCTTTCGTTTTCTAGATCATCAGTTAAAAGCAGAAAGATTTTGAACTGGACTATATAATTCTGCAAGATACAGTCCCCGCCCTGCTGCCTTTTTTTCTTTTCTATTCATTGACTGCATGGTAGAGAGGATGATTTCTCCCCAGGGAGAAATAGTAAATGAATTATAAAAGCATGCATTGTAATTTTTTAGAAATGGAATATGCTTCATACGCCTACTGAGTGATGTGCACGAAATTCCATGTAGTGTACATGTTACAGAAGAAGGCTTTTATGTAAGATTTTTTAATGACTTGTGCCTAGAATACTAAAATTGAAACCTTGCTCTGGGTGGTCTTTATTTTTGGCTGAAGCCTCGTAATAGTTCCATAAATATTAATTTATGAAGAACGCAGAACACAAGTGAATATAGAACTGACCACTTTCTTCGTGCTCTCGTATTACTTAAGCTGTATTATTATTATTATTTTCTTATAGAACAGTGGGAATACTGTTAAAAAAATTAAATGGGACTTTTATCATTGAAAAAGTTTGTGGTTTGCTTACTTGGATGAAAAAAAAATCAGCTCAGCACATGCAAATAACTTCAGAAATAAAGTGCAACAGTACTAGTTTTGACACCAGCCCCGTTTGTTTCCTCTGAAATGTTTAACCAGTCCAGCAGCCAGATATTTCAAGAACAGCCTCACAAGTGAAGATTAAATGTGTATGTTTTTATAAAACAATGACATCTTGTTTTCAAAGCCCTGCAAGCTTAAAATGGATATTAGAGCAGCCACATATAAACTGCAGTTCCCAAGGACAACTGTTTAGCTTAAGTGCCATTTAATGTTCTCCTAAATGGTTCTGCTGTTTAGTGTGCAGGTCTAATCTTCTAGATTAGACCTTTAACCCTTTACATTGTGCTTGCTGTGTCAAAGAGGGCTTCATGCCAACTTCTTCCTATTGGTGGGTCTCTTCCTCTCTCTTTTAACAGGCAATGAAGAACATCAAAGTCTTATGTTTTGCCTCTTTGAATCCAAACAAGAAATAGAAATAAAAGTTTTTGTGAACTAAGCATTTTAAACAATTTAACACACTTTAAACAATGTGTTTTCCCCCTTTGTTTCTCCTTTAATTTTAGTACTTTTATGAGCACAAAGAAGTAGAAGAAAAACAAAAACTAGTTTATAAAGTGTTGGGTTTTTTATGAATGTAAAAAAATTGATATAGATTAGTCGGGTCCTTATGATGCTGATGAGGACTTCAGAGTGCTATGGCTTTCATATCTCAGTGCCTTAAGGTGAAGACAACACAATGCCATTACTAACACAATACACAAAGTAGAGAAATTACCTGGTGCTCCGTGTTTAAGCAGAGCAGGGTATAAGACTAAGCCCAGCTTTGATGCTTAAGGCACATTACTTTATGCTGAGCCAGTGGTTCCACGTACTAACCAGAAGAGCCTCATTACTGATGGACCTTAACTGTAAGTACTGCTTTGCAGCATAAGTCACTAGCAGGTTTCCAGAAACTAGCTCTGAATTTCTTAGTCTTGGCTATTCTTATGTTTGCTCCTGAGAGGAAAATAAATTTGTCCTGTACAGCCTAAAAAGCAAAAACATCTGCTGGTATTATGAGCAGCCCTATTGTCCAAGCTCAGCAGCAGGGAGGTCTGCACTTGTTCAGTTCTGCTTTCCTGCTAAGTATCGAGAAAGCCTGCGGGAATCATTATCAACGTTCCTGAGGGCAGCTGGGGAATGAATTCACCTTTTTGATGCAGCCAAAAAAGGACACTCCAATGTCCTGGCTAGTAGCAACTTATGCTATGTACCATGCAGGAGAACCACATTTGGGAAAAGGTTTGGAACACTTGCTCCAAAGGCAGTGATGCACAGCAGCTGTGGGCTAAGAGAGGGACATGGCTTCTGGGAAGGTTTCCTGTGGTAGCTGGCAGCTGGAGAATATGGACAGCTAAGACTCAGTGCGTGGTGGGGAGGAAAAATTGATGGTGCAGCCAGAGCCCTTGGTTATAAGAAATCCCAACTCACTTGGCCTGACTCATTAACCTGAACATCGGACTAAAGGAAAAGAGCATTTCCCACTTCTTGCCTCTCACTGCAGTTGCTTCATCAGTTACAAAATATCTACACTCAGAGACCTGAGGCCTGACATTGCTTTTTATTGTTATTTTTGTTATCCGTACCTACAAACAGGTACCTTTGCTTTGTAATCAGGAGCATTGAGAAAAGGAATACATTCCACTTCTTTTTTTTTTTTTTAAACTTGCATTTCTGTTATTTATTTTGGAGCTTATGAGTAAGAAATACATTTCATATCTGGGACCAGATGTACGCACACCCAAAAGCTGAAGTTTATCTCAAAATTTTTAATTATCAGATATTATTCACATTTGGACTTGAATATTAACAGAATATGTGACCAGATGTCAGCTATCTAAGAAGAAACAAAGTCCAAGTAGCACTGACTAGGAAAGCAAACAAGCCCCTTCCTGTAAGCACAGACCTCCAGGTTTCCATCCAAGTTGATGTTTCTGCCAGCATTGAGGAAGAATCCATTCAGTCCTTGAGCTTCTTGGTGGTCCTTTTATTTTTTTTCTTTTTAGGCTCATGATTGAAAAATAACATGGGCTGTGTTCTCCCAATCCCATTCACCTAAAACTTGTACTTCGGTTTTACCAAGTACTGAAAGCTTTCTAGACCTTCCTGGCAGGTCCATAAGAGAAGACCTTCCAAACTTAAGCCTTTCCATTCAGAACTAAGTCTCAAGACCCGAGCCTACTCCAATGGTAATTTTCAGCCTCTGTCTGAAAATGTTTTTACAAATGTAATTATTTTCCTGACAGACTCAGCTTTATAGTGATTTTTTTCAACATGCTGTTGTTGTAAAGATGTTCATACAGGACAGTTTAAATCGTTGATGTGGTAGATGCCCTGTCAAAGGGAGGACAATTAATGGTTGAATTTCTTGACAGGGTGTGTTCTGTCCATAGAAAGTTGTGCAACTCCTTGCAGTTGCAGCCATGAAGCAATTGCAAATCAAGGATTAGCTAAGGTAACTCTGGTGGCTTGCCCAAGGAACTGCCAGCAGATAGGGTCACTGATCTCCAGCTAGACGTATACACAGCCCCCCCGGTGATAAGGGACTGTAACAAAAATAGACCTGTCAGGAACCGTGAGGCAGGATAAAGCATTCCCATTTCACTCCAGACAGAGGTTTTGTTCACCTGTCTTTAAAAATCTCTATGCAGAGACTCCTCAGTTGCTTTAGGCAATCTTTCCCTGCGCTTGACTTCCCTCAGTGAACATGCTGTCTCAAAAACATTAATCTTTCCTACCACAGTATTTGATGCTCCTACCTAAACACATAATTTTTTTCCCTATCTGCCTTGCATGTGGGAATTAGCTTGTTCCCTTCCTCTTTGCAACAACCTTTCATATCCTTGAATACCATTTATCACAGCTCCACTCAGTCTTCCTTGTCCGTGCTAACAGACGGAGGAAATCTCCAGTTAACAGGAAGATGGTGTAGCTGCCTTCCTATCAGCCCACCCTCGACTTCACTGAGATAAGTGGGATTTGGAGCTCTGGTGAATTTTGACGAGCCCAACAGCCCCTTGAGGGGCTTTCTGAGATAAAGCAGTGGTGAAGTTGTTCTAATTTATCTTGAGGATATAACTGAATAGTGCACATAATCAGAGTGGGGGGCATATAAAGATAGCTGGGCTGTTCCTCCTATGCCTCTGATTTGTGCTGCATGCAGCTCAGGAAATCCAGAATATTTACCCACAGTTAGGTGGTGATTTGGCAAGTTTTGCCCAAAAGAATTGTTCTCAATATCCAAAAACTTTGGCTGTGGGATACCAACCAGGCGGATATTTTTTCAGTCTCCTCCCAAGTTATTTAGCTATTCATTAAGTTTTCCATAAGATAATCCATATATTTTTAAAAGAAGAAAATACCTCTACAGAAACTACCTTTCATATATCACCAAAATCTAATAGTGTTTAAAACTTCTAAACTAACAGACTTTAAATTCAGTACTAACAAATTTGTGTATTATGTGAAATCGATAGTTAAGTTAGCAAAGCTGCATATTAATGAGAGTGTATTGATATCAGTTTTCAAACACTGTTCTGAAATATTACTTACATATTTTGGGTTCAACTAACTAATAGAACTTGGCTCCTTTGCGGAGCTCTAGTAATGCAAACAGCTACAAACCAATTTAAATCGCTGGTTAACCTCAGTTTATGACTTCTTTGTGCTTCTGCAGTGGTGGAAAACAGCCAGGCTGTATCTGGTTCTCAGTCTCTTACAAATCAAAGGTATCCAGTTGCCTCCCACTAAGGCATTTTGTGTGCTCTATAATCCACCTTAATAATTACCTTTGTTACTTATATTCTGATATCTAATAATTTTAATTCATAGTAAGCGTCTGCCTTTAGAATTCTACAAAGTGATGGACACTATCAATTTATATTATATTTATATACCAGTGGGTGTACTGAAGACAAACTTGAAAAGAGCAAACAATCTATGTCTGAGGAAGCTTTTTAGACATCACTATTCATTGAAATAGCACATTTAAGTAGAAAACCACACACTAAGCACTTGCTGTTCATGTGTATATCAAGGCATAACTGTAATACTCCTCAAAAAGCAAGAAAAAAAGAATTCAAAGATAACATCTTGTTACTGCGTAGGCTCCCCATCAGCTATAAAAAATGAAAGGGACAGATGCACCAGATGTAAGCATGGATCCATGCTAGGGGTAGCCATAACAGAAAAATGCATTCATGTGAAACGCACCATTGTGTGCACTCTGAGGGCTGGAGAATTGTTGAAGTCTGTGCTTTCTTCCTACGCACAGCTGCAAAGATAACACTGTCTACTGTTCCAGGGCTCCACGGGGAGTTCCTCGTAACAGTTCTGTTCTTTCAATTCTTATTAAGGCTTACATCCCCATTTCAGTTGATGATCAGCTCACTATCTGGGTCAACTGCTGGCATAAATCCCATCAGCAATTATAATTTTAACTTGACAGTATCATTCCTATAGTGAGAGTGCAAGCCGGAGCTTTACAGCAAGTCTGGCTGGATCATTTTTCTTTTTTCTGCCCCTGTACTGCATGAAAGGGTTTCTCCATGCTTACCTTTAGCTGCTAAAATTTCTGTGATGACGATACACTTTTATGATGCACTAAAATAATAAGGACAATAACACATGATACCCTTGAACTGAGAATGCTTTGAGGAAGAAATATAGATGCATAGGCCCTTACCCAAAATATACTGAAATCACTGGGAGGCTCTTCCATAAATTCTAACAGACTTTGTATTTGACTTAAGTTATTTATTAATGACAAAAACAGGTGATGCACTTTCTCCAGCTGAGACAAACCTTCTGAATCTGCCAATTAGAAATTTAACAGGAGTGGTACCTTCTGGTTTCTTTCAGGAACAACTGCTCTTACTAATAAATGCACTTCTAGTCTGTAACATTTACACAGTTAACACACATTAAATTGAGTGTCACATTAAAAACAGTTTTTAGGTCACCCGAGCTGTAGTGATACATGTCTTTGGAGATCAATTCTGTCGAATCGTGCTTCTCTAGATTACACTTCAGTGCCTGGAGAGTTGCAACAAGTGAGAAAGTGCTTGGAAAACTCTTAGTAGACCAGCTACAGAGCACTTTCTAAAGATTTCTTAGAAGAGACCA
The DNA here is from genome assembly GCA_013398015.1 of Oreocharis arfaki. Classification (NCBI taxonomy): domain Eukaryota; kingdom Metazoa; phylum Chordata; class Aves; order Passeriformes; family Paramythiidae; genus Oreocharis; species Oreocharis arfaki. The sequence continues at coordinate 371,140 of VZRR01010939.1, forward strand.
TACTTTGGACTATGCAGCTCAATTGAGCATGATCAAAGTTTGGCAGGGAAGTTCTCTCAGGTTTTAATGCAGCCTTCCAGCGGGTGGTGTGCACTGAGATAAGAGAAAAGAATAAAGCTGGTTTGAGAGTGGTAGTGGCCAGAACTTCATTCCTGTAAAAAGGAGAGTTAAACAGGTTTAGGCTTTGCAGACTATCTCTGAGTTAGAAAAGAAAAAAAAAAGAAAAAAAGAAAGGGCTGTCTCCCCAAGTCTCTAGTGGGGGTACCTATATTTTTTTAATCTGAGCAGTTGAAGATTTCAGCCTTGCGTTGGTCTCCCTTTATGTAAGAAACAGAAATCCACGTAGAGACTGTGGATCAGATTTTTCTATCAGTAACATTTATTTAAATGGAGATGATACTGCAAAAGAAGTATATTCACCTTGGAAAAAGATGGTGGAAGTGAGAAGAGAGTTCTTTTTTTCCCTTTTTCAGGAAAATATGCAGAATGTTTGGGATCTGAAAGTATATTACAGAAGTGTTTGCTGTTGGGTATTGCTATAAGTCTTTACTCTTTGGACCATGAGAGTCTATTAAAAGCCAGCTTTAAAAACTGTTTTGATTATGTTAGTGCATTCACTAGTTCTATCATATCCTTTTGTTAAGCCAACAAAGATTAAGTAGCCCACTATTCTGCATATGAAGTGCTATGAAGAGTTTTGGACTGTAGTCTCCATGTAATTATTAGCTCTTTCCCTGAAAGGCCATGGACTAAGAAATCTGTCAGCCTACGAAAGCTATGCATGCTTCAGGAATAAACTTATCAGCGGGCGTAAAACAAGGATTTAAATGAAGAGGAGGAGGCAAAGAGATTTCCTTTTTCATTCACTAGCTATTCAAACATGATTGGATTAAAATAAGTCCTAATTTTTTCCAAATAAATCATCTCTGCATGGCTTGAAATACTGCATTTGAGCTATTCATGCTGAGGCAAAGCATTTGCTATTGAAGCATTTAGCAAAATCATGCAATTAACCCAGAAATCACCTGCAGTAACCTCACTACGGTTTTTGAGCCCTTGTTCCCCACCAACACAGCCACTCAGATAAGAATGGGAGCTCCATTTTTTTCAGGAGTCCCTAGAGAGTTTTTGAGTGGTGCTTCATCTGTATGAAAAGGAAAACAAACCAGGAGGGTCAGACAGTCACTGCAGGAGGATATGCTCCATTCATTCTTGACCACACTCTCTTCAGTGTCCAGAATATTTATTTGTCTCCCTGGCTGACAAAACTTAGAAAGATAAGATGCAATGCACAAAGACACCCTATCTCATAAAAATCACACAGCTGTAGGATGTTCTATATGTTTCAAGAACTGGGATTGTGCAGAAAGGAATTATTTGAGGCGCACTATGTTTGCTGGTTTTTTAAACTGATATCCAGATCTGGAATTTTTCTGGACAAGGGCTGAAATGCCTCCTTTCTGATATCCTTGAGTCTGGGGGCAATTCTGAATTCAACTCCAGATGATGACAGGAGAGTTAATCTCACTTCTTACTGTGAACAACTCACTGAAAAAATAAAATTCAGTAATCTAAATGTACCATAGTTTTTGCAGTCAGCTGATTTAGATTCCTTAATTAATCCTTTCACTTGGAAAACATTTCAGAAGCTGAATGGGGCTGTTTTTCCAATCTGCAGCTCCATATTTCAGGATATTCTTCCCCGGTCAAATCTTTTTCACAAGATTTCTGAGTAGTATTCCTTGTTCTTAGGTAACATCAGCTTTTTTCTGAAATTTGTGTTACTTTCTTGGTTGGGTCATGGCAGGTCAAGAAAAGAACGCAAACAAAATGTGCCTTGCCTTGATCCCTCATCGTCTTTTCTAAAGGGAGGTAACGAGGTTATTCTGAGGACTATTCGTCATTCCTCTGGTGGTCCAACCACTTCACTTAGTTTATGATTTGCTGCCAGTGAAGCTGTATCAGCACAACCTGAGGCATTGCTCTCGTGTTGACAGTGACAGACTGTTCCCTGTGGGAACAGCAATATGCACTGCAAGGCGTATACTGCCTTAAAAGTCTGGCAAGATTTTAAATTAAATGGCAGTAAATAGAAATAAAACTTCCATTCAAGGTCTGAGTAAGAATTCATGGGGCATTAATAATTTTGATGGCAGATCAGCAAAGGGTTTCTTAATATTGTGACATCATTTTGTTGATTTGAGAGGAAACGTCTTGTAAATCAGATAAGAACTTTTCTCATCACTGTCCAGATGCATTTGAGGGAAGTGACAATAGAACTGGAATCAGTTTTACTTATTTGTGTTCTGGCCATGTACACAGTATCTCTTCTGCTGCAGATGGCTGTCAACAGGGCTGAACAGAAGTCCTAACTCATGAAACATTACAGGAGGTAGACTACAGAAAACGCCTCACACAGCTGCTCACTCATGGCTCTCAGATTCTCTCTTTTTCTGTTCTACAGTATTATAAAACTATGGATTTTATTGAAAACTTTTTTAAAAACTAACTCTGTATCTTGAGTTCTGATGTTCTTCATAATTTTTATGCTCCCTTGATATGAGTATATAAGTGCAAACCACACAAATTCCTACTCCTGATGGTTTTGGGGCCCTACCTCAGTGCAAAATACAGCTGAGAAAACAGTTTAAGAAAACCTGGCACTCAACCGACCATAACAAGTTCAAGTGTCTTTAAACAAGCCTAAATTGTTGCTCTAGGATGGGTCTCTGGGCCTAAATCTACAAGCCTACTAACTTCAGCTCATGGATCCAGACTTCCTTCAGTAAAGTTTAGCCAGTTTAATCACTCTGTAACTGAAACATAGTGCATACAGGCTCCAGATGCAGTTTCAGTCAAACTTTGGGAAGTTCATAGTAATACCTGAGCTGTAAGTGCAAATTTTATTATGCATTGAAATGCCGGACGATGCATGGCCAAAATCAAGAAGTTTTCTTTACTCAGGAATAGCCTTACTATGAACTGGGGAGGGAGGGAAGAAGTGATTTTATGACCCACAGTACTGTTGAGTGGCATGGGAATAGACGCAAGAGTTACTGGACAGAGTATAAAACTGCAGTTCTTCTTGCCCCCGTAAACTTGTGCTTGCACGTCCTGTGAGCACACACAGGCATGTGCATATGCTGACAAGCATAACTCATGAGTATTTGAAAAAGGGTTGTGGAGAGATGCAATACTTTATCTCCACTGTAATTTACATTTTTATGGGAAGAATGCCCTTTTATATGCTCTATATAGCTGAAAGAGTTGATGATGGACTCACCAATGGGTGTTCTCTCACATTCATAGCTCCTAACCGTACTTAGCATGCACTGAGGAAAACACGATACACTTAATAAAAGAACCACAGGGCTTTTGTTTCCACAGAGGACTCCTGGCTTTACTGGTCAAACTGCTTCCAGAGATGTCAGCAGTTGCACAGCCCTTTCATATGCTGAAAATATGAACCCACACCATTGCAGGCAGCATTTGTGTTAGCAATGGAATTTTTAAATAGAAATAATTAGTTTTGCTGGCCACAGTTGTTACATCTGGCATACATTTGCCCCAGTGAACCCTATTTTTAAAAAACAAAGCATCTGAATTGAGGTTCCAGATTATACTAGTCACTGATCTTTGCAAGCCTAATCCATTCTTATGAACAACGCCTCTGTGGTGTTTTCTTCCCCAAAGGATACAGTACGGGTGCAACCCAAGCTTTATTGTGCTTAATCTGAACCAGAAGTTTGAGCTGATTATTTTAAAAGGCATGCTGTTTCTTAAAAGTGATTTTCTTCCTGTCTTCATGCTGTGCTGATAAGAAGTTATAAGTGGATCTCTTTAATGCTCCAGGCTAGAGTGATACAGAAGAAGGCAGTCGTGCATCTGGGGGCTACACAGCCCAAGGGTAAGCCAGTTGACGTAGCAACAGTAAAGGCTGCAAAAAAATACACTTCTGCTTTGAAGCATATATACCACAGCTTTTAATTTCTGGAATCAGCACATGTGGGGTGAAGTTATGCTTGGTGCATAAAGGTGCTAAACAAGGACAGAGGGAAAGACCTTACCCTTTCAGCATGAAGACCTGGGGTCTGTAGTGCTGTTGACAATGACAGTAAGCCCAAAGCACAGGGAGGGCAGGGGTCAAGAGATGTCCCCTGCAACCTTTCAAAGGACTCTGCTGCCCAGCAGGCCAGTGTAGCCTCTATCAAATTGCCCTTCTCACCTCTGTCTTCTGACTTGTGCCCCCACTGAGGCTGGAGAGCACCCAGGTCCAAGCAGGTCTAAGTTCTCATGGACCATGGGGTCTTTTATCTCTCTCCACTAATGGGGGTAGTCCATTTGTCCCTGCTATAGCAGCCTCACTTCAACTGCTGTGCCCTGCACACTGATCATTGCAAACACTGGGTTTATCTCTGAGCTGATGGCCTGTAAGAAATAATGGCATAGTTAATACATAGATAGTATGTATTCATGCTTCAGCCAGTGCTAGATGTGGGACAGCAATCCCCAGCAGCAAGGGGGTTGGCTTCAGGGTACATTCCTGGCTCATTCCAAACTCCCATTGGCCCGACGGCATTTAGGTTGCTGCAATGAATGATCCTGCCTATTGATCTTCCTGTAATCAGTTCTCTCTGCTAGACAAATACAGGTACTATAAAACCTAATTAGGTGTTTTTACTGTTTAAATATATTTGTCAGTAGAGATGTGCGCTCTGTTCAACACACAATATTTACAAGTCATAAAAATCTCCTTTTGATGATAAAAATGTCATTTTACATAATACTCTTATTTTTTAACTAGCAAAACCAGACAGAGCAATCTTCACAAACCCTGGATTTTCAGGCTCCCTCTATTATCAGCAGGTACTAGAGTAATTTCATCAGCTGCCTTAGAAACCATTATTGATTCTCAAATCAGTAGTCAGGTCTGTTTCTATTTGTAATCCTATAACGTGCACAAGTGATAAATTAGTAGATATCAGGTAATTTGTTAAATTCTTGGCGTCCCACAGCTTCATGTTCAGATATCCAAAGTGACTCTAATGTATCTTGATTATGCCTGCATTATGTCATGATGTCAGAATTGTAGCAATTAAAGAGCTGGACTGAAATCACAGTACTGAGATCACATATGTACTGCATGTGCATATCCCTCCCCACAGACCTGCAATCCCTATTATATATCCACAAATGCTAAATGCACATTTATATATTCATGGGAATTTAACATGAGAATGTGAAGTATCAAACAGCAGTCTCAATGTCATAATTAAGTTATTTTGTTAATTGTTTTTCATGCTAAATCAGATCCTTAAGAAATTTCTTTCATCATTCATTTGCCCTACATTTTATTCTAGCAGCTCCAAATTGCAAGAAAACTGGTAACAGATCTTCCTGTGTCCAAGTGGTTGAAGACAGAAATTAAGATAACCAAACTTAATCAAGTCTGATTTATCCACAGTTATGTAGTTTCTGTTACTTCTCCTGATTTTTTTTTAGTCCCTGGGATATATAAAACCAAATCTTAGAAGAAGAACAGAAAGCTAATGCTGTCCTTTTCCACCTCAGACCAAATTTTCAATGATTAGCCAGTTTTAAGCAGAGCCAGATGAGACCTCCTGGTTCCTGTTGGCCATGTCCTTGGTATCTTAGGAAAATACTGTCCTGTTACTTTAGAAACAGAAGCCAACAACAAACACTGAATGGAGGTGGCCAAGAAAAGTGACAGAGTTAAATGGCTGTGTCATAGTTGGCAGAGAACCAGATGAAATTATCCAGGCCTCAGATAGCTGAGATCGAATATGTTCTCAGGCGAGTTGCAAAGCAAGAGGAAATTCCAGTAAATCATTTACTTAATGAGATCAATGTGCAACAGAGCTTTTTTCTGTCCTACAAAGTTAATATTAGTATTCTCTTATCATCCTTTTTTTTTTTCTGTTTGCTAAGTTATCATGTAAGATGCCAACAGGGTCTGGCACTGTTTGGGGTCTGATGTTACTCATAAATATACTGTGTGAATAAGAAGCAAGCTGCACCTGGCTGAAAAATGCAAACTCTTCAGAGTTGTGACCAACTGGTATAAGATACCTTACTCCTGTCAGGTTCCCTGGTCAGAATAGGAGGAGCCAGGATTACCAGAGCCTCCAGATTCCCAATTTGATCCCATTCCTAGCACTAAGAGCTTCAGAGGTGCCTTTTATTTACTTTTGAAAATATTTGTGCTTTGTAACAAAACATAGAATTTCACTACTGTGAAACCAGTTCAGTGTTTTTTGCTTATTACTGCAATTTGAAAGGAACATTTCCTAAAATCCTGGGATTTTTCACATATGTACAATTTTGCCTCCTGGCCCTTTCAACAACCACACTGGAGTCAGTGGAATTATAGCTCCCTCGCCCAGTTAAAACTGCTCTACGTTCGTGGACAAATTCAAACCTTGTGTCAGGAAGCACAGTTCCAACCACACTTGTGGAGGTTTCAGAGTCTCAGATTCCAGCCACTTTTTTGAAAGCATGTGGCAGGCAGAGGAGAGAAACCCTATTAATGCCACCAGTGAGAGATGGAGAGTAATGTGAGCTCAAATGTTGTTAGACACCAGAGAATCCACATGGAAGAGAGCCCAAATACATGCTCCAACCACCTGAAAAACTGAAGGACAAAGATCTATAAAACCTAACATGAGAATTTACAGGAAATCAGGCCTCTTTGGTCCCAATGCTCTCTGAACTACTCATTTAGAGGCTCAGTTTTCTATGTACACCCTCAACAGCAGTAGCCAAGACAGCACCATTCTGTAGTCAAGGACATGGGAGGACCACAAGCACTTTGTACCGCATCTCTTGACAGCACCGTCCTTTGCCTTCGTGTTCTGCTGCACATGGTACTGCTTCGGAAACCAAGTGCTAAGGATGAGAACTCGTGCAACTGGAAAGAAAATTCTGCCATCAACATGCAGCTTCACAACTGCATCCCACACAAGCTCTTCTTACCCATTTGGAAGCATTTGTACTCGGTTAGTCTGGTCAGCCATCTAGCCTTATCCATTAGGCAGTGGGAAGGGAACAAGCCAGTGGTGGCGAAGGCCTGGCACTTGCCGAGTTTGAGCAAAGCTTCTTGTGCAATTTGGAGCAACTGCTTCTGAGATCTGATTACTGCTATCCTTCCCCCACCTTCAGGGTTCTGCGCTGCAAGTAAAATTGGATGGTGGGTGGTTTGTGCTCGTGCATGTTTTTGCTAAGCACCTAGGACAAAGAAGCAGTAATGTGGGTGAGAGATTCGCACTGTACTCCCTCGGAGCCCTGGGGCTACCAAGGGCTGATCCTGCCCTGAAAAGAAGCCTTGTAGGAGACAGTGCCAGCCCCTGGCAAGGGAAGGGAGGAAGCCTCACAGGATAGGGGAAGGGTGTCATTCCGCTTTATTCCAGCTTCAAAAGCTCATGGAGCGGAAGCCTGGTGGTATTTACAAAGTTCCCAATACTTCCAGATGAAAACAGAAGAGGCAAGTGGTTTGAAGCTGCCTGGCTATAAACACAAAATCTACAGGAGTAAGTCAGTAAATGAGCAAAATATACTGAATGTAAAGGATCATCAGGTCTTTATTTTCATTTTCTTACCCTTAAAATGCTTCTGCGGTTATTTTTATCCACTGAGTAAAACCTCTCAAAAAATGTAATGATGTGCAAGCATTTGGAAGTTTTTTTTCTGGTTGTTTATTCATTATTTAGCGTAATCCCAGGCTGACTTTAAAGATCCAACTTTTTAGAAAATATTCAATTACCTAATATATTTCCTTTAAAATGACAGGATAAAAACACATCTGCTATGTTAAAAAAAAAAAAAAGATGGCTTTCTTTTGGAAATACACTTTATACATGAAAATTAAACTCACAAAATCAGTTCTTCAGATGAAATTATTGTACTGTAGGCATGTCAAAGACAGTGAGATAACCCATGGGATGGAATTTCAGGAACAGCTAATTATTTGCTCTTTAAAAAAATACCATTTCCTTTCCTTAATGAGCCAACTTTCAAGAAATGAGTACAGAGAAGGGAGAAGAGAGGAAGAAATACAGTATTCTGGAAACGAAATTCTTGTTGGTGTTCTTTCTGCAATTTTTGTGGCTAAGACACTGAATGGATTCCATAAGTGAGATTTTGTCAGTATGCCAAATCTACATGGTCTTCTATCTTTTAAAAAATGCCTTTGATTTTCACAGACTCCAGCCCAGCTTGGGACTTGCAGTTTTTTCAAAAAGCGTATCCTGCTGCTACAGGAAATATTTTTCTCAACACCACTGTATTTTATTTTTTCAAAATCATATTTAAAAAGAATCTTATAGAAATCCCAACAGTACTCCTACGCATAACACAAAGGAGTTCGTTTCACCTATTTACAGGAGAAAAACTCACAGGATTAACACATTTGGAAATGACGTGAAAATGCAAAATGGATTTAATTTTTTTTAAGATGTTCAAGTATTGGATGTAGTAGGATATGAAACTATGACTTTCCTTCACATTTGGAGAAAGACCGTACAACATACTGAATACACGGATTGGTTTATTTCCCCTGGATTACAGAGGGTACTACTTCATTTTCTAGTAGAGAAACTTATTGACACTGGATAAGGCAATTCCAGCAAGCTTGAGAATTCAGTATTGGGCCAAAACGAAATCTCCATGTTTGCATATAACCACACACTAACAACATTCAGGTCTGAGTAGTTTAATAATCTTTACTTCTTGTAGCGGGCCAAGTTCAGATTCAGAAAACTCTTTTTGCAGATGCAAACTTTTGAGCTAAGATCTGCAGTGAAAGGCTTGGGTTTCTTTTAACACATCATCCCTATTGGGTTACTTACAAGTCATCTGCAAGAAACCCAAGTTTGCTGTTATTAATAAAGGGGTTTTGAGAAAGTATTACCCGGCAACCATCATTACTGAAGTGTGCTGGACTACTGAAGTATGAGGCTGCAGCAATAGAAGGTTGTTACAGAAAACCACAGTGGTAATCAGCTAGTGCAGCAGTTTGTAGGGAATGGTCTTAAATCAATGATGTAGTTCCATATAAAATGTGAAGAAAAAACCCTGGATTATTGGTATTTTTATTAGTGACATGTGACCTTTTTTATGCACTGTATATTTTCATCCTGTAATCCTTTGCTTCACCAGGTCCTACGTCAGTAAATCACTCAAAACAGTCTTTCACTGCACTGGCAGAAAGCTACCAGCAAGAATGGCAATCGTTTAATCCTGGCAGCAAATTAAAACACCTCACTTCTGATCTGGAGAAAAGCAGCTTCATTACCTGAAGCCAACCAGATTACCAACCCAGCCCTCCATAAGTAATTCAAATGGAAAAAGGAGAGAAAAGAGGTACTAAGCAGCCAGCCCACATTGCTCCTTTGTTTACTGTAAGCTACAGAAAGAGAGATGATTGGATGAACCTTTGGTTTTTGTTATCTATTCTCTAGGAAGTCCTTGTTTTCATGGGTCAAAATCTCTCCTGACAGGGTCCATTCAACTGATAATCATCAGTGTGGGCCTCAGTAAGCCATGGGGTATCTTAAACCCTAAAGGGATGCTTAGCATATTCTGAAAGGCTAAGCCATCAGGAAATGTTTTTGGCAAATGTCACTCAGGTTTCTCAAATACACCCAAACTGATCCTGGTTCAAAAAATCAGATATTTAAGAGATCCAAAGAAATAATGCATATCCTTTTCAAGTCAGGTTAACTTCATATGGAAGAGATATTGCAGTTGGTGATTGATTTTGACAAAACTGCTTTGAAATAAAACAAATTTTCCAGCACAAACTACATGTAATTTGTTCAGTCTTAATCAAACATTAAAGTATAAGAATTTGAGCACAGAGAGATCCAAGACAGACTGTGAGCTTGGAGAAGATGCTAAGACTGTTATAACTGAGTAAGCTCATGTAAACTTGGTTAGATTCAAGGAATAATTTTTTGTGCCAAATTTTTCAAATTCCAATGAATTTAACTGTCTTGTTTTAAATTTTTATTCCCCTTGAACAAAACACCATCTGCTTTTACTATATCAAATGCCACAGTCCATTCCTGGCAAAAATGGAGTCTGTGGCAAAATAATGGAGAAATATATTTTTAAGAATACCTGGTCAGCACATTTGCTTTATTTTTCTTACTACCTTTTTAAATCATCATACCCTTTAGTTGATTTTAAGTGAAATCAGAAAACAGATCTGTTTAAATTTAATGAAGTAACCCCTCATGGATGGTGAAATGACTTCCTAAGTACATTTTATGTTCTTTTGGTTCTTGAGCTTTTCATTTTCCACAAATGGAACAGATTTACATGAGCTCACATGACAGCTCTGGCTTGGGGAGAAGTGACCACGGCTGCCAGAGAGACTACTTAGCCTTTAGGTACCTCGGCAAGGTAGTACTGTATGTTTAATAGAACTAGGTGTAAAGTGATGGTCTTTTTTCACTGTTTATTGCTAAGCCAACCTACTATAAAACATTGATCTCTCAGATACAGGAGACACATGACTCCCATGCCACTAGGTCCAGTAGGCTTAACCTGCTGAACTCAAAGTGCTAAAAGGACTTAAAATGTAATCATTAGTAGATTTTTGCAAGCAGCTGGTAAAACAAGACTTCTAGGCAGTCGGGGTGCTTTAATTTATTTCTTAATCCCGCCAAATCAGCAGAAAAGTATTTTAACTTAGTTCCACTTGGCAGACAAAAGGTAGGATTCCAAGGGGACAGCACAGGAGAAAGCATCCATGCAGGTGGAAAATGATAAACTCTGTGTAGCAGTGCCTATCAGCTCTGAACTCCACATTTTTAATGTTTCTCTGGAGGAAAAAAAAGAAAAAAAGTAGGAGAAATACTATATCTTGTTTTGGCTCAACCCTGCTAGAAATAAACTATTACTTTTTTCAAAGCACCAGCAGTGTTCTGCTCAGTCTTTCCAGCCTCTATTAAATCCAGCACATTGTACCGAGACAAAAGAGATCAGGGAACTTCCCCTTCTTTGCTCCCCATCCAAGTCAGAGCTCGTTTGTCAGCCAGAGTTATTGCCCTAACAAGCAACTTACAAGTCACCCGTTTGTAGCAGTTCACTTTTCACATTAAGGGAAGACATGGCAATGGGCAGCCTTTACAACCAGTTTTCCTATTGTTTAAGCTTGACCCTGCCAGTGTTTGCACACAAGATGTCAGGGTAAATGGTAAGGACTGCACCTTTGAAGGCAAACAAAAAACCTTCCATCCAGACAAATAATATTTTTTTTCTTGGTTAGTACTTCCTTTGCAGATTTTTGGGATACTGAAATACATCATGAACCTGATTTCTTGTCAGCTCATCCCTAAATGTACAGGAAAATCTGTGGTGCTTGTTAACTAGAGGTATTGACTAGGCTACAGTGATTGCTGTACAAATACATGCTGCACACTTATTTTCATGATCTCATTTAGATGACCTCTTTAATTGAATGCAATCTACAGACTTGATCTCTTGCCATGAAGTGCACACAGGAAGTCCTGGAATAACATCCAAAGACTGCATTGGACAGAAAGTGAAAACTTTTGGTTTAACGTGCTGCCAAATCTTTTTAAAGAAGCAGAAACTCACAAACAAAGGGCCCTTAGTGCCCCTGGGATCATAATGTGCATTTCTGGCTGACCGGACTGATATTACCTGACCTGATATTTGAGTTAATTCTCATTAATTAAAGGTACTATTACTTGATTGACTGGCACATAATATGGACCTAAAAAGTAACATGCAGTGACACTTAAAGAAAACTTATAATAGGAATAAGAGAGAGGACATGAGAATAAATGTGTTGAAAGTACTCTCTAGGGAGGTTTTGTTATATTCCTTTATTAAAACATTATAAAAGATCTCCAAGTTATTTGTTTTCAACACAAAAAAAGCCCTGACCAAAATGCATGTCATGCTCTTAGTATCATCTGCAATGAAAGCCAAACTTGGAGTGGGGTTTAACTGCCAAAATTTCCTGAGTGGCTGCAGAATTCGTGGATGCAGGTTCATTAAGTCTCATCTGTTACACCGTACGATTTGCTCAGCTGGCAAACAGAGGTGTTTCTCAGTTTCAAATCCACAAAAACCTGGCAGTCAAGTCAAGCCTTACCATCTCATGTGCCCAACAAGCACTCTGCAAACCAATGTGGTTTTTCAGATGTTGCTGAAGGCATATTCTAACCACAGCTGATGTTACAGAGATAGAGCTAGCAGTGTAATTTGGCTCATGCTATCTTTATTGTCAGTGATGATGCATAAAATAAAAAGAGCCCTGGAGGGCTTGGGGAGCTTTTAGTTTGGACAACTGAAAGTTTTCAGCTGAAAAGTTGGTAAATGCAGTAAGTATTCAGTGGGAAACAGTAGATACAGGCTCTGACAAAGTGATTATTAGAGTCACATTTTAAGGACAGAATAGTTCCTTCATGTAGTGTCATCTCCAGCTACCAAAACCTACTCGTAGGTCTGCATAAACAGCTTCATTTATGGATTCAAAGCCACAAGCCACCCAGCATTTGAAGAAGTTTCCATACTTGAAGAATGTATGCAATATAAGATTACTGTACTGGTTATCAGGATTTTATACTTCACAAAAATTTGCTGCTGTTACTGGAATATAGTCTCGTTGTCTATGAGAACAATTACCTATTCAGTAAGAAGGAGATACAAACAAAACACAGAGTCTGCAGTAAAAGGGAATTATAAAAGCTATTTTTTTCTATTCACGTGTAGAAATTCTGAGTTCTAAACAGAAATATACTTGCTAAAAAAAATATACTTTTTTAGAAGTATATTCTTCTAGTTCAGTCCTCTTTTTAAATTTTATAACAAGGAGCTAGTCAGAATTGCTATCTTCTGTTTCAGTAAAAGCCATTAGTTTTGAAGCGTGCTTACATAGAAGTTGCTCTGGTAAATTTTTGTAACTACAAGAGTAACTGTGAAGAGTGGAGCTGAAATATGGACCACTTCAGATACCTGATTTTGTTTTTTAAACTACATTATCTAAGGACCCAGTTTACTTCACAGCACTGAACATGTCCCTAGACTTTTGCTTCAGGCCTCTTCCCAGTCAGAAGGATTGTGATCCCAGGCTCAGAGGCAGATCACCTCCTTTGTGAATGGCAGCAGAAACCTCCAAGGTCCCCAGGACTGGGCTGCAAATGTTTTCCTGGACAGTGCATCTACTGAAGCAGCTAGTCAGGTCAGGCCTGTTTTCAAATTCTTTGATGTTCTATATTCTCACATCTGAAAATGGCTTTTAATTGATCAAGTGCATTGGGTTTGTTTTACTCTGAGTAAGAAAGAAGAGAGGAAAAACTGGAGCAGGAGCTGCTGAGTGATTCAAAGACAACCTGACCTGAAGGACGTGAGAAATACAGCAGAGATGGCAATAGACTAGTCCTGGTTTTGTCACTCAAAAAGGAAATAAGAACTTACATTTTTTAATACAGGGTATACTAAATCTCATACCTTAGCAACTGAAATTAACATCACAACTGGAATTTGTTGGGAACCATAAAATTGCATTTGAAACAAAAGTCTGTAGGCGCATATGCACAATTTATATACTCTATATACATATTTAATACAGAGACTGCTTTTTGCAGTTAGGATTATAAACAGCTCCCTTCGAAGTGCCAGGATTTAGCAGCAGAGAGAAAGCAGGAATCGAGAACACGTAGGACTCCAGGATTAATACCTTCTAAACCAGACCTGATTGATGCTCTCAGGTCAGTTACATAATTCACATGCAGCACTCTTTTATGGGATGGGACATTCCTCAAGAATGTGAGAAAAGTGAGGTAGTCAGCAGGCTGGACCAGAATTCTTTAATACAGAAATTAAACTCAGCTCAACTCTGACTACCTCCTTTGCAACTGGGCTACACAGTCATAATGACTGCACAAGAATTTGTGAGGAGCAAAGTTAGACTGAAGCTCCACATAATAAAGTAGAGTTCAATGGCACAGGAAGCCTCAGGCAATGGATGTCTCAGAATGAAAACGACCACTTATTAAAAAACTGCTAAACTGTTTCTGTTAGCACTAGGTATGACTTTCTACTCTTACAGCAGAAATTTTGGCTACAAAATGAAACATGAAACTCCTCCTGCCTGCCACTTCTAATCAACTGTAGAGCTCAGCCTGAACCTAGGCAAGGCTGAAATGATGCTGGTGGAAGTGAAACTGGCTGTCTCCCATTAAAGGCCTGCAGACTTTTTTTTGTTAAGGTTGTATGGAGGCTTGGAGTCTTATCTGACTCCTTACTGGGTCTGGATGACTGGGCACCTTCCCAAAAATACCTTCTCACATCTTTAGCTTTATGGGGAGTTTCATCCCTTCCTCCTGCTGAGGCCACAATATCCTCTGCGTTTGTTACCTGATGGCTGGGTTATTAACAGCCTCCTGCTTCCCAAGCCAAATGTAAGACAACGTGCCGGCTCCAGATGCGGCAGAAGGAGGCCGTCTGCCCTGTGCCTGCCTTAGATCACTGTAATCACTTCAGGCCAGTGCTCAGGTCCTTTTTTTAGCTCCAGGTAATTCCTGATGCCAGTTTACAGCCTTTGGAGAATGAAGCCCTGCTGCAGTTGCAAACTGCTGAGGCTCACAACAAAGCCTTCGAGACTCAGGTTCAAAAAAATTTTTGACAGCAATCCAGAATTGTAAAATCGTTTCCGTGAACATCAGCTAAATACAGAATCTGACCATCTTTAGAAAATAAAGGAAATCTTCCTCCTGGAGAACACTTAGCATCAGAAGCACTGATTGCTTCAAGTTTCAAACTCTTTAATTTGCTTTTTCAAAAGGCTGCTCAGATCAAGTTTTTACCCCCCAAAATTAAGGCAGAAATGCTTGATAGTGAAAAAATTTAGTAGTTCTTTCACTAGAACTGCAGACTCACATGCCAGGTAAATGATGAAGGCCAGAACTCACCAGCTTCAGGCCATGGTTCAATGGTCCAAGTTCAGCTTTATATTTCTAACTTCTAACACCAAAGAGAGATGACAAAAATCACTGGTCTGGTGGAAACTTTCTTGACATATGCAATTTCTGGTGGATTATCTTTGCAACAACAGGCTTCAAACTTAATCGGGTACCAACTTTCACCACACTGCCAGGCACAAAACTATCAGGAAAGCATACAGCCAGAGTAAACTCTGTATCATGTGCTCTGCCAAATTTGGCAGAAAAGTGATCTTGTGCTCTGATTTTGATCCAAATTTCACTGCTAGATAACAGCATTGTGCACAGTTTCAACAGAAATGCTTGTGGAACTACCACTTACCTTACAATAATTTATTTTTTCATCATGGTTTAACTTCTGCTTAAGCCTAATCTTCTTGTTGCTACTGCCCAAGTGTTTTGCCCTGTATACATCAGGGCAATGTACACTTGTCTGTATACTTGTCTTCCCCAAGTTTGCGTGGATTTATAGATACAAACATACATATAGATGCCTGCATATACTGTGCCCTATCAGTTGGGAACAAAGGTCATGCTTGAATTTTCCTCTGTATCTATTTAAAAATTCTCCTATGGAATCACACATCAAACACACCATCTCACTGATAAAATGGCACATCAGAAAGAATTTGGAGGCTGCTACCATTTCCCTAAGATCTCTCCTGCCAGTTGCAAATCTTCATGCTTCTTCAAGACTTCTTTTCAAGCCAACTCCTTCATTTTTACCGAGGTTTTCCTGTAGTTCACCATGTACTGTTAAATCTAGCTGTTCTTCCCCTGTAACCCCATAGCCTGGGGACAGGTGCTGGTCTTCCCCTGTAGCAGCAGCGATCTGGGGCGAGGTCCCTCTCCTGAGAGCCATGTACAGTGGATCTCCATGTGCTGCAGGTGCTCACACCCCCTCAGTGTGTGGGGTAACCCCAGGTCAGGCTGCGCAGCCCAGGCTGTGATTGTCGTATGTTCCCCTCCCTGATAACCCTCCTGAGGCATTCAGGTTCAAGGTACTGTGTTAGCTGAGCACTTGAGATCTTCAGAAGAATGGAGTTTCAGGATGATGGTTATTTTTAGCATTTTTAAATACTTGTGGTACCAGTTCTGCATAGCTGACTAATGTGGGCTTTGCAGAAGTGCCTGAAAATGGGTAGCAGTACTCTGTTCAGACTGCCAGACAGCCAGAAATCCTGAAAAAGCATCAAAAGGAATCTGCAAATTTGTCCTAGAAAAAAATTCAGGTAGAAAAACAGGAAATGTCTGTGGAAAAACAGACATATGGGAGCTCTAGTTATTCCATAATCTTCCAGTAGATGAAGTCTGGGCAAAGAATTTGACTTCTCATAGGGTGGAGTTTTATCAATTTATTAAAAGAGTTTAATGACGTGTGAAACCTGGCCTGGTCCCACCTAGTCCTTCTCACCTAAAAGCTACTCACAGAACAGGCTCCCCTTGTACGTGTATAACAAAAAGATGGCTCATAGAAGAATGAGCAGAGAGCATTTATTTGTATCTGTGAATTCTTGATGTGAAGATACCATATAAATACACACGCATACAGGGGTGAAAATTGCCATGGGTTATGGGTTTCCTCAAGAAAAATATAGCCAAAGAACACTTATAGCTATGGGTCAATTCACATGGCTTTGCAAAAAAAAAAAAAAAAAATCTAAATTATATATTTGAAAAGATTCACTTCAACAGACAAAGTACTGGTTTAACTCCCTAGCAGAGCTGAAGTTACCTTAACAAAGGGGCTCACTGAAGATACAGCTCTCGCTCGTCTTCAAAAATACTGAAATAAATAAAATACTTAACTGAGAGGACTGCAAAATGGGCTATTTTACACTACTCACATTTTCAGGTGAGAGGCTGACAAAGCCTTCCCCTTACTGGCTAATTGATAATTTCAGTTTTAATGAAGTAAGATAGACATACACATTATAAAAGACTTCTAGCAGATAGACCAGGAGGCAGAAGAGGTTGTAGAGAAGAAAAACCAGAAAAGCTTGGTTTATTGAACTTAGATTATGCCAGCTGTTCACTATTTCTTGGTACTGTATGTTCTTCTTTATTCCTTCTGCAACAAGAGTCCAGAACCCTTCAAGAAGTAATTCAAAAAGGCAAAAGTAACATTTTTTTTTACCTCTACCTGGCAAATTTTCAGAGAGATACATTTACAGGATGGAAACTTCCTGCCTGGATTGGCTGCTCCTTAGTATGAGTAATGAGCAATCCATTCATCATTAGGGTTAGCAAGTTTTCCATTTCATCCTCTTCCCTCTTTAAGTGCATGATTTAATTCACAGCACATAAACATTTATGCAGAAACCTTGTAAAAGCAAACCCATGCCCAGAATTTTGGGCATATATATACGAGAAAACTATAGGCAGGTGGAGAAACTCAGTTTGAAACAAACTCATATCCACTGTTTGTTCACAATATCTAATCTCTGTATTCTCTGTCTGTGCAAAATTTACATTACTCTCCTTCCTTTTTTTCCCTTTCACGCATAGGTATTTCCCGCTTGGCACTGCTTAGGTATAGCGCTGCTACATACCTCAGAGGAAATTTGTTCCTGGGACAAATTTGAGCTCTGGGAGAGGTTGCTTTATCAGCTAGGTTGTAGGCCTAAAACTTGGTGTGTTCCACCTTCAGGTCCCGGTGCAGCTTCCAACCCTGACCCACGTCACTTCAGGGATGCTGAGCTGCAAGAGCTGAGTGGGTGTACGGGGAAGAAGTGGCTTGTGGTATTTGAACATCCAATGCTTACCTCAATGCAGAAGCACCTGTCTTCCCGTTGGAGGATGCCTGAAATATTTTTAGCTTTCTTTAGCTTCTTTTCAATGAAGCCTTTGGGTCTCCTCTTGCTCCTCAGAGCTGAGGCTGTGGCATCTCACTGCAGGGCAGGTGTAAGACCTGGATGCTGAGATATGCAGGAGGGGCTTCAGATGGCAACACTGCAATGACTGTGTGGACAGGTGTTTGCCCCTTCTGCATTGTGAAAAGCAACAAATTTTACAGTTCAGAAGAGCAGGGCCCCGTTTTGGACCTCGGAGTGTGAGTTTTCAGCCACCTTTCTGGGGGTTTTCCTTTGCTTCCTCATAGGTTTGCAATCTCATTCTACAGCCACTGCTCTTGAGCCAGAGGTAGTCAATCTGGCCCTACAATTCCAGCATTTGGGGAGCTTTGCACAGATTTTTAGTGACTGTCTTAATTTAGTCTGCAGCTAAACATGCAGCTATCCTGTGTGAACACTGACATGTTCTCTCCCAACCCTTAAAAAAATCAACTGTTCCTTGCCATAAGTAAATGTGATTTCCCTTCCCATTCCCCAAAATCTACCCACAAAGCTGATGCTTACTTGGTGCAAGCAGAGCATAGTGGCAGCAAGAGCCCTGAGCTGCAGGCAGAGCTGTGAGGCAGAGCAAAGCAGTGCTTTTTCAATGAATACTCACTGAGCCAAGAATACTTTAAACACTCCTCCTCCATCACCTTTCCTAAAAATTTAGATTATTAATGAGTCACACTTACATTCATATTCTTTAGGGCACTGCTGTAGAGAGAAACAATAGCCAGGTCTCCCTCTCCTTCCTCCTGGGTGGGCAAGCAGCACAATACTAAAGCATTATCACATCAACTGCTGGGCTAAGAAGCTTGACCCAAAGCCCTGTGCCAGTGAATTATTTTCCCTTGACATATGGCTTAAGGCTGAAGGATTTGAACACTTAATTGGTGCATTTTCTGCAAGGCTTTAAAGGCTTGGCAAGGTGAGATTCCTGCTAATCAGTGATACAGCTGGGAAACAGCTCCTGCTGTGCATCACCAGCAGCCTCCACCTACACGAATTTATTGATCCCCCAGAGCTCAAGGGACTTGTATTATCTGAAGGTGTTAAATTCATTTCTAAGTGAAGCTGTCCAAAGATTGTGTTTCAAACATCCTTCATAACTTGTATTCACTGAGACATGTAACAGCATTGATCTGTTAAAGTATGTGAAAAAGGACACCACGACCTTCTCTCTCACATTACTGACGAGGTGGCTCTTCGTTAACTAGGAAAACAAAACAAATTCCCTGTAAGTTTTTGCCTTTTCCTACAGAAGTTACCTCATCCCCTCATTACAAGCAAGCATTCACAAAATTAACAACTTTACAACACTTTTTTTGTCATTGAAACTATCATCCCCCTTCCAAAAATACTTCCATTCTAAAGGTGCGTCATTTGATGAGAAATCTGGTAAATTAAATCGTTCATTATTGACACACTTGGAAATGAGTAACTAGAGAAAATTCATTTTTTCATTTTAATTCTGTTATTTTTCTGTACTTTGGCCTCTGAATTGCAAAACCATGGATTCTGTAACAGTCCTTACATTTTTCTGGCATTTTACTTTCTCTGCAAAATCCTCTCCAAAGAAATTCCATTAGTTCCATTCTTACTGATTTACCAGTTCTGTCTCACCAGAAACCTTGCACAACTACTCTTCACTGAGCTCCTGTGAGCTGGAAGGGCTTCTGCACATGAAGAATTTGCAGGACAGACACATTATTGTTGTTATTCTGTTTTTCCAAGATAAAGTGGATCTTGGCTGCAGCGATGCAGCCAAAAATTGTATTTTTATGACATGACAATAAAACTAAAGGGAGCAGTTACTGTTCCCACCAGAGGGAAGAGACTCTCCCTCAAAGATAACTGTATCCAACCACAATCTGACAACTATTCTTACCCATGAAAGATGTTCTCACAGGGCACATGCCTGCAGTCACACTCACTCACACACACTTAGAAATAAAATGATACAGTCTTGAAATATTAGGGCTGCTTTGGAAGGCATTCTGCACATATTTGTTGTAATTTAATACAGTCAATCGAATTTAATTCTTTTAAACACACAAGCACAGAAGAAGGAAGCAAAGGTTGGAAATGTTCAAGGAATACATATTTAGGGCCTTACCTCCAAAAATCTAGGTATCAGTGCAAGTGCAGTTTTAATATTTTTGATTAATTTTGTTTTAATTCCATTAGCTCCTTTTCTCCTTTCCTCTGCTAAACACATGTCAAATTTAGAAGATGGCACAGAATTCCTACATCCACTTTCTTCACTTACCTCCATTGGTCAGCAATTTTACTAAGTTTTATAGACTTCAAGCCTGCTTTTAGTCCTGGCATCATATAGAAGTCCCGTGAGAGCCGGAATAAGATGATCCTCACCCACAACAAAGACAGAGATAACATTGCTTCTCTTTCATTCTCTGTTTACACCAGCATCACCCACGGCTTTGCAGCACCTCTCTCAAATTTGTAAATGACAAAGACCTTCCAACAAAACCAGGCTCAGCTTCTTAAAATATCTTTGACAATTTAATTAACTTTGCACGCTGGCATCTCAGGACTGTCAATTGTAACGTAGTTCAAAGACCAATTAAAAGATCAGTTCTTTTTCTCTGCATATGGGAAAGTATTTTTACACTAGCAAATACCAATTTACACTCATTAAGTTCTGTGAATAAGCCTGCTGACACACCGGGGGTCCCATTGAAACACACTCTTCACAAATACAGTAGGTGTAGTGTTTACCCATTGCTTAACTGTGCTGAATAAGCTCTTTGACAAACAAAAGCTTTCTTGCTGGCCCCAGTTATCAGAAGGTGCATTACATGCACTCCGCTGCCATCATTCACCACCTTTTCTCATCGTCCTACCAAACAATTTTTAATTAGCAAACTTTCCAAACCATTAGAACTAAATCCATCTGTGCAGCAATGGACTAAAACCACTGGTGTGAGTTGCTGTAGTTCCCTGGTTTAGATTTTGTGTATCTATGATAATCCCAATGCATCTCGCATAACTCCAACATCCCTTAGTTTGTATGATTTTCTGCTTTTACATTATGGGTAATAAATGTTCAGGGTCTCATGTCAGGGCAGTGGTGAAATCCAGCAGGGCAGCTGGCTTGGCAGAGCTGGATGATGCTAGGGTAGCCCTCTGCAGCCAGCTCAGCCTCTCTCCCTGCCCCTGGAATGGTCAGATTCCACCTGGGTGGGAGCCATTTGTGCTAAGTGCACATCCTTATATTGGTAAGCTATACCTAGGAACTGTGTGCTTTCCTGCAAAGTGGTTCTCATGGCATATTGTGTGTTATAACTGTTGTGTGTCCTCTCTTAGCAATGAACTTCTCTCTCACTAAGGTTGATTTCTAACCCAAAGCGCAGCAATATCAAAAGGGTTAATCTTTTAGACCCTCCCATGATTTACACCATATTATATTTAGTAGTGTGTTTGGGTTTTGGAGAGCAAATGAAGACATCAGTGGTGACATTCTGGGGGTTCACATGCCTAGACCTTTACTGTGGATGTGTAAAATATCTATTGTCCCCAGAGGGTTTAATTTTGCTTTTGTCACAGGCTCTGTGATGCACATCTCTGACATTTCAGTTTGCTACACTGTGCTAAGTACTGCAGTCTCTTTACTTCCCACCCATCTCACACTCTGCCATAGGCTACAAAACTAGAACAAAGCTTGAACATGTCAAACAAATGAAGCTTGGGAGCCAGAAGATAGAAGTCAGAAAGCAGATTTTTGCTGCAGTACGCTTAACTGCTCTTTTCCTGCAAGCCCTATAAATTTTTTTGACCGGCTAAAGTTGGACAAGATGGTCATCTTGTACTCTGCAGAGTTTTACATGCATCTTTCCAAAGGTATATAAACAAATGCACACACACATCTATCATATGTGTGTGTGTTTGTGAGCGTGTGTGTACTTGCATATATATATACATACACATATGTAGAATGTGCAGATACAGGAGAATTTTATAGCGCTGTGATGGGATAAATGAGCCTGACACTTATATGAAAACCTAGAGTAAAATTAGACAGTGTTTGAATGAGCAAAAAATGAGATGGTGGCCCTTCCAAACAAGTAATGCATCTTCTTTACAGCACAGAGATATGTACTCACTATCTTTCACTTAAGCAGTGGGAAAATTACTTGGAAGTATTTTAAGAAAAGGAGGAAGGGAGGTTCAATTTTATTTGTTTATGTTTCTCTCTGTAAAACTCTAAATATCTTGAATCTAACTATATGAGGTCAGAAGAAAGCATAAAAACTTCTAACAATGATCTAAACCAGATTTTAATGTATATAGAAAGGTCAGACTTAAACATCAGCTACTAGAGACTTTTCCAAGGTTAGATTTGAGATTTATATGTTTTGCTGGATACCTAACATAAAGCTCTTCAAAGCTGCAGGATGTCAGACTTTATTGTTGTAACACATGTAATGAAAAGGGAAGTGCTTTGTAATAATTTCTTAGTAGTATTTGATAATGTTGTAATTGGGATGTTTACTGCCTGAATGTATTGCTTTGGCTATTGGATCTAGAAGGAAAAAAAAATAGCTCAAGAGAGGCCTCTTGGGGGTGTCAAGAGAAGCCAGGCTGCACAAATCATTGACGAAAGATAATACAACTTTACGGAGTCTACACACCTAAAAATTTTTTTCCCCCGGTGAATGCTTCATTCCTATTGATAAAAGAAACAGTTCTTTGAGTGTAGTAGGCAGTCTGCTCTTTGTAAACCATTAGTCAAAACCTTCCAAAGGAAAGACCTGCAAGTTTTCAAGCTTTTTTCTGCTTCAAGCTTTCCAAGCCTTTCAAGGCTTGGTATGGTAAACATGCAAGATACAGGGCAAGGTAGCTTTCTGCCTCGGCTAGGGCTGCAGACACTGCCATTTCAGGCACTGAAACCAACGAGAAAGAGTTCCTGTCATGACAGAGACATATTCAGATATTAGAAAGTTTTACTGTGGGTTTTACTGGGGTGGGGATTTGTGCTTTGGTTGAAGGACTCTCTAGGTACACCTATCCTATTCTCAGGAGCAGATTTGGCAGTAGGTATGAAGAAGGACACTCTCCTGCTCTGTCTGTGCCCGCTGTGGTGTCAGGCCACCAGCATCCGTGCCAGAGCATCCCCGGCTGAAACAGTCCCTGATGCCTCTTCCACAGCCAGATTGCCCTGAGCTCCATTTGGGCCACCCCTGTGAAAAATGACTGCAGGAAATCTTCCGTGTCTGCGGGTTTTATTACCTCTACTCATGGAGGACAAATACATTTAATATTTAACATTTCCTATAAGTTAAAACCAGCTCTGTTACAGCAGTACAAGAAGGGCAACTGACTGACCTCACAGCTGGCTTTAAAGACAAGAAGCCAGGCAGCTCTCTCTGCCCTACATGATAGCTTTCCTCTATTGCAGAGCAAAACAAGTCACCCAGTGTGCAGATGGGAGGAGTTCACCTGAGTTGAATTTCGGCTCTTTCTATCGCGAACAGGCTGTGCTTTGTGCAGGTTTCTGTTCAACTGCAGGAGGAAAAGCTTTCTTCTTTAGAACATTTGACACAAAATAAAAAGCAAACTAAGAAAGAATTTTTAACTGATTGCTCTATGAAAATATGTCAGGATCGTAAAAACAAAGAAAAAGATTTGGGGGGGGGAGGTTACTTTTTTTTAAATATCATACAAGTCCTGAAATTTTTTGAAGCTGGGTGTGCATTGGAAACTTAGACAGACCAGACATTGGATGTACAGCACTTTTTTTTCTGAGTCTTTGCCCACAGAGTTTCCTTGCAACTACTAAACAAGGGTCTTGAGAAAACAGAACTCTCAACCAACCACATTTTGTTCATAAAAATATAATTATTTAGAAGGGTTTTTTCTCTTTTGTTTTCTTTAACCAATCCAATCTAATCTTTTAAAGTGACACTTCAATAAAATATTATCAAAAGGAACTACATCTTTTAAAACTCTTTGTTGTCTGTAAAACAGAGTTCTGCCCATCACAGTAGGAGGCACACACGAATCTCCTGGCTGTGTCTGACTGTCACATATCGCACAAGGATGCAATGGACTTCTGAAACAACCCAAAAAGTCTATATTGCAATAGCTCTAATTTTCACATCCTTGGCTGATTTTGTCATTTGTTCTTGATTATACAGCCTGCAAGTGTAGGTAGCTGCCATAGCAGGAGTCACATAAACATTGTGGTTCTACACTGCAGATACTGTCAAATATAGGCCCAGCTCCCTGTTTTGTCTTCAAAATAAAGTGTGGTATAATTTCCTTGCCCTTGGGGATAATCAGTCCCTCCTTTTTGCATACTGCAAAATGCAGTTTTCTATTAGTCTAACCACTGACAGCCGTGGTTACAACAGAAATAAACAAAAGTAGCACAAAGATGAATTAAACTGGTTGAAGATACACTGTAAATATTCCCCCCAAGGAGCTTTGTTTCTCTCCTGATGATGTTCTTTTCTACTACTGCTATGAAGCTTGCAGGTGAAAAGTATTTTCCAAAACAAAGCTTGTCAACAGGAGGACGGCTCAGGAGACTCCTGAGTCTTTACTTTCCTCTCAGAAACAAGTCATAACCCTCTTGACCATAATCATCGATCACTGGAATAATTTCTTTAGATTTGAATTGAAATTAAGAAGTAGCATCTCAGTGACATGGAAAGCAGGCCACTATTTCAATACACTTACATAATCAGATGGGTTGCACATACAGATATCCGGGGATCCTTGCAGCAGAGATTAGCTTGTTTGGTCCTTGAAAGGGAATATTTTTTGAGAAGAAATGTATTAAGAATGGCTGTTATTGGAAACACACACACATACAAATCCCTAGACTGGAAACAGTGCATCAGGGTTACATGTCGCTGTGTTTTATTTCAGTCAATTACTGATCAGGGAAGATCTTGTGTTAAAGGAGTGAGGAGGACTCAAGCATTTGTTGTCTGATTGGTGACACAGACTGTTCTGTGTTCCTGCTGCAGTGGCTTTCAAACTTGCTGTGCTTGCGTTTGCTGGAGGTCATGCACAGCAGGGGAGTCTAACTCGTGGGTCAGACTTGCAGTATGCTGATTAAATTTTTTCTGTTATTTTGGTCCCTGTGTCTATCCCCATCACTTTAAGGTTACTTTTCTTCTCACAGGGGTGATGTGAGGCTATTGCCTTGATGCATTGATGCATGTTGTATTTCTCATATAAGCAAAATAAAAGACAAACACGGAACAACTAGAAAATAAGGCAAAAATAGAGTAGCCCAAATACACCAATTCAAAACTGAATCTGAGAGTCAATAACTCTGGCATTTTATTTTAATTTCCGATCTGAACTTTAGTTGAATATATAGATGACTTGCAAGAGATCTATACTCTAATATTTCAAATTGCAGAGAAAAATCATAGTTAACACCATGGAAGAAGATGATGGAAGAATTTTTGGGGTTGCTTTTTTTTTTAATCTATGGAAAACCGTTTCTCCTAGTAGGCCTTTTTTCATATATTGAATAGAAATCATAGTCAACAGGTAGATTTATCTGATGTCACTCTGAGCTAGAGCACAGAATTTTGCCAAAGCCAGAAGATAAAATCGGCAGTGTACCTATGTCCAATTTTCTACATGCTTTTCATTTATTTCAAAGAGAAAATAAGGGAGTTCCTTATATCTGCTTTTAAAGTGGACTGTCGCCAGGGCAGTTCTGCTTTACCCTGCTTCTCTTCCAGCTTGTGCATTTATCTCTTCAGCTTTCTGAGGCATGTTGTCTCTCTTTGTACTGATAAGAATAATCCACTGATCCTCCTTCCTTTCCCTGCAGTATTCATGCAGAGTCTGGCATAAACTGACATCCATATGGCATTCATCCCATTGAATGGCACTTGGAGCAATGTGGGGCCGTGGGAGGATAGGTCAACTGGATGACCCTTGGGACAACCACACTGCCTCTTACCCCCAGAACCGCTGACTGCTGTCACAGCACAGTGTTATCACGTTTTACAACGTCATCCTTTAGACTTTTTATGCTGGACACACTAAGCAGTTTACATCTTCTCCTGGGCTACAACCCACCAGAGATTGGACATGTGCATTTTAACCTGATTTCCAGGTAAAAAAAATTCTGACCTGACTCATGAAACCTTTGGTGAGGTGGCGGGGACTTCATAAACAACAGAAGAATCTGGAAGAAGAAAAAATTGAGGTAGAAAGCCCACTGAAGGTCTCAAAGGTGTTGGCATCTGTATGGTCATCTGTGCAGACAAACCCCATCTGTAGGGGTCAGTCCTACCCTGTTGTAATGGTCAGAAAATGCTGAAATATTGTAGGGAAAGGCCACGCTGATGCTTTGATTTCCTCTCTAGATTTGCTGACTTGCTCTCTGACATATCGTTCTGTTTGAGTGTTTTGTGGAATTCCAGTCGGTATGGAAGGCACCATTTTGAAGTCTGGAAATCAGACCTGGTTGCAATTGTAGAGACTTCAGCAGTTCCCATTTAATGCATTCCTTAGGAAGCCAAAGATTATTTTCTTTTTACCCTCCCTGCAGCAGGCATTTTCATCAGGGAGCGAAAGCAGTGAATTCAAATCTACAAGACTTCCTGTATATCATGCTGTACTGGAGGATAGAATATCTTGAACTTCGTAGGAAATTCAACTGGAATTAAAATAAGGAGAGAAACCTGAGGGAAACCATTAAAAAATCCCTTTCTCATAAGTACATTATGAGACTGCTATTCAGAAGATCCTAAAATAGAAAAAGTAGCAGCAATTTGTCCACTGCTATTTCTCAACTATTAAGAAAGCCTATAACATTTATTTCTACTGCCTTGCAAATCCTAAGAATTTTCACTGCTTAATGGCATTGTCAAATCACACTCAATTGCAGCATAGTGCTAGAATGTGCTTGCAAGCCATTGTTGTTTCCAATCTCGATTTCAACATTCTGCTTACAAGCACTTCATCATGAAAAGATGTGGAGCACATAAAAAAAGAACGTTTTTATTATCTCATAGGGGATGTGTGTTTTCTGTCTGTCCTCATGCTCACAAAAGGGCAGGGGAATTTGCACAAGAGGAGAGAGAAAATCTCAACAACAGATTGCTATGGATCCAAGCATTCTAAACTGCCTGTTTACCCAGAAAAGCATTTTGTGCGACATTTCCATTGTCTATTTTTTTAGAAGTGGATGAACAAAGACAACCTGTTTGCACAATCAGCTGTCAAAAACTGATTTTAAAAATTCAGAGACAGAAACTCTTTCAAAACTAGAATTTATAAAGAAATATTGTGAGTAGACCAAATCAGGCTCTGATCTTCAAATTTAAAAATTAATGAGACCACTCTTACAGTTAAATTAAACAACTGGTAAATACTTGAAAGTCTGAGATAGAACATCCCCAACAAACAACAAAACCAAAAAACCCCACACCTTGTTTAACAGTGGAGAGGTATTTTATACCTTGCTTGTAACTCTGCAGTTCTCATTTACAGTATCTGCCTCCCATGGATCTTTCTTTACGTACCTCTACAGCTAATCAGACTGTGCCCTAAACAGACTTCTACTCACAACTATAACCACCTTAAACCCCATTGACTGTTAGTACAGAAGATCCCCATTGTTTCTTATCTTCTTTGTTACTCTCTAATGCTACTGCTGCACACATCCAGCATGTCCAAGAAAGCTGCTTGTTTATGCCTCTGGCATCTGAATCTTGTCTTCCCATTCCCTCCATGCCCTAACCTCTGGCAGAAAAGGAGGAGAAAGAAGATAGCTGACTGAAGGACAAACCAAGCAAATGAGAAGGAGAACAGCTGAAAAAAGATAAGCACATGAGAAGTGTACAAGGTCACAATTCAGGGATCAGTAATGACAGTGAAGGTGACTAACATGAAGACTGACATGGTTAAAATTATCTCTTCTTTGCTTCAGTGCCTTCAGGTTGGTATACAAACGGGATCAATCTCACCACAAATTTAGAACTTGCAGAACAAAGCTCTGGTAAGGAAAACATACTGCTACATCACTGATTTTGTCTGAGAGTGCCTTTAAGAAACTTCCTTTCAGGTTTGATGCAGTAGAAGCAACACTACCTTCAAAACTATGTAAGGGGATTGTGTTAAACAAG
This sequence comes from Oreocharis arfaki, assembly GCA_013398015.1. Lineage (NCBI taxonomy): Eukaryota > Metazoa > Chordata > Aves > Passeriformes > Paramythiidae > Oreocharis > Oreocharis arfaki. Next base: position 399,094 of record VZRR01010939.1, read on the forward strand.
TACAGCTTGAACTTCCTATTACATCAAGATGTGTAACCCATTTTTTTGCTTCATATAAGTAAATAAAACGTCCATCAGTCCATGAAGTTTCTCCAGTCTGTCAAGTGATGCTCCTGTCAAGGTTTAAGCGTCTTCCCCGTATGAAGATAGATGAGCATCCTTTTCAGTTAAGTCTTTCAAAACCGCACCCAGTGTTTGTTTACTATAAGGCCTCTTATGCCCACTACATGATTTTCAGCTGCAAACTTTCTTCTTGAGTCATTTAAGTCCTTGATAGCTTAGGGGAACATAACAGGGGAATGAGTAACACCTTCCAGCCCACACAAGCCTCAGTGTGCAGTGATACAGCCTTTTGGGGAATGTGATAGAGTAAGATTTCAACTTCCCGACAACACAAAGCCCCAGTAAGGTTCATTCTTGTGGCTGAGACTCACTGATTGCAGGAGGGAATGAAGCTATCATCACCACAAAGCTGTGTGGGTTCATTCTCCACACCATGAGGTACTGCATTATGACCAGTGACTATCAGGCTAACTGTGGCGGGTTGCCCAGCGCATGGAGGCTGCTAGCTACAGCTTTAGCAAAACTGCTTAAATCTGAGAGTCCCATTGCCTTACTCCTTCCAGACAAAGCTGATTAAATGATCTGAAAATGTCAACAGGCATGACAACATTGTGGAGGTCTTCAGTATCAGCATGACATTCAACACAATGCATTTCTATCTTGAAAGTTAATTGAAATCCCCGTGGGTAAAAAGCTTATGTAACATTTGCTTCACTCATGACTCACTGCGGGATACAGTGATGACTCCCAGCTCACTGTGATGGATAGCCTCAGAACAGCAGTGGTTGACATTTTCTGTGCCTTGGCGCTTTAATATGTTTTATGTTTGCACAGTTGCAATGAACATTCTCCACTGCTTTTAATCCTGGCTGATAAATGAAGCATGAGTCTCCCTCTAACCTTGGATACTCTCACAGCTGATGCTTGCTTGATATGATCTGCATTTTTCCATGGACTCTGTTGGAAATTGTCCAATTAGCTCTCTGCAGCTATTGGAGGAGCATTGCCATTGATTGCTTAATGCTTTTTCTAAAAATTATTAGGCAAGCTTGCTTTTTTTACCATACAATCGTTATAGATATACATTAACCAGTTTCCTGGGTTGTAAAAAATATGTACAAAAAAGGCAAGAATTCGGCTGGAGATCCTACAGGAAAAAGCAACAAAAAATCCTTGGACAAATAAAGATTCTATCTCTGTGTCTGTAAATTTTAAACCTAAAGCCACACAGTCAATCTCTGTGTCTCAGTGAAGTATTTCTACACGGAAAAGCAGCTGAGTTCCGATGTCATATCTTGAATGAGATGAGCGTGAAAAAGAAAATGATAACGACAGGAAAAATTCTTCCTCCTTTCTTTCTCACGTGTTAAAATTATGCTTGAAGAGCACTTGTGATGTATGGTTCTCCATGCATCTTTCCCCTTCTAGTCATAACCTTTTCAAAGCACACACTTCTCTTATGGAAAAAAGCTGCAGATCAAAGCATGACAGTTGACACCACACAAACAAAGAGACAAGGTTACTGGATCAAACCCAAGAAGCAAAACTGATGAAAAGCCTCCAAGTGCAGAGCAGACTGATGAAAATAAGTGTGCACTGCATGACTTGAGTAAAAGGGCCTGAAATAGAAGAGAAGAGGAAAGACTGATGAAAGCCAAGGGCTGAAGACTCATGAAGAAAGTGTAAGAAGCTGATGGCTCCAGACTTGGGTTTCATAAGCAGAAACTCTGTAATGCATTTAAAATTTAGTGGAGAAACCACTGACTTTGACATCAAATCACAAGACAGAATAAGGAGGAAAAGTACTGAAACAAAAAATTCCTCTCAAGGGTATACTGAAAGTATTCAGAGAGGTGATAATGAAAACACTTTTTCACCATTGATCTGGGTGTATCTGAAAGCACATTGCTCTGACTTTGGCTATATTTTATGCCCTAAAAATGGCCAGACAGCCCACAAATTGTGTAAAATTAGCCAGTCTCTATAATGGGCTCTTATGAAAAACATGTATATTCAGCTTCTTTTGCTGAAGTTGCTACTAACTCCAGAAAGGCATATTAGAAGTTACACTCTCAGATTGTAACACACTCTTCAGTAAATCTTGCATTATCATAGGTTCCTCTATGCAGGTAGGCAACGCAATTGCATTCCCACACATATTGATGATAAATCTAATAAATATTGGCAGAAAGACATTTATTTCCTTATAAATTTCACCACACAGTTTCACAACTAAATAGAATTGGGATCCCAGAAATCCCAACTCTTATGCCATTAAAAAACCACTTACATATTGTCTTACTCTTCCCTATCCAGCATGTGAAGTGTGGGTGAACGAGCTTCTTAATATTACCTTCTAAAAGCAAGTGAATTTTAACCACAGAATCTTGCATTAGAGTAAGATCTTTAAAACACAAAAAAAGCAGGAAAAAAAGCAAGGAAGACTTGCTTGCTTTATGTTGCAGCTGGCTTGAATTTTTCTGCCATGTTCAGGTACTGCTGTACTATGAATTCTTCTACCTTGTAGGCATCTGTCAGTCAGCACAGCAGACAACATGAATGACATGAGGATATTGCAATGAGAGTTCGAACAGATTTCTGTCTGAATGCTTATGTCACTTCTAAGTCATGACTTAAGAGAGGGAAAGAAAATTTAAAACATCAATTGCAAGAACTTGGCATATCGAGAGGATTGCAGAAGAGGAAAATTGGTTTGACATCAAACCACACTGTTTGTACCACAAACATGCAGCTAATAAAGGATGATTCAGTTAAAATGAAAATTCCTCCCCTGTGCAGTCATTCAGTCCTGTACCAGTTTTACAAAGTGCCCAGTGATTTAGTTATACTTTTGATATTTACTCTTTTTTTTTTAAACTGAATTTTTGGTAAATTCCAAACTTGCTAGGAACAGGAGTCAGATTCACTGAAGTCTCAGATAAGGCAAGGGCACATCCCCGGGCTGTGGAAAATCCCATTCCCTTTCCTGTCAAAAAGAATTTGGCCCCATATTATCCAGATTCACCAGAAGGAGCCCAAGGTACCATGCCATTTCCTCAAGGTACTCACTCTGCACGTTGGGCTGTGCTTCCAAACCCCTTCCTCCTGCAGGCATTGTAAACCTGCCAAGGTGCTGATGAACACACTCTGTCTTTAGGGATTTGCTGCTGCGGTGGGGGCAGAAATGCTGGGGTGCTAGCGCGCCCTTCCCTTTAGGGCTCACAAGAAAGCTGGTCAGGCCAATATACACCCACCCACCACATTTCAAGAGGACCCAGTGGTTAATCTTGGGGGAAGACAACAAAAGAGAAGAAGTTACAAATTTGTGTCCAGGGTAGATTTAATAATAATGGCCAGGGGTGGGAGAAGTGAACACTTGAGTACATGAACTTCTATACCTGCTTCCCAGTACAGGGTGCTGGTTTTTTATATACCTTACTCCCCTGCTCCTGGAATTTATCTTTACTGTTCTCCGCTCCCCTCCTACTTGGCACACCCGGCACATTAACAGCCCACCACTAAATCTGAACACTGCAAATATCCTGCTGAGAAGAGTACAGGTCCAAAGTGTCTTCAAGCAACCACTCTTTACAGTAATTTCCTAGAGATCTTAGGAAAAATGTGTCATAAATTACTGTTTGTGAGATTAACACCACTCAAATAATTCCTATACATCAGGAATACAACTCATGATCCAGAATATTCCAGAATTTTAGTCAAATACTTTTTGGGACTTTAAAGCCTTGCCAGCCCCTTATGAATGGGAGCAGAATATACCGATACACTTGAAGGTGTCACCCCGATGAGTCCCTTGTCCGTGTAATGCTTCAAATGCCAGGTAGGCTTTAGAAGAAGGGCCAGTGACATCTTCTACCTGCTGCCAGTCAGCAGGGGCTCTGGAGCCCAACAGGCCAGCTCTGTATCCCAGACCACAATGCCAGCTCATGTGTAAAGCATATTACTCTATCAAAACTGGAGCTCATTTGATGTGCCACCTAAACACTGCATTGAAATGTGCCTTATGAAAGGAAAATATTTTAAATAGTATTTGCACATTTTGATGTAATAAGCAAAGCCTCCTGACTACCATATGAACTCAGGACTTAAAGAGATGTAAAGTGGCATCATATACTTGAACTCAAGAGAAGGATCCTTAAGCTGCACCATGCTGTACCTTCACCGGATCACATAAATTTAAATTCAGGGGTTTGTCAGGGTAGACAAAGAAATTGCCTTTCCGCCAGGCTTTCTGTCTTCTGAGTAATAAACCAAGTTACTTCATAGTACCATGCAGACAATAAAACCAAACCAAAACCACCACATCAAAACCAACAAATGAATATGTGGGAGTGAAGAGATATTATTTCTCCCCTGCTTCTTTACTGTTCTGAAATTCATTAATAGTTCCTGAGTAATGAAATATCAATGACTTTTAGAAGCCACATGAATTACTTGCATGGAGTAACTTCTGTTTCAGAAATTACTTTTTGTGCATTAGACACAGTAACATTTCTCATAAAGAGAAAAAAGAAGTACAGAATATGCAGCTAGAGAATTGTTTGGACAAATAGTGCAAGTTTTACTTTTGATCTGGAAATCTTAGGTGAAAGAGCACTGCATGTTCATAAAATTAACTAAAAATGCACTTTTTGTGAACAATTAGTATGCAAGATTAGAACTCCTGATGCATGGGACCTGTCCTAATAGAATTCTGTCACCTGAATATTCGTGGGACAGTGTGAGAAAAGTGCAATTGGGTGAAGTAAATGTGTCCAGAATCTGAGATCACTGGAGTAACACAAGCTTTCCACTGCTGTTTCAGTGCTATTTGGATGGCCTGTCATTCAAATTATATTTATACAGTATTGATATGCAAATCGAGGCAAGAAAGAACACAAGTGCTATATGTTTATATTTTGCAAACATCAATAATGGATCGGTGCTCTTGATGACCTTTAATTTAAAATAAAACTACAAGAAAATTTTTTATCATCATTGTTAATAATGTGATTTAAACCTCCTGAGATAATCAGATAAGGAATAAATGTTTTCTGTTAAATCCATGCTGATTTTGTAATCTAAAAATGTCTTTTTCTCATTTTTCTTTATATGGAAAATTAGGAATTATTTAGTTGGCTCAATGTGAGATGGGCTGTATTGGCCCAGTGGATGTGAGTCTATGCTGTTGGTGCATAGACTTATCTCTGAGAGGAAATACATGCGTATGGACATTTGTGCCTTACAGGCTCTGTCTGAAGACAAAATGGCAGTCTCTGCTGAAAAAGGGTATGGGAGCCTTTTGCTGTAAAGCAATTGTGAGCAAATAAGTCAGAACAAGAATGCTGGATGCATCAAGGCAGGGCTGAGGCTGGGACACTGTGATCAGCGGCAGCTCCCGTTTCTCACACAACATCTGCTGCAGAGGGGATTTTCTCAACACGCACAGTTAACGTGCTGGCCCAGTATGATTCAGGAAGCATCTTCTCTGTTTCACTGGAGGAGCTCTGCTTCAAAGGGCAAACCTACTAGTCTCAGGAAATAAGAACCTGAAACTTGCAGAGAAAAGGATGTGGAGTAAACAGAGAGCTGGCAGATGTAGCTGCGTGCCAGGGATGATCCTAGCAGCCCATAAATATTGATGACTTTGCAGTCTCTGAATGCAGATTATTCAGGACGCTGAAGCCTGCAGCTGCACATTCACAGCTTGCTGCTCTCTGAAAGAGCATTCCTGAGAATGTGCATCCGCCTGTCTGAGAATCCCCACTGCTCTTTTTAGCTCTGCTGAAACAACGCTCTTCTCCTTCTGGAATTTATATTTTATCATAATAACTCAAAAAGGCAAACAAAATATTTATTTTGCTAAACCCATTTGCAAACAGCTATAACAGCTTGCTATAAAAACAGGTTGTTACAAGAGAGGGCATAAAACTCTTCTCTTTTTCCCTCTGTTTCATATATGTCCTTCATACAGTTCCTTTTGTCTTAGACTGTTTAACACAAATAAGCAGAAATAACTAGAGAGCACAGTGACAGTTCATGCATGGGTGTATCATGCATAACCTTAATGTATTTGGCAATAACATCAGCACTTCATTTGGGTATGTATCCAGTTAAACTCTGGGACTCAGACATCCTTTAGAGATATTAATTTAAGATTCTTGCTGGATCCTTAATTCAATAAGCCAAAATTGGAGCTGACATTTTGAGGATAATAAAGAAACCTAGGAAAGTATTGAAGTCCAGACAAGGACAAGCCAAACCACAAAGGATTCAGCAGAGTATTTCAGCATTTCTGAGAAACAGTAAAGTATTAAAGCTCAGAGCCCATCACGGGTTGGCACATGTTTAAGGATAAAAGCTAAAAGGCAGCTATTTTACTTTAATTCTATGACAAAAGTAGCAATGCCTCAATATTTGCTTATCACTTTGAAATAAATGAATAGTTAATTTATTATTATATATCCCATAGGTATACATGTACTGATGTACGTATTCATAGCTGTAGATACATATATATACATACAAACTCTACTATCATTATTCAGTACATGGCTATCACAAATTCATGCTTAAGGCCTGATTGTACCACATTAAGTAAGGTCTTACTCTACATGTATTTTTAATGACCTACCTGTGCTCTCTGTCTTCTGTGCTCCAACAGGGCCATGATCTCTCAACCAGCGCTTGTAAAAATACTCACAGGTATAACAGAGTTGCTTTAAGCACGCTGAACATGGCCCATGTGGAAAAAGAGGCCGGAGCTCAGGCTATTAAGTCAGATCTATTCTGGACAACAATGACATGTGTTTTAAATTTTCACAGAACTTCAAACATGTATAAGGGCTTTCCTGAGAAGAGATGCTTCCCTTCACTGGGGTCTAGCACAGAAAGTGCAAATTAAATTAGGAGTGAAATTGGTCGCAGGGGTGTAGTGTTACTGCATCTTGCAAGGAATCCTGTGCCTCAAACAGCATCAAAGAATTATCATTTCACCATAGGCGTTTTTGCCATGTGTCAGGCACCAAAACTTCCTTGTTCATGAAAGGAGTTTGCTGCTGAAATGCCTGTTAAAAAGCTTGGACTTGGCTCTCTGTTACAGATTACCACAAGCTTTAGAGGTTAATCAGCTAATTGGCAATTATTTTTGAATATTACTATCACCTTTAGTTCAGGTCTCACTTAAATAGACCTAAAAATGTTTTGTGTGTGATGTTCTCAGCTCCTTCTGGAACCAAACTTCTTGTCCAAGTTCAGGACAGTCCTTTCTAATGCAGCCGCACTATGAGCGGTCTGTGCTTCTGCGCCCAGGTTTTGTTTCCAGCTAAATGGCAGTTCAAACTCAGAAGCAGTTCCTGTTGAGCATACGTGTGGACATCTAAAACTGATACAATAATTTGAAGAAACTCTTCCATGGACTCCCACCAATGTGTGTCAAACTGACTCTTTCTCCTTTACTCCTTTATCTCTTTTTCTCCCTGTCTAAACACTTTGTTCACTTACAGTAGGATCATCACTAATGCCTTCCAAAACTTCACCAGAGCTGGTGAAACTACAAGCAGTAACATCTCATGCTGAAAGAGAGTGTACAAACACTGTGCACAATGTACAAAAAGAAGATACCAAGTTTGAATCAAAATTTTTAAAAATTACCTCTTTTTTTCGTTTGCCTCTCTTTTATCCTTAAAGCAACCAGACAAAACACATGTTCAAAAACTTGGGGCACAGTGATTGATTAACCCCAGCCCTTTCTGTTATGGAAATCTCTAGGGCTCCACACAAGCTGCAAGTGCTAACCACCTGTCCAGATAAAACCCAGGGGACTTGAAACTCCAGCTCTTCTGAAAGAAAACCTGCTGGATTGGCACATGTTCTTTTGCAGCTTAGGCTTTGTCCTCTAGCTCTCTGTTGGCATTCCTTTCTTTACAATATTGTACTTGCGCACATGCGTTTATATTAATTCACTTTTATTTAACATTTTTATGTTATTTCTACATACTCCAGTGCCTCAAGTCAAGGTTTTCTGCAGCTAGACAAACCTTCAGTTTTGCTTGACTGTAAATGATTCATCTTTTCTTTTACAATAATATTTATTTCTACATTCGCTTCATAAGGTCTCAGTCTGTTGACACCAGCGTGGTACCATTACCAATGGTATAAACAAAGAAAAATTATAACACTGAGACCAAATCAAACTTGTGCATAGTGTCTGTGGTTGAATTTTAAATGGATGCAGATCCAGAGAGTTTATCCACATAAAAGTAATAATTAACATTCCTGAAGTAATAACTGCTCGGCCACATTTCAAACTGCTAGCTCAGACATTTGCATGCTTCCAATACGAGCATGATATGGTTTGGTCTTAAAGCTGCCAAAGCACAGTAGGTTACTCAGCATGCATAAAAAGAACTGACATTACATTCAGCAGGGACTTTATCTTGTTTGAATAATCCTCCCTACAAGATTATTTCAGCATGCAATGTGTTTCATTTGAGCAAAGTCAGAGAACGCAAAATAATAAGTAATTATGCTATTAAATGTTGCTATTACTTTTTAAGCCCTCTGTCTCAAAGCATAAATAGTTTTCTCAAGGCTAAAAATTGTCAGCAGAAGATCAAATGCACCTCTTGAGCAACCTCATTAAAACCAATGAAGTTTCCTGAAGATGGAAATTTGTCCCTTACTCCACTACACTCAGAACTAGGAAAACCATAGAAGTATCAATATATTCTTTGCTTCCAGTTGGTATTGATTTGCATTTCTAGAACACCTTGATCTGAAATTCCCAAAATATTTTACAATCCTGTATGGAACAGAATCGTTCTGTTTACCAGCATCTAGTGAACAGCTGGTGGTACCTCTCTGTGCTAAGACCCACAGCTGTAGCTGTGTCCTGGAGATCAGCACCTGCCCGTGTCAGCAGAGCATCATCCACTGTGGTTGCAGTCTCACCGGGCTCTGTCTTAAACTTATCTGGTCAGGGAACAGAAATGACACTTTCAGGTATATTTGAAGAGAAACAGATGTCTAATGTTTCCCAGCAATTTGTGTTTTGAAAATTCTCTCCTGCAGTGGCAAACAAATCACAGTCCTGCAGTTTGGACTTCATCCCTAGGGCCCAATCCAGGCATTACACCATAGAGGGACTTCCTGAGAAGTGTGCACAACTGCAACCTCTTAGAGAAAAACATAATGAAGTACTGGGTTTAGAAGTGACTATGAGCCATTCAGCCAGTAGACTCTAATTACCTCTGATTACTATTTGATGATCAGCTATGCTCAACAGGAGTTTGTAATCCCCTCTTCTTACACCCTACAGAAGGCAGCAATGGATAGTTACAGTGAATGAGGCAGCCATTGTCATTTTTATTGGAAGTACCAAAGAGGCCCCTTGTCCTTATGGTTTATTCCCAGACAAGTTCTAAGCATAATAGGGAAAACAAGGGGGAAGAAAGTCAGGATTGCTAATTGATAAAACATCATCTTGCCACTCCCCACAAAGATGTCCATAAAAACCGCGCTCACTTCTTAAAGTTTCATCACTATTTAACAGCTTAACTGTGAACACTTTTTTGGCCTTCCTATATTACTTTCTGTTTGTTTTCCTGACTTTTCCTTGTGCCCCAGCCCTCAACAAGAAGCATTCCTTACAAGCATAATTTGTGTTGTTGTGACAATGTCATATGTCTTATTCTGGGAAAGACTTGCTGAGATTTATAAGGTAGAGGGTTACTTACTAACCTAACATATGAAAATTCCTATTTCAGACTTTGCAAATGAGATTATTTTCCAGTGACTGCCATCTGAGCAGTTATGCAGAGCCAGTCTGCTTGTACCAGCTGATATGAATGTGTCAATCTGGTAAAGCATTGATACTTGGATGTAAAGTTAAGCTCCTGAGCAACTACATAAGATCTCAAGTGCTGTGCTGGATTTGAGCCACAGGAACTGAAGCAAAACTTGTGGAACTTGATCAGAGTATTTTAAATAACTTCAGTGGATTCTGGATCAGGTCCATGCTGTCTGCTAGAGGTATTGGCTACATTTTTCCAAATAAAAGAAGTTAGGAATAATATATCAAAACCTTTGATCCAGTACTAGCAGGCCCAGGAATTAAGTCTCAGTCCCTTTATATGATGAATTTACAGATTTCCTGACTTACGAAACATGAAAAACACTGACAAATACTTATGTTGACATACAAATAAGTACAGGAGACCAAAGGGTAGAAAAGGCATTTTAATCCTCTAAAAATATTGAACCATTCCAGAGCAGAGAGTCTAATGATTTCAGTCCCCAGTTGTTTACATAGCCCTAAACCCCGTATCCATGATGACATTTCATTTTACATCATTTGTTTCTTTAATCAGTTGTGTTTCATAAAAACAGTCTTTCAGCCAGGTCAGCAGGGAATGTGCTGAGCTACCATGAGCAACAACTGGAGTCACTGATTTCATCTGCCTGCTTACAGACGGAGCATGTCTGTGTGATCACAATGCAGCTGCCTGGGGAGCGCTGTCTGAAGCAGCTGTGTATCCCAATACATTACCCTGCCCAGGCTTTCACCAGTAGGACGTGTTTATTCATCCCTAGCCATTGCTTTAGTGAACACTCTAAAATTGGGTTTGGCCCTTTTTGCTTATTATTTAATACTTTTCAATGGGGCCAAGTCTTGCCTTCATAACTAAAATAACACAAATATCTTCTTAATGTCTGTGGCACCCTTCGTCTCTTCTGAGAGCAGTTTTTGACCCTGTCCCATACTAATTGAATTGGTCCTTCTAGTATGGCAATTACTGTAGTCTTTGAGTGCTTTCCAATACTCATTAAATAATGTGACTTCATATCCCTTAGGTGTCATTTCTTTTCTCATCTCCCCCCAGAGGAGGTATGTGCACAGTAGAGGAGCTTGGACACAGTGTCTGTAGCTTGGTGCTGTACATTCAGTCATTTTTCTCATACAAGTTTCTCCTGGAATATGAATATAGTTTCCAGGCTCAAATGGGGCAAATATCTCACAAGTTAGCTTGCTATGCTGGAAACACTTCATTCATTAAAACTAATTACATTCACCAAAACAGACAAATTTATAAAAAACCTCAACATTAGCATATAGACAAAAATTAGTTCTTTTAAGAAAACATTTCTTTTACAGAAACAAAAGAACCTAACATGCCCCTTAGATTTTTAACGGGTCAGCTACTGATTGGTATTTATAGCTGCTAAAACCTGTTTTCGGCATTGAACCAAACAATCCCCTGGCTCCAATTACTGTTATCCAGAGAGTATCTGAGAAGGTAGCAGCCTCAAACAGAGGGGCCAGGCAGAAAAGAAGAAAAGTAATTTAGTGATTCTTCTGATCCCTCCTTGTCTTATTGTTGGATGGTTTGAGCAGAACCACCCCAGATTCTCCTGCCCCTGCTTGTGTTAGTTCAGATTTCTCCAGCACAGCTCTTCTTAAAAATAGCCAACAAAACACTAATCAATTAATTCACCTACCTTGGGGATTTTCAAGCAAAATTACGTCCAATCAAACATTTCTTTTACCAGGGTGCATGCTTGCATCTACTGAGTAACTGTATGAAATTCCTTCCATCTGCCGTCATGGCACCTGATTAAACGTCACTTACATACTGTATTTCCAATACTTGTTTTATTTTTATACTGATTACTTGCATGCTGGTACTAATCAAAGAGCTCCAGCTGTAACTGCAAGAACACTGAACTTGTTGTAAAATACCAGACAGAAAGATAGTCTCTGCTCCAAAGACTGTATCTGATTTAAATTGGACATGGACAAATGTTTCCCTATTTCTCCTGCTGTTCTTCCCCAAGTGACCTCCAACATAGCTTTGGTGGCCTGAAGCTTCCCAAAATGTCCTACAATCTATCATGGTCCTGTTGACTATTTTGAGATACCTGAAGGTTATGCAAGACCGTGAAAAAAATCTTGCTACTGAGCCTATTGGTGAACTCCTCCTCTTTACACTAGAGATGGGCACAGGTTAGCACAGATATGGTTAATTTGACATATCTGAGAATTTATGTCTGTATTGCTTTCTTGTTTGATTTACAAGTGGAGACTCAGAGCAGGAAGTTTTTTCATGGAAAAATAATTTTGTGATTTTTGACATGATTGCTGAGTAAGGAGAGGAAATAGATTTCAGTCTTTTATCAGCAATATTGCGTGTTGCATCATCACAAAACAGTCAGAGAACTAAAACTAACTAAAATAAAATGCACCTCTGTGAACAAAACGTATTTGCATGCTTACAATGTTGTCGGTCTCTTATAATGGTAACATAAATGCTAGGCTGAATTTTCCAAGGACTTACTTCCCTTTTTTTTGCAGGTATTTCCAACCTACCTAGGATGAAAAGGCAATAATAGTACTCATGTTTTGCAGCTTAACTGCTAAGTTGAATACCTATCTTCCTTGAAAAAATATTACACTGAATCTATTGTGCTTGATTTGAGAAAACAAATCAAAACTTACTCATTTATATGCTTCTGAGCTGCATTTGCAGATCGTAGTAACCAAGATGTCCTTATGGCTCCCAATTCCTCTCAGCCCTGCAGAATCAGTAAGATGGGTTATATTTTTTTTGCAAAAAATTAGAAGGAAGTGTTTACTACATTTCAGTTCATTAGACTGCAGAGCTTACACAGGTGTCAGAGGGCATTTTGTGGCCTGCAGGCACTTTATTGCTGTTAAAGACAACTGAGGGGGTAGACTGCCACGTAACCTCAGTGACATGCATTTATCAAACTGGCAGCTAAGAGACTTCTATTTATAGCATTGAACATAGATCTCTGGAAGATAATTATCATACAAACTCACAAGCTCATTTTAGTCTTTTTTTTTTTCTCCTCTTTCAGAGCAAGGCTCTTCTCCAAGGCTGGAAAGTCTCTGAGACTCCACAGGAGTGTTACCATGGAGTTTCATGGGCTTAGGCTCAGGCTCAAGCTGTAAATATTTAAATGGAAATAGTAAAATGAAAAACAAAAGATGGCCAGATGCCCAAATGAAACCATCTATAGCCTGCATGAGCTGGAGATAAGGTTAATGTGACATTCAAGATAAAGTAAAGGCAACATTTTAATTCACACATTTTCATCTCCTGTCACAAAGCTGCACTTGCCTTCATAATGGAATCAACCTCTCTTTTAATATTAGCTTTCTCTCAACAAAAACAGCTTTCAACAAGCAACTGAGGGGGAAAAAATCATATATTTTGTTTTAATAAAATAGAAAAAGAAAGGACATAAAAATATGAATTTTGAAAGCCGAGCCTCGGTTTCCCAGTGGGAGGAAGTTCAAGTGTGCCAATTTCCAATAGCTCTGGGTTAGGATGCTGTGAGCATGCATGGTGTTTATTGACTTCCAAATTAAAGCAGTCAGTCTCAAGGAAAAGGAGAGTAATGGAGGCCATTCCTTCATTTTCACACTGTGTGTGTAAAATAGTAACAATCAGCAAAACTTTACTGAATGAACTGCCACCATTGCAGCCCTAAGTGCCACCCCTTCTTTGTTTATCTTGTTCTACTTTTCAGCTTTTTTCTCTGCATCTCTCAATCAATCCCATCCTTCTCCACAGCCAACAAGTAACCCTACATGTCTCTTGGACTGATTTATATTTATTACTCACTGCAGTCATTCTCCTTCATTTGTTAACTTTTTCCAGATGACTGTTAGTAAAACTGTGTGAATAATTCACAATGAACAATTTACTCAGCAAATCTGCCTTCTTTTTATGTTCTGCTTTCCTCCAACAAAGTCTTTGTTTTGAAGTATTCACCCGCTATGGGCTGGCACTGCAGGTGAGTGCTCATGGAGCTACTGTTAGGCAAGAAATGCAGCAGAGGTCCCAGCCTTATCCTTCAGACAAAGCTATTTCCCAACAATTGTGAGCCAAACAAAATCAGCTGAGAAGTCTGGAGTACAGGTCCCATCCTTTTTTCCTATAGCTTGTCTTCTTCTTCCTCTCAAAGCCTGGTCTGGATCTTACAGGCTCCTGTATCTTCCCTTTGTCATACTGTACTACCCAGTACTCAAGCTCCAATTAGTTTTGATTGTTCTTTTTCTGTGAAATTACCATATTTAGAAACGTACAGTCCCAGTTACAAACCCAACATCTGCTTTCTGCAATAGTTCTGCAGTTCCCTGCTTCCATGACTGTTCCTGCTAGGAAATTTTTACTACACTATTCCATCTCGGCAAACGCAAAACCCAGACGGGGATGAACACAAACAGTTTACCAAGTACCTCCATTAGCTTTCTCACCCCGATGTAACAGGAAGAAACACTGCCCTTCTGTCTGTTTGCAAAAACTCACACACCCTGGAACAATCTCATGGTGAGGATGCATCTCTTTTACCCTTAAAACTCCTTTTTTATTTTCACCGAGTTTTCCTACAATCTTCAAATGTAAAATGTCTGCAGCTTCTAGCTTCTTATCTCACACAGTTGATGCAGATATTTATATATGATTGAGTTAGATTATGTTAGGAAGGCAGGCATATACACACCACAGCGTTTGTGAAAGACTGTGTTTGGTAGAAGAGATGCGTTGATGGATCTACCACCCTAATATTTGCTGATGAAAAAGCTGAGACAAATCCTTTTGCTATCCAATTATTTATCATTTATTTCTTTGGCAGAAAATAGAGAAAATACTGAAGAGAAAAGGAGGAGCCCACTGGAGGGCACGGCTCAGCCCCATTGCGGGGCACAACTCAGCCCCATTGCGAGGCACGGCTCAGCCCCACTGCGGGGCACGGCTCAGCCCCATTGCGGGGCACGGCTCAGCCCCACTGCGGGGCATGGCTCAGCCCCACTGCGGGGCACGGCTCAGCCCCACTGCGGGGCACGGCTCAGCCCCACTGCGGGGCACGGCTCAGCCCCATTGCGGAGCACGGCTCAGCCTCACTGCGGGGCACGGCTCAGCCCCGCAGCCCCGGGCGAGAGACTCCAGGAAAGGCTACCAGAAAGGGCAAAACGCTGTGCGGAAGCCAGGGCTGAGGGCAACCGGTGAGAATCAGTCCTGCAAGCCCCGAGGGGCGAGTGAGAGGGGAGTTTTTTTATTGTGTCATTTACCTCTTTTAGCACCTACTTTAGGAAATGAATCATGCCCGGAAAAACTTTGTTTCTTTCCACTGACTGAAGGCAGTCTGGCTTGGATGCAGTTATCCACGATGTAGGCATTAGTATGTTCTGATGGATCCCTCCCCAGACACAAACAGAACCAAACATGCTTTACTGCTAGATAACAGCTGAACAGGCCCCTTTGAATTATAGTTTTGGACTTAGACGCTCTAGTTCTAAAAATATGATGGTTTTACCCCTTAAGGCTTTTCCTGGACTCTTGTCTTTGCTGGCCTTGTTGATGAACACTGTTATATATGAATAAAATAGCATATAAAATATTATTGTGAAAAGTATACATTTCATACAGAATATTTGCATGCTGTGTTTGCAAGAAATTTTGGAGCAATCTTATATTTCGTTAAGAACCTGATAAAGGAATTTTTTTTTTTTAATTTTCCATTTTTTTTGTGACTTAAACAATTTTACTTCAGTTGAATTTCATCCACTGAGGGGATAGACACAAAGTTTAGAGTGGGAATGCCTGCTTTAAGATGATGCTATGTTACAATGGAAACCACTATGCTACTTAGTAGTTATGCATCTGAGCCTGCTTCCACATGAGTTAGGCGTTTCCAGAGGCCTTGGCAAAGCCCAGCTAAACACAATGCTTATTCAGTTAATAAAAAGCACTGCACTTTCTCTCCTGACAAATCTGACTCCTGAGTGCTTATTAATACATAGCATTGCAACAGCTTACCTTTTAGCTTCCTAATGCAAGCCAAAAATTCAGAATATCAATTTATTAAATTTTCTTCATTAAAAACCAACATTCAAAATGAAATAAGTCTCTAGACTCACACTTTTCAAAACAATTGATATATGGGCTTGCCAGACCTATCACTTTAGCACAGAGACCATTTTTGTCCTTTTAATGTCACAAGTATGTGAAACCCACAGCCATAAAATAAAATTCGAATAGGTCTAACAGGCAACTTGTCTCGAGATTTTTCCCCCATAGAAAAAGTATTCAGTGGCTTGCACAAAAGTTCCACTGAGATCCAAATTGCTGCATATCAATGGGCTGGTGAATTTCAAGGAAACACACAATTCTTTATTTTAATCATCTTTTCCTGTGCACTGCCTACCTTTATACACATATTTGATTTGGAAGCACTCATAGCTTTCATACCTTCATTAATCATTTGGAATGAACACTGGGGACCTTTTGGGAAATTTAGGGAGATGACATCATGATCAGGATTCTGAAAATAATAATTAAAAATGACAGGAGAGCACAGCTGGGAAATAAAGCTAAATTGATAACACATTTTGTCTGACTAATTACAACTTTTTAACCCACAATTCAATATGAAGTTGTTAAAATACTGATGTGCAGTTGCTCTTTTACGAGTACAACTTCTGCGTGAAAAAATATAGAAGATACAAATGCAATAGACAAAATGTTGGTAAGAAGAGGTCTAGCCTGAAAATCTTAGTTCAGGGTCTTCCTGCCAGAGATCACCCTGGGGAAGCAATATCTATCTGTCTGGTTAATTTATGAAATGATCCAATGCCGTATGTGCATTTCTTCTGCTGCCCCCCAGGACTGAAAGACACTTCATGCCTTCTGCCCTGTCCTCATCATTAGTTGCACTGAGTCTTACAGCCAAAGAATTCAGGTGGAATGAGAAAAAAATTATAAAGGAAAATGGAAAACTGGTTTACTACTAGAAAGTGTCCTGGACACATACATCCAACAACTCCCAGGACATTGAACTGGCCTGTAAGCAATATAGTTGTTTAGCAAAATAAGTAGTTTATGCTCCTCTTATCAGGAATGACTTCATGAGCATTTCTAGAATTCTTAACTGAGCTCAGAACAGTTGACCCATGCTACACAGAAATATAGCTGAAAAGTGTCCAAGTTTTTATTACTTTTCCAGAAGAATAATATGTCCTGGTTTTTCCAGCTGCAGATTGGGCAAGTTCCATTTAGTGAATGTTTTTAAATCTCCCAAGTATTAATGTTAGAAGTAACACAAGATTCATTAGCTGAGTTTAAAGTAGTTTTTGGAGGTGCACTTGATGGAATACGAGCTCATCCATGATGCTCAGAGGACACAGCAGATTTCTCTCCACACAAAAGGGTAACTATTTGCTAACGTAGACATCAGGAAACCTTGGAGCCAGCCATTGAGATTCAGGACAAACTGTGTCTGACTGAACACTAAAGTTTTAGCATTTTGACATTGCTCTCAATTTTCTTGGGTTTTCATCCAGAAAGTAGTGATTTAAAGACTACAGGGTCTGTTTAGCAAAAATGTTCCACTGCTTTTGCAGTGCTTAAGCCAAGAATGTCATGAAACAGCTTTTTGGCACCCAGACGAGCTATTAAGCAGCAGCTCAGCTGGGACCCCAAACCAGGTGCCTCCTGCAGAGAGCACTCAGGAGGCAGACTTTTCATGTTAACAGCTCTCTCCAACCTTGCTCCCCTCCCAGACTTCATCCAGGACTGTGACCTCTCCTTCTGCAAAAGCAGTTCTCGGAAGTCGGTCCTTTCAAAGACAAATAGCCTTTCTCCTGAGCTCCATATTGTCAGCTGTGCGACCACAGTGACTTCCCTTCCTGCTACTGAGATTGCTCATGGTTCTTTACACACAGTAAGTAACAGCACCTACTGAAACGAGCATGATTTCTGGATATAAGCTGAGTAGTGGTTAATCAGCAACTCCCCCAGCATCTTCTGAAACTTTTCAGTGGGGCCCATTTGGTCTTTTCATCACAAGCCAAATTTTATGTGGTCATGAAGAGAGGAGGCAAATCAAAAAGGTCCTTATGGAAAAAAGGAAGATAAAAATATAAAGGCTCAGTTTCACAACCATGATTAAATAAAACAAACACTTTTGCCATCTGATTAGAAGTGAGTGAATATTTCCAAAAATATTTTCTGAAAGTCACCTAAATATTTCAGCTGAGGGGGTGTTTGGGGAAAGGGTGTTGTGACGGATAATAAACCTGCTTTTTTTGTGTTTTTGACCTTTTTTCATTTTCTGGAAATATATTGCAGCAGCACTTGTCAGAGTGGCAAGCTGTAAATAAGTATCACAGGATATTTGCAGTCCATCAGATTCAGGACCACAAGCCCTCAGATGTGAAACTACTCAGAGCAATCAGGTTTATTCACAAACCAGGAGATCCTAGGTGTTTGCTTAAAGCAACTTCAGTGCTGAGTGTTTTGCTCTTTGCCCTACAGATAAAACAATAAGTAGTTTCAGTGTAATGCATTCAGAATAGGCTGGCAGGAACGTTAACATCTTACTGAAAGTGTTTTCTGACTTCAATTCTCCTTAAGAGAACAGGAGTCTCAGAATGAGACACCAACAACAGTGAGGACCATCTGAATGTTCTTGTTATCAATAAACAATTACACTGGTAAAATGTTCTTGTATTTATTAAGTTTCAGCTCAGAAGAGGAATATTTGAGAAAAGTAGTCACCAGCCAAGGGGACAGGTGGCAGGCCTAATCTTTTGTCAAAAAGGCCATACTAGAAGGGGAAGCAATTTAATACTATGTCAGTGCCAATCAGTATTACTTTCATGGAAGACTGCAAACAGAGGAGTCCTCTCAGGCCCTTGCTAATTAATTCACATGGAGATATTGGTAACAGATGCTAAATACATGATTAGTCATGGAATCTTTGGTGTCCACTTTAACACAACTATCACAAAAAATAAAAAGATTGTACCATTAGAAGCAAGAATTGTACACTTCTGAAATTACTTACAAGTAATATATTCCTGCACTCACCACGACAGTTCTTCCCTACAGATATTAAAGTACCCTGTCCATGTTTTGTTCAGCAACTGTAGCTTGTTCTGAGCAGAACAAAACAATGTACAAAAGTCTCTGCTTTTGGGAAAGCATGGCTTAGCTCACTTTTTAAATGTGAGACACATATTCTTTGCTTCGGTTTTCTGTTGTGAATATCAATAATTTGTTTCTTCCATTTGGAAACATTATGAAACAGACAAATATGTGTGAAACACATTACTTTCCCAGTAATACTGCCCACCAGCCTGAGCTTCCTGTTCAGCTCTTCCTTCCTTGCTGAGGAGAAAATACACACATGGAACTCCAAAGAATCAAAGATTCTAATGTTAAAGTTATGTGCTGTTGCAAGCTAGGCCAGCTCCTAAAAAGCATGCAAAATCAGAGTAAATGGAGCCCAGTCTGGCAGCTGTGAAAACTTTCACTGCTGGTGCAGCCAAAGCAGATGCTTCAGCTCGGAGCGGCATTCAGCAAAGCAGCCGCCAAATCCCGCGCCGTGTGGATGGAGGGTTGTCCAGGCTGGCACTCGGTGCCAGGGCTGCTGTACGTCCCATCCCCTCTGCTCACATTCAGATGTGTTGTGTTATTCACATAAAGTGACAGAACTGGAGAAGCATGTGGTGCTAAACCTGGCATGATCCTGAAGGAAGATACCTTTTTTGAAAGAAAGAGCATATAAGTAGATCATAGCTAGAGTAATTCCAGCCTTCAGGGAGCCTATAAACTACATACCAAACCCTCACACAGCCAAAAGCCACAAAACACACACCACATACCTCAGAGGAGACAGGAAGGGTTCACAGGTGGCAAGAGCACTCAGGTTGTCCAGGAGCCCCTCAGTTCCAGCCTGGGAAGGTCTGGGCTCAGCGTGCATCCAGGAGCTGGGACAACCTAGAGGATGACCCTGGGGCCTCTGTTTATCAGCAGCTGGACATCAGATGGTCCAGCACATTTTATCTGAGCAGCATCTTATTGCTGGTCTCTTAACATGGCCACAAGGTGTAAGTCCAAGTGGGAAAAGCAGTGCATGTGTGCTTGGTATTTAACTAGCCCAAATATACCTGACCACACCTTTTATTTTCTTCTCAGGGAAAGAATAAAAGAAAAATCCAAAAGATGCAGAATTTTTATGTGTTGAAGAAGTGAAAATATTTTCCAAGCCAGTCACTGGTCTCCTTACGAGACAGAGCCTGAATCCAGTGGGTGTTTGGCTGTCGGCTTCATTGGAGCAGATTTGAGCCTGACACATTGCTAACACTAAAACGTCCCAAAAGACTTGAGCAGGATGACTGTCCAGCCTGTAGGCCAGCCTGGGAGACCAGGATGACAGTAATCACATGAGTTAACAGCAGTACAGAGCAGAGAGTGCCTGAATGGGAACTGTGAACACACGCTTTTTAAGTCTGAACCCTGCTGGGTCTCATCTTTATCCAGAAAAAACATAAATGCATGTATATTATTAAGGAAATGGCAGGTCTATTTGTGAAAGCTGAAATCACAGGTGGGTTGGCCTAACCTAACTCCTTGAGGAAGAAAAAAGCATATAGTGTCCATGCATAGAACATTTTGTTGATAGTAGACTATATTAGGCTGTGTGGTGTGCTTTGCTTTTTCCACTGCTTTAACTGTGCATTTTATCATATATTTTCAGGTGGTTTCCTGTGCAAGGTTCAAAGGAGTCTAAGAATTGCTGAATGAAGTAGTTTTTCCTGGGTGAAAAGATGGAATCTTCGAAATGCCTTGCAAGGTCAGCTAATATAGAAAGACATTCCCATGAAAAGATCAAATTCCATCCTGGAGAAACTCATTTCCCTACTAAAAGAGTAGGAAATAAATGAGGTATATGTGATAGATAGTGAAGAAGGCTTCTCAGGGGCTGCCAATAAGGCATCCCTTTTACTTTTCTAGGATTGTTGTCACTTTTTTGTCAGGTAAGACAGAACAGCACAGAAGAAAATTGTAAATATAACACGAGCTTTTTCTTCCTCTGTGATCCTTGCTCTGTTAAGGTATTCCCACTGCTTGGGTTCTCTTACTGTGTCTACCTACGTTAGCTCCAGGTATGGTTTAGTTTTTTCAAAGTTGTCTAGGAGGAAAGAAATCACGGACCACCTCTGAGAAGGAGAAGAGAGTCAATGTCTCTTTTGTGCCTCCTGGAACTCCACAGCCTTTTCCCAGACTATTTCCCAGGACGGCCCATTCTACACCCTTCCAACATAAGCTCTGAGAGCCTTGACCAGGGATGCATCTCTGGACTCTTTGAAAGACCGCAGTCATTCAGAAAATGCACTTTTCCTTTCATACAGAGCTTTGCAAAAAAATAGCAGGTTTTTCTCAGAATGAAGCCAGATTTTTGTGCTTTTTTCTGGCTAACTACCTATATACACAGTCTGGCTTAGCTTATCCTCAAAACACAGGATTTAACTTGGGGATAGAATATTTGGCAGTTACATTTAAAATGTAATGAACAAATCAGTTTGTCATCAGTTTGTAATGGTACAAACACTCGGAGTATTGCAAGACAACTTAAATAACATTGTGCTCTCCAAAGTAAAATGTTAGTATTTGGTTAGTGGCAACAGTGGGTAAAAATGAATTCTTGCTGCTGGAATGTTACAGTTCTGTGAGGTTAACCACACTTTGGCCAGCATCAAGCCAGAAATTAGCCTCTCGGCTGCTAAGACAGCAGCCTAAATGTGCAGATTTGATAAAGAAACCCTCCACGCTTCCAGCTGTTTGAGCCACTTTGGAGAAGGGATAAAGGAGTTTTGCATTGATTTAGATTTGGTTAAACTAGGTCTAAAATTGCCCCCCGCTATGTTATTGATAGAAAAATGTGGTACATCTGCTCTTTATGATCGTATACCTTAATAAGAACCCAAATCCTTCAATGAATTCACACAGCTCCGGGGAATGACAGATGGACTCAAGTTTGAGAGCAAGTGGTTGCCATCAGCTCTGCTCCTCAGGCAGAGCTCGCCCAACCAACAGGAGCTGGAGTTCCTGCATATTTCCCATTATAAGGACCAGTTTTTAAATATTTATGACTTTGCTAAATTTAAGTCATTCAGTCAGAACAGCTTATTGTTGCAAAATTTGTTTCCACTTATACAGTTCATTAAAGCAACAGAGACTTGTGCACAAGTGTATATCTAAAAAAATCAGACCCTACTAATGACCCAGGCATGGTAACTAATTTTATGGTGAAGAAACATCTGTATTTTATCTGTTTCCTTTAAACACTGAAAGAATCTACAAGAACTTTCCCCCCTGTAACCAGTCACTACCAAGCCATGACAACACAAAAAAGTCTGCACATGCTTGACACAGTATTCTTGAAGTACCTTCGAGTCTTCAAAAGATGTTTTTGTTCTGATTGCTGAATTAAAAATTTTGTTTTAAAGGGAAAACAGTTCTGCTTTCAGCGAGATAAATCACAATAACAGTTTTGACAGAAATTTCTTTAACTTAAATGAGAAAAATGGCAGTTCATTTGTCATTGGCTTCTCAAAAAAAAAAAAAAAAGAACATCCTTACAAGTATCTTAATGTTTATCCCGAACAAATTCCCTTTTATCTGTGATTTCTATCAACCTATTTCAGGTCTGAATTATTTATGAAAACACAGATGTGAGCACTGTCCCATGTAAATTCTTACTGAATTAGGAAACAATACTGAGCCTTTTGATGCAAAGAGGAATCTGTGTTTTGATTTGCTAGTTAAAATAAAGCTTAGCAAGACTTAGAGTGCTAATATTGAAGAAAAGGTTTAAGAAAGTAGTCATTTGAACACACTGATGATTGTTTTGGATTGCCCTTGTTTTAGCAAAATATACATTTGGTAAGAAAACAAAAACTGTTTATTGATTATGAAAACCAGTTAGAATGAATGAGACATTTTAATACATCATTAAATATGCCCGTCAAATGTAAAACTTTATACTCAAATAGTTGAGCTTTATCTCATGGAAGGAAGGAAGGAAGGAAGGAAGGAAGGAAGGAAGGAAGGAAGGGAGGAAGGAAGGAAGGAAGGAAGGAAGGATAAAAAAGAAAGGAAAAGAAAGAAAAAGAAAGAAAAAGAAAGAAAGAAAAAAGAAAAAAAGAAAGAAAAAAAGAAAGAAAAAGAAAGAAAGAAAGGAATCTACACTGTCTCACATTTGCAAGGAAACAGCTACAAATATGAGTATAGAAAATAATTGGAGAAGGGCACTTGTATGTAGCTTTTATACACAGAAAATTCTACACTATGCTTTTCTGCTAGGTTTTATGAATGATTTAAGTGGGTCACAGAGAAAAAATTAAATATGAACTAAAAGTGTTTGAAAAATAAACAGCTAATTGGTAAACAAGGCAATTAGATGTCCAGTGTGCAGCAATTCTTTATGAAATCAAAATTGCTTTTGATTTCATGGGAGTCAATGGAATGGAGGAAAATAAGTTACTGATTACAAAGCCCTTCAAAAATTCAGGGCAGTTCTTGCTCCAAGTTCATTGGAGCTTTGATTGTATATAATTTTGCCCTTCATATGCAGCAAACAGGCAATATTCCACCTGATCTGTTCAGACAGCTGTACAAATAGCAACAAAAGAATAACCTCCACATACAGACACTACCTACTGTCCATAACAGGATGTAAAATAAATTACCCAGAGCACTGAGACTGATTTGAAAATGTGAATCTCTGTCAGCATGAAGAAAAGCCTTTATTCAAATACAGTTAACATGAGTGTAGGATACACTAACAGACCCTGCCTAAAAGATGCTCTTTCTCAATAATTTGGGCTTAATTTCTACAAGCAAGTCAAAAAGATTCCTGCTTTGGTTTCAGCTGGGCTAGATCAGATTTACCTCACAGAGAACCTGCACCAACAGTTGCACTGGTGCAACCCAGAGTGGGGACATGGCTTCCCTGTGCCCAGGTGCCATGGGCAGCCAAGGGTGGAACAATGCCAGTTTTAAGCCAGCATCATCACTGAACATCATCAATGGCCTGCTGGTATTATTACACCAGGTCCTAGATATTCTGTACTGTGCTGGGAGTTTGATATTAAGCAACTAATAGGATGTACATATTTTGAAAGAGGATTTTCTCAGTTTAAAACATAAGTTAAAAGAAGTAACTCCGACCTCTCACAACAAACTTTTACCATAAAGCCGTCCCCCCTTAATCTGTGATCAATAATAATCACACCTGTGCAAATAGTGATCAACTGTAAAAACCACAGTTGAAAATATTTACATTCTCATTTTAAAAAGCATCCATTTCTTGTTGGTGTGAAACAGAGTCATCATTCTGCTCATAGTTAGGAATCTACTCTGAGCCTTCCTAGACACTGGGATCATTTGCGCAGCAAACGAATACCCCGTGTGGTAGCACTCTTCCTGGTTTTAACCATGTGTTAGTCAGGCTCTGAGAGAAATGAAGAACTATTATTTCCCCTCTGAGGTGCTTATTCTCACAGAATCTGCATATTTCATGAGCATGACCAAATCTGTCTTTCAGCATTTATTAACAGAAGGCAAAACGTTAAGCTGTTTTTAAAAATGGAAATAACCAGGAGTGACTAAGTACCTAAAAGCAGACAACTTGGAACTGATTTTTTGGAGTACTTAATATTTTATAGCATGCTGCAGTTGTGCATTTTTACAGCACAACTTATATTGACTCAGCTGCCTTTCTGAGACCTCAGCACTTCTAAAAGTCAGACCTCAGGTATTTTGAGCTGGGTGCTCAGATCTGAGGGAGACACAGTCAGTGACCACCTGTGAAAGTGCTGGTGCACAATTTGCCCACCATTGCCAGCAGCTCACTAGCAGGGCAGGGAATTGAATTCAACTCACCAAAGTGGTAATTTGCTCTCTAAAGAACAAGATTTCCCATCTTCTTACTAAATATCTGCCTTGCCTCTGTCTTTATCAAGTTATGGACAGGAGCATTTTGTCACAGATGACTTGCAAACATGGATGGCCACTTTGATTAAACTGTACAAATTCAGTGTAGCTTTTCTGTATAGTATTAGATAGACACCATACATTCTGCAAGATGCTGAGAGATTTTTGCAAGACAGGGGACATTCACTTTCTATAGTGCCTGACTTGTTGAATACAGCCTCAGATGTGCTGACTGCAACTTTGCAATTTTCCACGAAAATCCCATCCCTGCATTTTATTTGTGCCAAGATTAAAGGAAGACATACGGAAAGCACAAGGCAAAAATAAAAGTAAGAAGTAGAATCATATCCTCTGTTATACACCATGATATTTTAGTATCATGGGAAGTCAGCCAGTGTTAAAATACTATATAAAATACTGACATGAGGCTGCAAATCACAGATAAAAGACAAATTCTGAAAATAGAGGTGACACCAGCAGTATCCTACAGCTATGCCCAAGGAAACTAGACTATAAATTCCAAAGCTATATTAGAAATAATTATGAGTTTTTCTTTTGAGAAAAAGAAACAAACACACATGTGAAAACATATTATGAGAGAGTTTGCAGTTTATCTTGTTTGTCACTTTCTTCTTTTCGGAAGCTTTTATTTTATTTTATAGTATTGTATCAATAAAGTAGCATTACTTCTATCATCCTTATCATTCAGACATCAATTATTACCTCATAAAGCCACCACAGTTATATGGTCATGCAATGCTTTTTAGAGCTGCTTTTCATAGATTAGAACTGACAATTCCTGTGTATAACCTGGTTCAAATAAACTCAATACTCACTTTTAAGCCACTCTGACCAAAGCCTACATTCTCCCCTATGGCATGAAATCTCTGATCTTAGTAACACACACACACACAAAGCTGTCCTGAGACATCAGGTCTATGCCACCAGTAAAAAACAACCTTCCCGGGATAAGAAGAAACAGTCTTCTCTTTTCGTGGTTGGTTTGGTGCCTGTTTGCATCCCTCCAGAATTCAACAAAGCGATGGCCAATATTGATATTACTGATTCTCAGCTTGAAAAGTGCTTTGTGCCCACCAGAGAGCTGTTGAGTTAATTCCTTGCCTGAACAAATGCAGATACTGCGAGATGAAAGCACTGTGTGTGGGTGGAGCTGGCTGCAGAGCAACCTGCTCCCACAACAGGGAAGGGCAGGAACGCTGCCTGGTGACAGCCCGCAGTCAGATGGGCTCAGCCAATTGTGAAACCACAGAGTAAGCCTCCCTTTCTTCACTCCCGGCTGGGCCAGCCCAAAGCACAAAACCCCAAACCTTTACTAACAATATATTATGGCTGGGGAATGGAGCATGCACAGAAGTGTGTGTTTACACAGATATTGGTATGTTCCCAGCTAGGAAATTCACACGAGCTGCTGAGGAAAAGTGTAGCTGCCGTCTCATAGCTATTCCCACCACAGGAGGAGATTCTTCTTTCTATTCAGAGTGAGTCATCACACGTGAGTTAATTTACAGTAAGAAAATGCAGGAAATGTTTTTTAAAATTGAAGAAGTTGAATCTTAAAATGCTGTGAGTATAAAATGTTTCAGCATTTCTGATCATTTTCGCAAACACGCAGCTCAGCATTTTGTTTTCTTTTTTAGAGTGAGTTGCATGTGGAACAAGATCCATTGTTTTAAACCTCCAAAATTACTGCAAGATGAAAGGGAAGAAGAAAGGGTTTCCTACCCTGCTCTAGTTAGCCCCTTTCCCGACTGAGCTCTCTCTTCTGTTCCTGGATTTGTGCAGCAAAGCCACATGGAGGCTGAGTGTCCCAGCAGGGTTTACCAGATCATTGCCATGGCATGCACGGGTACCCACTGTCCCCTCACAGAAAATTCTCCTCTGGTGAAAGCCCAGCTCTCTTCTGGTCTGCTACAACCACTTGTCATGGAAGGAAAGATCCTTTCTATATGAGCTTCACTGGGAAGAATTTATATCACTTTGTAACTATGAGTTCCTTTAGTCTCATTACAGCCCTGGAAATTAAACAGGACAATTTCTCAGAACAGAGAATTAAGTTATTCAGATCTGGCATGTGAAACACTATTGCAATAGCCAGTGATGAAACCCAGAATTCCCTGCTCCAAAACATAAACTCCTGCCCCACTCATGCTGCTTCCCTGTTTTAGCCAGTTCTTTTCTACTGTCTTTAATATTTAAATGATGGCAAGTATTATATATCCTAAATTATACAAACCACTGTCCACTTGAATGTCTCTCTATTACTGATAGTTGTAAATAAATTTATTATTTACATTATTATAGCATTACCATTTAATACTGAATTTTATATCTATCTAAACCTACTAAGGCCATGAAAACACTGCTCAAATTATACTAAAAATGCACTAAACCAAAAAAGATCTGAACTTTTCTGCATTCTCTTCTTAGTGTTTCAGCTGTCTGGCTGAGTACTGGTGATGGGGAGACAACAAAGCTAAGAAGATTTGAAGTTATGAAAATGCCTTCTGACAGACTGCATGTCAGTAGGAAATGTTTATGCTGCCATCAAGAAGAAAATATTTGGATATTTTTAATATTGAACATATTATGGTACATGAAGAGACAACAATCATAGCTGTTTTCATATATGTGATCTGACTAATACAAACATACTTGTTATTTACGGAGCAGTAAAATAAACCTAACTCTTCCCTGAGGTGATATTTTATTTAAGAGGTAAACTCATAAAACCATTTAGGTAACCATATAATTACTTTATGAGAAACCTGAGGGCTTCTACTCTGCTGGGAGTTTTGTACGCAGCCTTTTCATTTTCAAACCTTTGGCTTCTTCTCATACAAAGACTGATCCTTTCTATCAGCAGTAGCAGAAGAAGTGCACCACGGGTCAGAGTGATGGCAAGAACTGGTCTCTGAAGACTGTGAGATGCTCCCTACCTCCACTGAGGATGCTCAGCACCTTTTGAGTCAGCTCTATCTCGTAGGATGTCCCATGTATCATTCTTGTACCTCCTGTCCAATTTCTTAATCTAATCTGGATTCTGTGAATAAAATACTTATTCTGCAGTGCCTTAGGTGACATGCAGATAACACGTCTGTGAACAACTGAGCAGTCTAAAGCAAAGTTTTTTAAACTAAACTACAAAATCAAAAAAAAAAGTGCTAAGCCTTCTTGTAAGCATAATTTGAAGTACCTAAACATAAAACTATGGGTCTTCTGTGCACATAGGTGAGCAGAAAAGGGAGTTTTCTCTTCAGACACAAAAGAGAAACAGAGGTATTTACTTACAACATTGCACAGCCTTGTCTGTGCCCAGTTTGTTAGGCTTACAGCACAGGACACTTGACAGCATAATGATATAAAATTATATGAAATGTAAAGGAAAGCAAACACCTATTTTGAAGAAATGCCCACTTAGCACTCAGTTCAAGTGCCTGCATCTCCAAGCTTAGCAATAACAAATTATTTCAGAACAAAGTATACATTCTGCTGGAAGGGTGGAAGGGCCATGATATATAGTTCTATCACATTACATGCCTACCATCATGAATCTTAATCTTCACATTAAAGTCACAAGAGCTACTGTTGTTCATATCCATTCCCTTTTCATCCCCCATCTGAATATACTCTTCCATTTGAAAAAATAATAAAAAAAGGCCTTGACACATGCCTGGGCCCAGTGAATTTAAAAGAAAGACGCTTGGTTGCTATTCCTTCCAGTTGTGAAACAGGAATTGCTTTTGTATGAGGCCGGGTCTAACAGAGACTAAACATTTATAAAATCAAGTAGGGATTGAAATATAGCTTTGTGGTTACTCACATTTTGCAGCAGCATATCAAGTTTCACATTTCATCAGCTGAATAGAGTCTGTGTGCTGGGCTATTGTGGTTCAGTAGCTGACAGCAGTCAAGTAAGTGCTGCTCTCTTCCTGGCTTAATCATTTCTATTACACTCAGTGTCAAAACAATAATGTCAGTGAAATAGGCTTGCTGACATTATAGATTAGAATTGAGTGATTCTGAATGTCCTGTGACTGAATTGCATTTTATTTCTAGAAAATTACACATTACAATTGCAAATTAAAGAGCTTAGATCTCAACAGGCTGTATCAACAAATATGGAGCTGTGGACTCCGTGCTGCCGGGGAGATGATCCATCATGAAATTCATGAGGTTTAATGTATACTAACAAGAGAACAACTGCTGAAATACTTGGCCATGTGTTGGAGAGGATCTGAAGAAAAGTCTATTTTGTTAGGAGGGATTAATTCAGCTACACAAGAGGTGAGAATCCCTGGGGTAATCTCAAGAGATTTAAAGGATGTTCCAGAAAAAGAAAAAAAAATCCTAGATTTTCTTTCTTCCATCTGTGAACCACCAGAATTTATGAAGACACATGTCCTGAGATTCACTTAAGGAACAAATTCAGAGTTTAGAGAACAGCCACAGTAGCAGGCTGCAGAATTTCTGAGTGACTGACAGCTACCAAATGACAAGAAGTAGCATGTAATGACTGCAGTCATCAGGGCACTTACTGAGAAAGTGCAGGACATTTCTGTCATCTGCCCTTTAGATGGCACAGACAGCAACTACAGTACTCTTCTCCTCTAGTCTTATAATATCCAAGTGTGAAACACATTTGCCAGAATATGAGAAGCTTTGAAATACAAAACATATATTCTCTTTTAGAGTTTCTCTAGAAAATCAGCAACTCAGAAATTACTCTGGAATTCATAAAATAATCTGAGGTTCCTCACAAACAATGAGTAAAATCAAGCTCAGGAAAACTGAAGCAGTCAGTGACAAACACAGAAATAACACTGTCTATTTGAGATTTTTTGATCAGAGCAATGGGTCACTTTTGTTCCTCTCAATACCTTGCAACCTTCCAAAAATATCCTTTGTGAACATATGGAACTTCTCAGATGACTAAAGATGGAAATTTCCAGTTATAGCAATTCTTTCATTCCACACTGTTTTGGTTTCTTCCTATAGTAACCTTTCTTTAACTCTGCAGCCATATTCAGAAGACGAATTCCCAGGAGGTGGTATTCTATCAGCTAAGGCAAGACAAATATTAGATTGTTTGTGTGTTTGATTTTATATGTATTCTTCTAAATGGGAAAATACATTAATCTTGTCTGAGCAGGAAGTGAAATTTATTCACAGCCTACAAAAGTTCATATGAATTCAGCATATCATTTGCAAGTGCTGTGATACAAGGAGAAAAGTAATCATATTGTTCATGCATGGGAGTGTTTACCTCCAGAAACCAAAGCAATAGGTCACCACTTTCAAGGCATTCTGAAAGTCCATTTAATCATTCACCAGAAATAATACAACCAAACAAGTAATCAACAACAGATTCTCAAAGCAAAAATTAAGGAACACTTTACAGGTAAGAAAAAATGAGCAGGAAATATATGATCTGAATGCAGTTCATAAATTACTAAAAAAAATCTACCAGATACTCATGTGCCAGTGTCTTGTGAGTAATGTGGAAACAGAGAAGACACCAAGTTTGTGGAACAAACAGTTCTCGTCAATATTGTGACAAAATAATGTTTATGAAGAGCGATGAAAGAGAGCTGGGGGATAGAGCAAGGCTCCGTGAATTGATGTAATCCATCATATTGCGAAAATAGCATTAAAAGTGACTCATCTGTGTTGCATGATGGAGCTTATTTAAGTTTTCAGTTAATTCTCTGTGCTGTTATTTTGAACTGGATTTCAAAAGGCATTAGTAGTTCAGCAAAAAACATGAGGTTTTTTTTAAAAATGGTCATGCTTTTAGATCCTCTTCATTTACTTGATACTTTTTGAGCAAAGAGTCCAGGGTGGTGTATTTTCAATATTTTCTCTTCGATCAGACATACAGGCAAGGTAGTTATGTTTTTAAAAGATCAGAGTTTAGGTTAATCTACTAACACAAGGTAAGATTTTTTTTTCTTAAATGTAATTCCTTATGTAACTGGGAGAACAAGGAACTCTAGTTTTCCTCTGAAGATGTCAGCTTCAGTCCCTGTACATAAGGAAATACATCAGTTACAGTAGATGTGGACACATTTATCAACTGTGTTTTGACATGGTTTTTGCAAAAGCTTCATTACTTTTGCTCCATGGATGATTACTGAGAAGCCACAGCTTTACCCAGTTATGTGACTGACAACCTCCTTTTTGTAACTGAATGAGAAAGTTTGTCCTAATTTCATAGTTAGCAGAAAGCCAGTCATGCACAAAAAAAAAAAAAAAAAAAAGTATAAGTTTTAGCAAGGAATAAAGAGTGCCAGGAATACAACTATTTGTTATGGATAATCCCAGAACATCTGTTGCTCCCTCCCCATGGGTGGTCCAGCTCCAAAATATCCCCAGCTTTTTCCCCTTTTGCTGTGCAGCCTAGATAAAGTAGTCTTGTACAGAATCTTGGTTAGTGCTGCTTGCTGTTTCCCACAGGCTAATACTGCTTTTCTGGGGGAACCATAAATTCTGGGTGAATCATAGAAACAAGTTTAGGTTAAAAAGAGAAATTGCAAGAGTACATACATGTGAATAAAAATACAGAGCTTATCCTACACAGTGAGTTTTGATTAATTCATGTTTACAGTTACAAATATGCTCTCTGCTTTTATCTGTCACTGTTTTCCTAGTGCTTTGTCCGTAGAGCAATTCCTTTCTTCCTACTCTTACCCAGAGTGATGGTGGTTCCTTGGGTCGCAGTTAAACTGTTTGACTCCACAAGAGTAAGTGCAATACAATCTTTCAAATGGTCACTTACGGCGTTTTAGCATCACCTCTGCCTTTCGTCTGCGTCTGTCTTTTTCCTCCCCGTGTCTTCCCCCGCCCCTCTCTTCCACATTCACAGGCTAGAAGGGGGCTCTTCTCACACAGCAGAGCACTAAAGCTTTCTCCAGATGCTCCAATTGCATCACAACCTGTGGTTATCATTCCAGAAATGCAATGGAAGGACATTTCTTTGTAAGGGATGTTCCCAATATTAAGCCTTTATTAGTGTGAGGTGGTTCTTTTCAAGAAAATCAGTATTAAGAATGAGAACATGACCTGAACAAATAAGCTACAAACCCCCTTGTTTGTGGACTGTAGACTGGAATGCTATTGTCTTGCGGGAATGGGCAACAAGAGAGGCCTCTTGGATCTCTCAAAATCTAAAGTGCCTAGTTGCAGATGTGCAGAGTGACTGATTATGCATTTATTTTCAGCAAAGATCTACCAAACCCTCAAGCATTCCTCAAACATGTCTTTGCCCCTGTGGTCACTTTTACCTTCTTCCGACCCTCAAAGGTCAGTCAGTCCCTTCCTCCTGTCTATCTCCAGTTTCATCACTTTTCCCATAAAGAAAAGGCACAATTAATCAAGTAGGCACATCAGGTAACTTTTGCAGTAAAGCAGGTTATCTGCCAGATAGAGAAGCCAGAGAGAAGTAGAGATGCTGAGAACAAATTAAGGCACTTGGCTTTTCCAGAGTTTGGCACAGCCAGAGGAAATGTAGAGGGCAGCTTTGATTTCCTCTGCCTCCTGCCCTCTCCCTGCCCGGGACAAGCTCTTTTCATTTCAGTGGAGTGGGATGTATGGCTTGGGTGGGCTGCAGCTTCCTGTCCACTCCTCAGACAACCTGACAGCTATGGCTCACTGTCCAGCCCACCCCTGACCCCACACTGCCCAGGGCTGCTCGCCAAAATGGCCAGACAGCCCCACATGGCACAGAGGTCACCACCATGTCCCTGTGGCTTCCTGGTGTCCCACTGTGCCATGGCTTGGCTCCCAAGGTGCTGCTGAACAGCCATGCAAGTGGCCTTATGCCAGGACAGCAACCTTGGGACTGCAGCCCTGGGACTGTCACCTTGGGACCAAGAACATCTCCAAGGTCACCGGATGTCAAAACAAGCTGCAAAAACATATTCAGGAAAAAAATTGCATTTTAAAGAGAAGGATTTTTTACATTACAGTAGAGCTTCTACTCTCCCATAAAGCATAGATCCATAAGCTAATCAACAGCTAGGCTTTAAACAAGAATCCTAGAAAATGTATAATTTTCCAGTCATTTCTGCGGAAATACAAATTAAAAATCAGACTTCATTTTCTGATAAAATATTATGACTAAGTTTGCTTTTTTCTAACTTGGAATAAAAAGAGCAATGTTCTTTCTGAAAAGTGCTAATTAAGACTGGGTATGTGATCTAGGAAATACAGAGCTGTGTAACCTGATGGAAACAATCATTTTCAATTGTCAGGACACTTCTGCTTCTTTTCACCCCAGTTTCAAGTACATCTGGTTTCCACCTGCTCTATATAAAATTGGTTCCTCCCTTTTTCAAATGTGAGTATCATGCTCTCCGGTTTTGGCCGTGACTCTCCAGTGGCATTCAGCTCAAAAAAGTCAGCTCCACCTGGAACATGGATGCAGCAAAGTGGGAAGGAGATGGGTGTTACAGGAAATTTATTCTGTTCATGAAGGGACACTACAAACTTCAAAAGGGGCAGTTTAGTTGGCACACGAATATACCAAGTCTCTCTGGTTTAAATCATAAACTGCTTCAGTTTTAAGAAGTGAATTTATATTTTTACTATTGCCCTCTAAAATTTATTTTTGGTTGGTGTCCTTAAACTTTCACATCCTCTGCATGAGTTTTGCAATCTGTTTGACAGCATATATCCCTTGTAGGAGATAGGAGATTTTCCAGGACAAAGTATGCTTTCTGTCTCCATGACTATCTCCTAGAGGGTCTTCCGTTTTCCACCAGCAGTGGCCTTTATTGAAGATGACTGTGAGTTTTTGAGACCTGGTATGTAAAGATATCAATTTCATTTTGATTAGCCCTCATAAAAGCTAAAATTATATCAATTTTAAATTCAGAACTGAATTCAGAACTGCAGCTGGAAAATGAGAATTTCTCCTTAGATGTAAGGAAAAGATTATTTACCATGAGGATCATTGGACACTGGGACAGAAGTTGAGAGAGCCTGTGGCCTCCATCCTTACTGATACATGAAACTCAGTGGGAGATACAGACTCCTAGAAGTCCCTTCCCACCTACATGTTTCTGCGGTGTGATTTCCAGCATGGCTTTTGGTCTATTAAGCAAAAATGTAACTACTGGGCAGACTGTGGTATGAAGATATAAAAATCAAGAGATTTTTCTTGGTCCTTTTCTTCCACCTGTAGCAGAAAGATCTGCCCAGAGTCTGCAAAAGCCCCAGGTGGACAGGTACAGCACTTTAAAATATCAACCTGTGGATCCATCAATGTATTTCAGCAATGAGACATTCAGCATTGTAAGGTTAAAGAAATAAGACAGACACCTATCACATTCAGGATAACTCCTTGTCCCTGTCCTAGAAATGAAGTTTTAATATCAGGTTCTCTCAAGGGAAAACAGGATGTGATTGTAACACTAAAGAGGAAGCAGCTCTCCTCTGAGTATCATCTGGTAATGTGGAAGTCCCTGGAAAGAATTTTCTTCTGATTCATATCGTATGATTGGGCTGATTAGGGAAATCAATGTTTTCCCAAGGCAGCTGTGCTGATGCAACCACTGAAGTGGGCAAATTCCTGCTGTTTTCAAAATATAGCTTAATCCCTTATTCCCTGAAGTACAGGATAGTCCTAGAAAAATAGTCCATAGAGGTGTGTGATGCAGCTTTCCAGTGTTACAAATACAGACAAAGTGCTGCTACATCTTTGTGCAGATTGCACTCCAGGTGCTTTTACAAATCTCAGCTTTGATGATGACACATTGAGGGATTTTTAAACGGACACTTCCTCATTTTATTTTTACTGTTCAGAGCATGGTCTGTGCACACTAATCAGAGTCTGGCTTAAATAACAATAATTTTCAGGGCTGTCCGTGCAGGCCCAACACCAGGTAAACTGGATTGAATTTAGTTTCACAGAACCTGATGCATTATGAAGATTGCTGTGTCTGCAGCTGGAGCGCAGCTCTGCCGAGGAAGGGGCTCATACCATGAGGACACCCGTCACCCAGCCCCCCTCCCCGCCCTCACATTAGCCACACAGAGGGGGTACCAGGAGCCAGCCATAACTGACATGTCCAAGGCCAGGCAGGATGTATGAAAACAAAACTGAACCAAGATACTTCAATTTTTAATCCAGTATTGGACATGTGTTTCTATTTCCTCAGACTCTCCACTCTTTAGCCATTGTGCACATTTGGCACATTTGGAACATGTGGTACTGCCATGGAGTAAATGAGACAGTGCTTTTTCCTGGAAGAGAAAAAGACCTCGTGATCCCTTCAGTAAAAACCATATTGTAAAGGTGTTGGATAAAAGGGTAGTGCAGTTAACTTGCAGGCTGAACAAAGACAATTTCCAGTATTGGAGTGATAAACCCGCAAAATTTCAAGTTTCCACTACCTTTTGCAGAGGTGCTAGAACAATTTTTAAAATCTTTAAACCTCTTACCTAATGATAAAAGCAAAATATCACTTCTTCCTAAGCTATAAGCAATTTAACCTTTCCTAACTTAAATATGGAGAGAAAGTTGGACTTTATCTAGAAGCAGACATGCAGCTGTGCAGGTAAAGCTTGGAGAAGAATTTAAATGATTTAAAGTAATTGAATGATAGCAACAATTCATTGCATATTAAGCAAATGACCCAGATAGAACACCTCAGAATGTTAAAAATGTTCTCAAAGACCACATCATGGGCATGAGCTGGTACCTCTACATCAGTATTTTACTTCTAGTCAGAACTATTTTTGAGTGGAGAGTTGCTCCCAGTCACCGTGCTTTTGTTCACACCCTAGAATAGTCTTGGCATGCATGAACCAGGTGTCTTGAACTTCTTTTTGAAGATGTGCTGTAGGAGTGCACCTAATTTACTATAGCCAAGACTGGTCTTTTAGTCAATGGGAGCAGGCTGGAGTTAAAGTGAAATTAAGGAGCTTGGAACATGGATAGCTTGGATGCCAAGCTCTTGGCATCTGTTATTTCACTCTACACCTCTGTTTCTATTGGTCCTTACTTCTTGCTAGTTAGAAATAGAAAATACTGCTAATATATATACCCATATATAATAGGTAATGTACGTATGATTATTGCTGATAAAGCTGCATACAGCATTATGGTATTATTTAAAATGTTGTGTTCGGTACTACTTAAAAAACCACAAACAACCGAGTTCCCACTGTAGCAATGCTCCAGGTGGATGCACAGGAATGATGAGTTTTCAATGAAGGAGGCAGGAAGAAGATGTGCCTGATTTGGTCATCCTCTGATGACCTGGTGTGAGCAGTCAGATTCTGAAGTCGTCACTTACAGAAGAGAGTTTACAATGTAATTAGGCTGCTTCAAAGCATAGGAAATCTCTCAACAAGAGCAGGAACCACAAACTGACTCTTCATGATCGTAATTCGAAAGCATGAGTAGATGGCAAGTGCTGTCTAGAGACTTTGAACACAGCCCCCAAGATGCTCCCACCAGCATTTTCTGGCTGGAGTTCCACAGCTGCTGGTGCTAGATATGGGGCACTATGCAATCACAGCACAACAGATGTGACTGACGTCGGAAGCAGGCAAACAATCACATTTCTCTTGAAGCAAGAGTGAGAGTTTATGCATAAAGCCAGCTTTATGCTTTTATTCAGGCTGCACAAGGACATGGAATCTCTTTCCTGCGTAGTCCACTATTGCAAAGTTACCTCATCAAAAGTTACTGCACAAATTTGAAACAGCAAGCGAGTTTACACGGGATCAGCAATTTGCACTGTATGGCTGTGGTATCCTTGTTCCAGTGCTATAAGTAATGGATTTATTATACCATGACTCTTTGGAGAATTCAGACTATTCAGAAAAATGTGCTCTCCACTAAACCAGCGGAAATCTCTGATTCACATCTGCTGTAGCAAGTGGTTATGTATTTTATGGCATTATCGCTTTTCCTGCTGCCACCCGTGCTCCTCCACTGTCTCTCCATTTTCTGCCAAGAGCAGACACTGCTGCACACAGACAGCAGAGGAGGAGGTGTGGCACTTCAGTCTCTTCCTCCCTGAGGCTGCATCCCCCTGTGAGGCTTGGTGTGGTGGCAAAGACTCCCATGAGAGAGCTGAGGAGAGGCTGGGGGCAGCCAGGCACACACAAGGAGGAATTGCAGACGTACCACACTGCCACAGCTGTAGGGGGCCACAGCCAGCCAGCCAGAGGGAGGACTGAAAACCAGATATATCCGAGAGAACCACAGACTTTCTATGGACAAATCCCCCATGGACACATGATGAAGAATGCTGAGTAAATCACTGCAAATTGTTGGTTCACTCAGATTTATGCCATCTCTGAAGCAGAAGACAGGAGGGAGTATGGGACATTTTTGCTTTCTCCTTACATCAGATTTCAGGGTAGAGGAAGAGAAACTTGCTGACAAGATTTTATGTTTATTTGGTGAGAAGGAAATTGAAAGCACACTTAAAAAACCTAGGAAAAACAGCAAAACCAAAAATAAGGCAAAGTCAATCCAGCAGTTGCAACAGTATTTTTAGTCTGGAAAAATAAGTCCTGATATGCTCCAAGACTTTCATTGTTTCCATGGCTTGTCTATAAGTACACACATAAAAGAAAGACCCAACACCCTAAATAATGGGCCACCACCTAATATACGAGAATAATTGCTCCCTCATCCTGAGATTTGTTCAGAATTAGCTGAGTCCTGTAATTCAGCATCATCTGGAAGGATGCCATTCCTCTACCTGGCCCAGTCAACGGCTGTCTCTGCTCAACAGATGCATGAGTGGTGCCTCTTTTTTTGGTTTTGGGGGTTTTTTTTGACTCTTCTGGTCAGTTAACAACTGCTGTTATAAAAAGAACAGTTTTATTTCCATTGTTATGGCAATCTCACATCAATAATTAATTGCAGGAGGAACTATACGCTAATGACTCCATAAAAGCCATTCCATAGTATGGCAGCAAGGCAAATTTTATGAAAGGCTGCTGAAATGCTGTGGAATACATTCAAAGGAGTTCTTTAATTTTCTAGGGAATGCAAGTGCCATTTTAAATGCAGAGAAAATGGTTAACTGAATGTTTATTATTAATTAGAATGGACCTAATGATTAACTTTTATAAAGTTATTAAATTGCTCAGAGGCAAGCAGTATTACTTAAAAATTCTCAAATGCACTTTCCTCTTGCCCTCCTTGCTGTGACTGAAACTAAATATTTACATCACATTTGGGGCCTCTTCTTGGCCCAGTCTGTTATTTCTGTCATTGTTATGTTTCTCTTTTGGGGTGGGTCAGCTGGTGCTGCAGAAGATAGCTGGTAGAACCAAAATCCAGGTGGTGCAGTCAAATATCATACACAAAGAATCGAAGCTAACGCAAGCAATGAAATTAGCTGAAATACATAGCTAGTTCCTGATGATTAAAGTGGGATTTATACCATCAGCTCTCTGCTTGGCCTCCGTGGCTCTAAGAAGAAGTTAAAAGAGGAAGGACTGAAGGTGTAACACCACGTAATAAAAATTGTCGTAAAAGCATTTCCTCCACAGGAAGCCCTGAATTTCTGTGTCAACAGAAGTAAGCAAATATATATTGTGCAATCACTTAATTCTGCAATTTGTTACATCTGTTTGATGATTTAAAAGATCTTGGAAGATCAGGTGGATAATTTACCCTTTTCCAAGTGGAACGTCTGTGGATAATAATTTCAAAAACATCTCATTGCTTCAGAAAATCTCAGATATTACAAACAATGCCTGCAAACACAAACTGAGTTTTACTCAGGAGCAGCAAAATGTCTCTGAGCATTAAGGGAATGATGTTCAAGTACAGCCTTGAAACAAGAGTATGGGAATGGGGGGAAAACGTTGGAAAGAGAGAAGGTAATGACCCAGCAACACTGAAAGTGAAGATGATGAATAAATTATAGCATAGGAAAGGCAAATACAGTTTCTGAGCCCTGAAAATTAGGAACTTCTGACAATCTTGTGCTCACTGTTTCTGGGGGCAAAAGGGAAAGCAGTAGCCACAATGGGAAAAAACTGTTAATAATAAAGTATAGGCTTAAAATGCTTATTCACTGTACACATCTGCATATCTTACTACTGGAAACCAAGACATTGTGAGGGGAAGAGGAGGGGCAGACACTGATCTCTTCTCTCTGGTGACCAGTGACAGGACCTGAGGGAGTGGCCTGAAGCTGCGTCAGAGGCAGTTTAGGTTGGGTATCAGGAAAAGGTTCTTCACCCAGAGGGTGTTTGGGCACTGGCACAGGCTCCCCAGAGAAGGGGTCACAGCACCAAGCCTGGCAGAGCTCAAGAAGTGTTTGGACAATGCTCTCAGGCACATAGCGTGACTCTTGGGCCAGGGTGTTCAGGGCCAGGAGTTGGACTTTGAGGATCATTATGGGGCCCTTCCAAGCCAGAATATCCTGTGATTCTGCAATTTTGAAGAACCAGAGCAGCTGACATTGGAAACTCAAACTTGGTTGCATGTTTAATATGCAAATCTTGACCTTTCCTTGAGAAATGTTTTTTCAAGAGCTACCTAAGTCACTGGCAAAGAGAAGACCCAACCCACTCTGGAGGTTATGGAATCTTTGTATCTTTAAGACCAGGCTGGAGAAGCGTCCCCTGAGACTGACGTTGGAGTAGCTGATCTGACAATCAGAATGGGAACAGAAATAACTAAGAAGTATTTGGTTCTCTCCAATTCGATTTTCTCTATGCTACTTAGTGGTTTTGACTTGAAGCCATGCAAGTAAAAAAAAAAAAAAAGCATCTAATGCAACACTTCATGACCTCCACTACTTGATGAGTGAAATATTCATAACAGATACCCCAAAGCTGTTACTTTTTGTTGCTTCCACGTGCTGAAAACCTGCTTCATATGGCAACGAAACTCAAGTTATGTGTTTTGCAGTAAAGCAAAAACCCAGTGTTAGCCTGTTTCAGAGGGAAGTGTGGGCTGTTGGCCACCCCCCGTGTTTTGCTGAGGGCTACTCCGCGGAATGGAGGGGGCAAGCGCTGGGACACGGCCCCACGGAAGAGCGGCTCGTCAGCTCCCCGCTCCCAAACCAGAAAGAGGAGGGCCAGGGAAGGGAAATTGTCTTTTCCATTGCCCTGCCGCAGCCGGGTTTAGCCGGGCAGCTGTTGCCATCTAATGGTACAGGGCCGGCAGTAGCGCATCCGGCGGGGATGGAAACCAAAGCGCTCCCGGGCAGGGCTGAACCACTGGGGCAGCCCGCGGACATTCCGCCCTTCTTCGTTACGGAATCTGATCTGGAAG
Organism: Oreocharis arfaki; assembly: GCA_013398015.1. Classification (NCBI taxonomy): domain Eukaryota; kingdom Metazoa; phylum Chordata; class Aves; order Passeriformes; family Paramythiidae; genus Oreocharis; species Oreocharis arfaki. The sequence goes on from VZRR01010939.1 coordinate 439,240, forward strand.
CTATGGAAGGACCTGGGAGACCTTCATTAATTTCAAATATATTTTAACAGAGCAACACTCCCCTGCATGTGGTTGTACCAGCCAGATTGAACAACCTTATAGCCCACTACGTATGCCGTGGGCAGTGACAGGCTCAGGGAAAGGCTGCAGGAATGCGGTAGTTTAGGGACTTTCACACTTAGAGGAGGCATCCGGCAAACTCTGTCAGGCCTCTGGTGAGGACAAAGTGCTTCTAAAGTTACACTAATGAGTGTGAAGCTCTATGTGGTTTTTAGTGAGGGATTTTTATTTCCAGCTAAACTCCTCTTGAAAAAACCAAGCCAAACCAACCAAACAAAAGACCCCAAAACCCTCCTACAAAACCCAAACAAACAAATAACAGGACACGACAACAAAAGACACCTACAAAATCCAAAAGTCTGACTCTCTTGGCTGTTCTCTGGGAAGTGACAAAGATCACATTAATAATATTGTTATTTAAAGCTCAGAAGAATCGTTAAATCCATCAGAAGCTGAGGAACTTCAAACTCTGATAAGAATATTAAATGAGACCAATTCTTAAGACTAATATGCCAAACAGAAGACAAAGAGATCCTTTTGCTGATGTTTGGCATTTCTTCTAGAAAGCAAAGTCCACTCTTGGTCTTGTCAGGCAAAACAGAGAACTGTATCAAAACTGTAAGGGGAGAGGTTAGAAAAACAACATAAACGTGCAGACTCACCAGCATATTCGCTCCAGATTTATATCTTGATTTATAGATTTATATCTATTTATAGACTTATATCTAGTATCTTTTTTTTTCTTATTGCAGCAGTTATCCTGAGAGTCAGATTAAGAACAGTCTCCCAAGCACGGATGAGCTGGGAATGACCCAGAAACACCCAGCCTGTCAGTGCAAACCCCCCACGTGTGCATATGGTCAATGCAGCGTCTCTGCATGGCAGGTACAGTCTCTGCAGCTTGTTGCCACAGAAGGCCGTGCTGGTAGATGTGGCTGCTATCTAAAGACCAGTAAATCTCCTGCAGACCTAAGAGCTGATGTCTCTTGTCCCCTGGGTCACTGCCAGGAACCCCAGCCAGACCACCTGGCCACGTGTGCCTTGGTGCTTGCATGCCGGTCGGATTAGGTGAACACGCACAACTTGGATCTGGTGAGGATGTGGGTGACAGAGTGTGAGTGAGTGAAAACAGCTTGGGTTTAGGTCAGATTCCCCCTTCCCAACTGCAAAGTCTCATGGTTCAGCATTACTATTGCTACTGTAATCCTGCAATATTAATTCCTACAGGGTTAGCATGACTGAGCCCACACCCTAAATGGTAAGAAGGAAAGTTTCGCGGATACTTCTCTTCATCTTTAGACGCTACTCATGGGTGAGAGACCTGCTTACTATGAAAGTGGTACAATAAAAAGTATTGTGTAGCAACCAGCCAAGAATGAACCCTTAGCCCAGATGTTATTCCAGAGACGGTTGAAGCTCCAGAAACAGGTAATAATTGGATTGCTTTATATCCAAACAACTTGCTGGGCCTTTGGCTACCAATAAAAGTATCTCTGTCCAAACATATGCAAACACACAAGACAAAAGAATCTGTTTTATTTGATTGTTGCTTCCAGGAATTAAATTACTCCTTGATTTAAATTTAAAATTCTAGGTAAATTTCAAGGCAAAATTGTAGGTAATGCAAACTTACCAGATGATTCATAGAGAACCAAAGCTGAATATAAAAGAAAATGGTAAAGTTTCCAGAAAATTCTTAAATGCCCTGTAGCTTTCCACAGTAATGCTGGAATTTGTTAGGATTATGCAAGACACTGGCAGACTGCAGCATGCAGCATTTTCGTTGAGTAACTCTAAGCTTGAGGTGCCGAGCCCTTGGCATATTATCCTGAGCAATGAGTGCCAAGTCACGCCAGCCAGTGGCTCCAGCAAGGCGTTGCCAGGATTACGCCACCGCACACATCCTATGGGACCTTGAAAAGCGCAAACACGGGGGAAAACTCCAGGGCTCTATTATTATATTGAGGTTATCAGTACAGCCATATTCCTAGAAAAATCCTATCTTTTGGATTTCAGGTTTGAGGCCTTCTCTCTCTGAGATTGATAGGTCCAGAGAAAGCTGCAGCTGGACTGTACCTCCCCCCTCAGCCTGTGGCCACCAGGAACTGACTTTGGGGGTGTAGGAGTATAGGGTGATGGCAGGGCAGAAGTAGTAGGGAAGAGCATGAGACAGTGCTTGTGCAGTCACCCTCCTCGGCCTGTGCGCACCACTGGCAGGGATGCAGCAAGAGAAGCTGCCCAGGAATGGTAACTCGGTGGCCTCCTTGGGGTCAACAAAGCCCAAAATCCCCTTAAAAAACTGGAGATGGAAATCTGTACAAGGATCCTTCCACCGTTCATTTCAAAAGCCAGTACATCACAACAGGTAACAATCTGTACTTTCATCTGTGTTTTCTCTTTTCTATAAGTCTTTGAGGCAAAGCTGTATCAGCAAACCCACATAACAGTGCTATACATAACAATATATAAACTGTAAGCTGTCCGCATTTGTTTTGGGCTTTTTGCAAACCAGGAATCCTATGAAACCACCTCATATTCCTTGAGATCATAGACTTATTGTGACAAATACCACGTCCTCTGAGTGACCCGGGATGTTTGTTTTGGTTGGCTAGATGACAACACATGGGAGACAGGGAATACTAACCACATTGTATGATCTGGTCCAACTATAAAGTTCTCTTTTCTTTCTCTTCAGGAGAAGCAGAAAAGGTTTTTAGAACTTTCACTTTATGGCAAAGACCTGCTGAGTTCAAACAGAAAAGGCAACATAAATTCTGTGAGATGACTCTCTTTTATCCAGACCACTGGTATACTTGAAATAGTGTAGAGGGGATAAAATATGTAAAGAACATACAGTGTTTTGAAGAAAATTATCTTTTAGCCTGTTTAAAAATGTTTTTCATTAAATGTCATCATGTTGGGGTTTTTTAGGGTTTTTTTTTTGGTGGTCCTTCCCTATCTTGAATTACACCTTTGATAATAACCCCTGCTGGGTATAGCTCTTTTTCATGCAACAGCCTAAGAAGGCATTTATTCTAAAACGACATCCATGGATGTTATATCCCCATTGCTATCATTTCATAGTTTACTCTTATCTAATCTGAAAGGTATCAAAAATTAATCTTGCTGAAGCCCATTCACTTGTGCTCAATAGTTACTCTTTCGTACTCTAAACAGCATTCCACTTGCATAAAGAGCACTGTGTCTGTCTCTCATCTTTATCTGTTTGTCTGGCTCACTTCTATATGTTGAGACATTTACTGAATCTTTCTTGTGAAAATTTCTAGCTCTAGATAATGTGATCTGCCCGTGGGATTATTTTTATATTACAAAAGCAGTCAAAGCATGCTAGGTATTTCTCCAAATGAGTCACAGTGATGATTTCTGTCACCAAAACCAACAAGATTGGGAAGGTTAATTCAATGTCCAAAATGCAAGGCACACTTGGCAAATGGGACGTACCCATCACATAAGGGGATCTCCTTGCATTTACAACTTCAGGACCATCTTATCCACTGCTGTCAGCAGATAAATCTGGTAGATAGTCATTAGAAATCCAAACCCAAACCCTAACCCCAAATGCTCATCAAATATATTTTAAGCTGAATGCATGAAGTGCAGGGGGTAGGCAGAAGTCAGAGAACTGCAGACAGAAGCTTTGTAGGATCAAACAGAGACCATTTGCTGATTTGGTAGCTCTGTGACCTTCTGGGCTACATCAAACCATGTTCTCCACAGGATAATACTGTAGCAGCTTGCCTTAAAACATGGCTTAAAAATGCTTCTTTTGTTCTGAATGACATGAGAAAGCAGACGGGGAGAGGGGAGATAGCACAGCCTGAAGCAGAACTACCTTTTCTGCCCAGGGTATAGTGATTGCTCCCTGCTTCCAGGTTGGTGAAAAAGGGATGAAAAGTGATAAATCAGAATTGTTCTCCTGATACATTCTTCTTGACTTTGACAGAAAGATGGCAAGTTGCATTACAAATAAGTTTCAAAATACCATTCCCATTCCCCTTCCCTCCCAGAGAACGATTGGAATAACATAATGTATTACCCCAGTGATTTGCAGGTTAATAACTGTAATAATTTTTCACCCATGCTAATAAATAGGCTGTCTGTATTTAAGTTAACAAAGTACATGCAGTAATAGCTTTGATTTAACAATGTTATTTCTTAGGAGCATGAACTTAAACTTTCAAGTCTTTTAAATTTTGCCTTGCAAATGATGTATCTACCCAGGGAAATAAATAAATTGATTTTTAGCTGTCTACAAAAAATCACAGAACAAATCTGTACTTAGAATAGCTTTTGCTGCTGTATTAAATAAATTAAAATAGATTACAGGGAAATTTTTATATTGGAAATGAGTAGATGAGCGAAATCTACTTTTAAATAGCAATTAGCCATTTTTCAGTCTTAAAAATACAGAAATGCATCAGCATCTACCCAAGTCAAGTTTGCTACAAAAGTTATTGTTTTGGACAAAGGACTGCAGTATTATAATCTGAAAGGTGTCACAAACCCTTTTGAAGGACTAAATTGGAATTCAAAGGCTCTTGACAAGTGGGGGAAACAGTCTAAAATCTGAAGGCAACTCGTGGTGGGTTACGGATTAAATGTGAGTTAGCAATGTGAGGCTACTGCAAGCTGAGGAAAGTTATATACAATGTCTGGGATGCGATTATTGTAGTGTTCTCACTGCTGGTCAGACCTGAGCTGCTGCTTTTGGCACTTCAATCGAAAGAGATGGATATAACTTTCCATCTTGGGTGGTTTGTAGGGGAGCTTACCCTGGTTTGGGGTAAGGACTCCAAGGAGAACAGCAATACAGAGAGGGTTTAATGTGCATGTAAATGAGATGGAAAAGCTGAAGGCTCCCTACCATGTCTCTTCTAAAAGAGGAAATTGAAAGGTTTTAAACTGACAGCTTTGCAGTGAGGAATACAACATGCCTGACTGTTTCTCCTGACCACAGTGAGGGAAAAAAAAAAATCTTAATTTAATCAAAATCCATTCAAATCAGCCATTAGAAAAAGCTTGTCTGTCTGCAAAAATACTGGAGAGCATGGGAAGGCATGGATTTTCCCATTTTAAAATGTTTTCAATAGATATTAAACCATCACTGACAGATCTCTGCCCTTGTAAGTTTGAATTCATCCTTCTGCAGAAGTATAGACCAGATGACCTCTAGAGGTCCTTTGCAGTTCTTCGTCTCTATGAAGCTACAGGGAGCTCTGAGCTAGCAGGCAAAGGAAACTGCAAAAGCTACTAACAGCTCACTTGGTTGAGACTTTTTTTTCATCCCTGTCACTGGCACACATCCATATTTTGAATTTATTTGATGCTGAATTGCATCCAAATAAGTGTCTACACATAGCTACAAATATGTCCTGCAAGCCAAAATAATTGTTTCTTTTAATATGAATCATCTTGAAGAGCATTTTATTATTATAAATGAGAAAGTTTCTAAAAATATATTACGCCCTATTTGGCATGGTATTATAAAAATACTCTTGTATTAGGTTTGAAAATGTCCCCTCCTTGCCAAGTCTTACCCAAGTTGACTGGTGTATCTGAGGGCAGAATTTGGCCCACTATAATTAAATACAAATGTTGCATCAGAGTTTAACTAGTACAAGACTCTGCTTTTTGGTGTAAAGACAGTGGAAATTTTTATAGTCTTTTTTTTTTCAGTCTGTGGACTGCAACAGGCCTTCCATAGGTTTTAATCATCTGATGAACACCATTCAAAGAAAAGTGTCTGCCCAGTATGAAAAAATAATCACGGGTTAGTGGGATTAGAAAGGTAGACTTTATAGCTAGTAGTGAGCTTTCCCTTTCTAGTTCCTGCTCTCTGTGTTTATGAGGAGCAAACCCCGACGGCAGCTGATAGACAAATACACCTGAAATGTGTTGATAATGCCTAATATGAATTCTGAATCCACCAGTACTTAAACATATCTTGTCTGCCACTCTAAGGGGAACTGCTGACCCTAAAGCAGCCCACTGTCAGTGGAATGCACAGGGCTGGATTCTCCATCTGTTGAATTAATTTTGTGAGTCTTACAGATCGAAAATGGAATTTTCTTTGGGAAGGTTATCCCTTGATGTTGTAAACCTCAATGGTTCAACACTGGCAGAAGGCTGGCATGGGATATCACTCCATCTTAGCCAGAAAGAGATTTTTTAAAATCAGCATTGCAAGAAAGGAAATAGGTGGAGCAAGAAAATGAGGAGAGGGAAGAGATGAAGATATGCGAAGGTAGTGATAGGTAGGTATGATAGGTAGCAAAAAGAAAATTTGAAAGAGTGAAGCTCCACTGTGTTACATTTGTCACTTTCAACCAGTTTGAAATGCCCCAGATCTCTGCCATTCTAAGTTAAAGCATAACTTAATTTAGAATAAGGGATGTCTTTCCCCTTGAATGTCTCTGTGCCTCAAAAGGAGTTTCTTCTTAAGGATTTAATTGAGCAAACTTGCATTGAGTACAAAGAAAAGGGCAGACCCCTTCCATTGTATTGTATTTGCTTGTTCCATCAGAAGGGTTGAATCAGATGAGTGAATGAGGAAATGATCCCTAGGGACCATAAGACTTCTCATCAGAAATGATATCTGCACATCTGCTTGGCATAGTTTGCCCATGGGGCTTTGTTATTGCCCTTATTGGGGAGTTTTCCACAACCCTGTGGAGAATAAGAATAGGCTTGGTGCTGGTTGCCTTAGAGTACACACTCAGAAATGCCATGGCTTGGGCTTGGCTCAAAAAAATAAGTTTCTATGGGACTGACTTTTGAGAACTGCATGTTTATGGCTGGAAAAGTATATCTGGAGGCATTACTTTTTTCACAGGGTACAGCTGTTGGAAGCCATCTGGCCCAGGACAGAGCTCTCTGTTGTTGGCTTACAAAACCACTTTCCTCAGTACCCAAGATGGGTGCCACATCAGGTAGAAGACTGCGGGAGAAAAGCTGTAAAAATAAACCACCTTGTCCACTGTGAGCTAGAACTTTATGAAGGAATATTATAGGAGTTGTTCTCTTCTGCTTTCAAAATAGGTGTCAATTTAGCATTCAAGTGAGAAGCAAAATCATTGTGAATATACTGTGACTGTGAAGACCATTGCTAAATTATAGAGAACATCTACAAAATTTGCTATACTACATGCCACTTTTCAAAATTGATCTATAGCTTTATCATAATTTGATTTCATAGCTTGGAAAAATGGCTTCACAAGTTAATTAGTATGTTACTCACCTTGTATACTGCCCAAAATGTTAACCTGGTCATATCTAGAATGGAATGGAATGGAATGGAATGGAATAGAATAGAATAGAATAGAATAGAATAGAATAGAATAGAATAAAATAGAATATTTCAGCTGGAAGGAACTTAAAATGACCACAAGTACCACTGCAAAATATGAGCAAATCCAAAGGCAGCTATTCAAAATGTTTGCCTTTTCACAGATCAACTCTATGTTTCAGAAACAGCCCAGATCATAAAACTTAATTAAAATTTTTCCTGTTTTGATCACTCTTGTATTAAAAATATTTAAATAGACATAGCGAAACTAAGATAGCCTGCCTGGGATATTATTAGCTGTACCCATTCATAACGGAGTGAAGTAAAAAATTTAAATTACATTTATGTTTCTATTTGTATTATTTATGAAAAGATCAAGTCCTCAGTCAAAAAATTCTTCCAAAAGAACTGATGGGCAAAACTTGACAGGTAAAAAAAGGTTGTGTGGGAAAGAAATGAGCCACTCATACTAACAGACTATTAAATCCCGAAAGATAAACAGAGACTGATATCAGAAACTGATAAGAGACTCTGACAAATATAGCAGCACTCAAGCAATTCAAAAGAATTCCTGAATTCCCTGGATATATGTAAAAGGATATGCTAGGCAATGTAGGGTGTCCATATCCCATACATTGAATTAGGAGTGCTGCAAGATTGAAGGGGAGGGGAAGTGGAGGAGGATGAGAAGGTTCAGCAGTAGATTATATTAAGACTTGGAAAGATGCCTCTTCTTAGCCATATTAAATACAGAAAAGGTCAACATTTTTGGCATTCAGGCCAAATCTAAATGAGAAGGGTTCAGCACTGCACAACCCCTGTAATATGCTGTCAGCTCTTTAGCAGCTAGAAAAGATGTTATCAGTAGAGGCAAGAATGCAGAGGAATGTTCTTGAAGGCTTAAGGCAGATAAAAGAAAGGAATAAGATATCACTTTATATTTTTCTTTTCTGAGGTCAAAAAGATCTATCAAATGCACAATTTTATATAATAGGTGCCTGAACAGATTTTATTCTGAAGGGAATGAAAAACAAAAGATATACCTTGAAATAGCTCATCAGTCCATCAAAGCTATTTCTCTCTTGACCTTTTAGTCAGGGTGCCAGTGACGTGCAGCATTAGTTGGTATAAATACAAGACTGGCCATGTGATATTCAGATATGATAGTCTAGTCATAGTAAATGGAGAAGTGGAAAGAACACACAGAAGAGTAGGACAGAATTAACCAAGCCCCACAGACTTACCCTTCTACGTATCCTGAAACGAAAATCTTATCTTTAAATGGCTCCCTTTTGCAAGTCTGGAGATATAAGGCAAAGGTAACGCTGTCGGCCGGTACCCTTTAGCAGGGCATGTGGAAATGTCTTGGTTCAAAATAACCATCTAAGGCTCACTGAAAGAAGCAGCAATCATTAGATGTGCTTGACTAAGATAATAACCATCCTAATCAGAGAAAAAAAACAAAAGTATTTTTATATTTTCTAGTTAACACATAAGTGGCCCAGAGTCTGGAATTGTATTTCAGCCACTGCCCTTAATGGACTGCATAGTAGGTTATAACAGCTAAACCTTCGCTTCTATTTTATTGCCTCAGTCACAAGGTTTTAAGCTCTATTTATACAAGTGGTTTGAGTTATAAAACACACATTATTACTTAAAAGTAATTGAAAATAGCCTCCCAGACAAACAGAGATCTGGCCACCTGAACTGTAAGTTTGCCTAGGAAAACTATAATTTGATAGGTGTGCGACAAATGGTAGATATCCGGCACTAATTCTTCTGCATGTCATTTGATACAAAGATGTAAGGAAAACAGTAGCAGAAGTATACACAGTTATTTTGAGTTTAAGTCACTAGGAAAATTATTGGGAAATTGCAAATGTCTCCCATTAACTTTTTAACTTTATTAGTGTGTTTTCAATTTAGCTGACAAGCTCCTCCTTTGCAGGTCCTCCAGGAATGTGTAGAAAAATAAGGTACTTGATAAAACGTTTCCATGCAGAATTTGGTTTCAGCTATGCAGTAAAATGTACATACTGAGGCTTTTTCCTCTTTTGGCTGGTGGAAACTGAAAACATTAGAGAAAAGGTGCTCTGCTTGTTGCAAGATAGACCTTTTTAGTAATGCACCTACATGTCTAAAGAGAAGCAAGTATGGAAACTAAAAGTTGCAAGAAAAAAGAAAAATAATCATTTTAAAAGAGGTAAAGAAATTTCTGAGTCTTCTACTGACAAAAGACTCAGGACTTACTCCTTCTGTGGTTGAAGTCAAAGTACATTATTTAAATCAAATTGGACCTGCTTCTAACACAGGAATAGGGCAAGTACATCTGGAGTTACTCGAATAAAAGCTATTCCAAAAGGAATTTTCTGCGTCTACAGAGGATCATGGCCAATTTTAAGTTGTTTCTGGTAAGCCTGGGTAAAACTTTCAAAATCAAATGAGTGTCCTTGAAGTCTCACTCCTTGAAGAGACTTAGGCACTTCAGAAACTTTTACTCCATGCCTCTTTCCAAACCACTTTTGTGTGTTTGCCTCCAACATATGCCCTTTAAATTGATGCCATGAGTGCACTTTGTACTGGAATGCAGCCGACAGTATAAATAGCTGCTCTGCTTAATTACAAAAGGAACATTGTTTTCTTCTAGAGTCCTTGCATCATCAGTATAAAAATCTTGTTTCATTAAATTTCAAATTCTGAACTCTAACTGTTCATTTAAATACTTCCAGATATGTATTCTAGCAGAAGTAGTATGAATTTAAGATAAACATCAAAAAACCACTATTTGTGTTTTCTTTGCTGCAGGAAGTGGCTTTCGGTAAAAACTGAGATAATAGACCTAAATCCCTATAATCAGCACAGCTGCATGTCGTGCTAGCAATTGTTTTAAGTGGAACTTCCCTTCACTTCCAAAGAAAAAGCCTGCTTTCAAATTTTAGTCACTGTATTGCCTTCCTGCAGTTAATATTGCAGACCATAAGTACTGCAAGCTGTGCTATAGAAGGCAGCCAGCAGCTTAGAGCAGCTTGGAAGGGAAATGCAGTTGTTACTACTTTACAGAGGGCTGAAGAGTCAGAGAACCAGCTAAATCCTTTTATGCTCTCTATCAGATCATACTGAACACCTCAGAGTTGACTTTTCTTATTTCCTTAACTCATTCTCTGCATAACAGAATTTTGTGTATATGTGCGCATAGCCCACAAGCCCCTAAAACCTAATTAAGACGCTTTCACTGATAAAAATAAACATTTTAGGTTTTGACCATTTTAAGCATTTCTCAGTCTATAGGAGTGAAACTTGAGCAGGATTTGGCTAAGCAGCTACAGTTGGCACTAACATCAACTTTATTCTGCCCTGTGGAAGGAGATTAACACAGTATCCTCATCCCAGTAATATCAAGTGGATCTGGGAGTGACAGCCTGTTGCACAGAGCTTTTCCTGGGTTGAAGCATCTGTCCTGTTTGAAAGTGTTCAGGCATGGCTAAAGTGTTCCAGCTGGCTAAAGTGACAGCGTTGCCTGAGTCAGGGCTGCCAGAGTGTCTTTGTTTGTGGGACTGTAGCCACCAGCCCTTGCCAGCCCGTGCCCACAGCAGGCAAATGCCAGTGGTCCTCAGGACCACCAAGGCGGGCTTGGCAACGACAGCACTGTTGCAACGCGTGCCACGCGCTGCTTTTAATTAGTCACAGGCAGACTTCTTCAAAGAGAATGGGGTGAAAGTTTCCCTCTTGGAAAAAATGCTGAAGAGTTTAACATTTCAAAAACTGCTTGGAGCCTCACTGAACTTTGGTGGATCAGAAGTTTAAAAGGTGTGGTTTTCCTTCAGCATTGCAAACGTCTGAGACAAGAAGGCACTGAAGTTTGATTTCCAGACCAATTATTTCCCAATAAGGATCTGAATGTGTTATTTGAACAAACTTTTTTGGTTTTTAAAGTTTTCCCACCCATCCCTCAGCAGCTCTACTCTTCAAAGCTCCATGGTTACTTAAACAAGTGGCATTCTGAAACCATGCTGGCAAAGCAGGGCAGTATGGATTAGTTGCCACATGGCAATCAAAACCGTACTGAGCATGAAGAAACACACACCAAAACCACATTATCTGTTTGGGGTATTCTGTTTCTGAAATCCAAATGTGTCATGGTGCTCAGTCTCCTATCATCAGTACCTAATTTTCAAGAAGACTGAAATGGTCTGGGCAGCTCTGAACAGCAGAGTTGGGTTCACACCGTGCTACGCAATCAGCATGTGGGAATAAGGGCAGCCAGGGCGAGTGCAACTGCAGCTCTGGAGCTGAAGTTCTTCAGCAAGTTCTAGGTCTTCTTCACTGCTGAAAAGAGACCACAATTTGGATCCTCTGGAGATTAGGACTCTTCAGATATTGTAGCTGAGATATCATTATGTATTCACTTTGTAGTCAATAGAGAAAAAGATTTACTTTATACTACTACTTCATGGGGGTATTAACCATGCCCTCAGAGTGCCTCTTCTTCTGTATGGTCTATAAAGTTCACGATTAGTTCAAATGCTGACAAGAAAAGAATTTTCTTTCAAAAATAGTATTTTTCTAAAAGAATTTTTTTTTATGAACAGACTAGAAAAAGAAATAGGAAGCAGTAATGTGAGGTTATGAGTGAGGAATACGCCCTTTATGAGTGATCTATTGAGAATGCCCCATTGAGGAGGCTGGGATGACCAGCTCAGATATTGACACCTATAGTGAAGATATTGTCTTTAGCTAGATTAGTCTGTTCCATTTTGGCCACATGCACGACTTTTCCTCATCAACCACCATCCTCAGAGCTCCTCCTTCCAGCTTTTTTTCCCCAGCTCAAAACTCCACCTCCTGCTTAGGAAGCACAAATTACATATGCACATTACACACCTGGTATTGTTGTCAAAACCTCTTCCTTTCCTCCTCTGTCAGATTTATATCTCTGATGCTCTCTGAATTTCACAAAAGCTCTCCAAGACTTCATCTCTTGTCAGTCTTGGGCACTTCTCCACGGAGTGCCATTTCATGTAACGCTTTGGACCACTTTGGACTCTCATTACTGAGCATTTTCAGCTATTCAAAATCTTACTCATGCACTCACGGCACAATTCACTTCTGTCTATTTTTTTATCAGCTCTCATAAAGTATTGAACCACAATTTTACCCAAACTGATGCTTTTGCTGCCACCAAGAACTGCTCCATGTAAATTTTGGTGCCTATGGAAGGATATTCAGATAGGAAAAAATCTGATTCCTAGGCTTATGACTAGAGGCAGTTTTGTTGCTATTCGTAGTGCCTGGAGCTAGAAGAGATGTATTTGAGCCTTTGAGTCCTCCTAGGTTAAATGTTCTATGCATAAATATGCAACAGGACAGGAAAAAATGAGCTCTGATGGAAAAAAATAAAAGTAAAATAAAAGAAGTCTCATTTTTTTTGCTAAAAAACGCTCATTTTCATTCGTGGTTCCTCTCAGCTCAGAGAATGGACACAACCAGGTAGGAATGTGGAACAGAAAGGGCATTTCAGGTACCACTGTCTATCTCAGGATGAGTCACAGAGATAAAAAGAAACATCAGCAGTGTGACAGGGCATCCTGGGCCTCAGACCCTACCACAGCAGCTACAGGATGCACTTTTTCTTTAAGGAAAGGTACTGCTTTTAGTGGGGTGAGGGGGATAACTGACTCCTCCCCTAAAACAAAAATAGAAGGTCGGTGACCACAGCTAATACAGCTTTTTCTGGCTATAAGGTACCTCTCAAAATGGAGAAATAAGGAAAGATGCTGCTTATATTTGTGCCATTGTGTCAAATGGCTTCTCATACCCCCCTCATATGATGCATTGCAAAAGGCTGCTGAGTAGCTTTTTGCAAACAATACACTATGAGGTTACAATGACTACAATAAAGCCAGGAAAGATTTCTGTGGAGAAAGGTGAAGTAGCCATAAATAATAAATAAAGAGAAAATAAAATCACGCTTACAGTGAGAGCTGGAACTTGGAAATAAGTGGTTGGGACACCTTCAATTAGAACATCAAGCCAAAGTATTTCAGACATTTTAAAAAGCCCAGATAACACAGTTACACTTACTTATTTTACTTATCTGCATTTTAAAATTCTGGGGTATGCAGGAAGTGACAAAATACCACAAAAGAGCTTATGTCTTAATTTTTCTGGCTGACTATGACTGGGGAAATACTAGAAATATCAAAGGACCTTTTTCTTATATTTACAAATAAAAAAATTAAAAGGTGAAAAGAAAAGCGCTTAACTTCTGCAACTGCTGAATTAATATCCGTGATCTGTGGTTTCTTAGAGTTGAGTAGGCAATTTCCTGATATTATTAATAAAGTGAATCAGGATGAGAGATGGAAGATCTAACAGTAAAACACCATGAACTGTAAAATGGAAAGTCTGGGCTACTCTTCTTTTCCATCATTGTCTCTCTCTGTGACCTTGGGAAAGGGCACGTTCCCACTTCAGTTGGCTTTCCCCATGTGAAACGGGGACAGTAATGTTCTCCCATTCCACAGAGTGAGAATCATTGTGTGTAATGTGCATTCTTTTCAACAATTATGAGGATATGTGCAAATATTTTGATGAGTAAAAAACAATCCATCTTCTTGCCACAGCCCTTGGGTCATCTTATTTGACTTGATGGCATTTTTTATGTAAGAAATACTTCTTTTCAAGTTGAACAGTTTCAGTTATCCTAGATGTTTATTGCCTCTGTAGCTGCTTATCCCTGAATTTAATTATTGATGCTGTCTAAAATACAAAATTTTAACATCTGATAAAAAGTATGAAACAAGAACCGATTTTAATCTACATTATCTAAATCTATGTATTTTTTAATACAAGAATCCCTTAGCTAGAATTCCTCAATGTATGAAATGTATATTCAGAGAATCTGGAGTCCCAGAGCGAAAATACCCATGGTGTGAGATGTGGCAGTCAAAGCTCAACACTCAGATGAACAACCACAAGGTGGAGATGTTACAAGCTCTTACTGGCAAACACGAAGCAAAATGCCTAATAGTGATTTTTCTAGTTTTTGTCTAGGCAAATAGGATCCTATTTTAAATTAAAATTGTCTCCAGTTAACAATTACAGTGCAATAAAAGTAAAGGAACTCTGTAATAGCAAAATAATTAAAAGGAAGGCCATTTGTATCTTGACCTTGAAATTAGTTCCTTATATTTTATAAAATTTAATGACACTAACTTGATTATTTCCCTCCAAAAAGGAACATGATTTATGTTCATGACATAAATTGTGTATTTGATAATTATATACCTAGACTGCAAGTCAGCTTTGCACAGTCATCCACACACCCCTTTAAAACCTTTGTACAACCATGCAGAAACTCTTTAACTGTAGGAGGGCGAGTAGCAGAGAGAGGGCACAAGCTGGAGTGTGTTGTACTTTAGCTCTGATGTACACATCTGTATGAGGGAATGCCACCAGCTCTTGCCATATCCTCACCATAGGAACTGCAGGTAAGAATTGCATCATGCCCAGGAAACTTTCAAAAGAAGTAAAGTTTCACAACTGATGACATTTGCAAGGATGAGAAAGAAATAATACTGGGCTTTTTATAGTCTGTACCCAGTAGTCAGAACGCTGTGCAGGCAAGGAAAAACGTGCATTCAACTCCTTTCCTTAAAAGTAGAAATTTGACTACAACATCCTGACCATCCAACCACTTAGGAAATATCCTTATAAGACGGAATCTACAGATTCCAAATCCTGCTTTGAATGAAAGAGCAAGATGTTTTAATTATTCTACTGCAATTCGTGTAACCTTCTCCTGACCTACATGATTTTTAATTGCTCTTGTGCATCTGTATCTCGACTTATATGTGATTTAGATTCATTTTCAAAAACACTGATCTTCGATTGCCCACATTTTTGGCAGGACAAATATCAGAAGAGGTTTGTAAGATTGCTCTAATACACTAGAGCTTCTAGAAATTACCTATTTATTTTCCCTTTCGGTCCATTTTCTAAATCCCTGCTTTTTGCATAGGCTACGGAGATATGTCCTGCAGGGCTTTCCAAAATGCAACATACTACTGTTGCAAACAATCTCAAGGTTTGTGAATGCAATAAATGCTTTCTACAGAAGTGGAACTTAATCTGACTTGGAAAAAGTGTAACCTATCATCCTGAACAGATTTTACATCACTATCTTGAGACAATTAAGTCATTCAAGGTATTTTGAGACATGAAAAACATCTTTGGGGAGTAGTACTGGTGGTATCTACATCTGTTAAATTTATAACTTCAGAATCATTTAAACTTAAGCATAAGTCATCTGTTCTTTTCCTGGAGATACAATGTGATACAGAAGGAACTAAAAAGTTCAAGAATCATAACAGCTTTATGTCTCCATAAAATATGTTACAATGCTATATAAGTGTTGGCTAGAAGTTGTGTATATGTTACATATTCATTGCTGAGAGCTGAAAATTTATGTATAGCTGTAATTTCTGGAACCAGCTTCTATCAAGCGCATCCTTCAAACCAGCAAATATTACCCCTGTGGAGTTCTCATGTTACAGAAATATTATAGCTATGTTATGGGAAGTAAAAAATGGGGATTAAAAGAAATTTGCTCCTGTGTTTCACATTTACTATTTGTGTACCTCCACGTTCTTCCTCCGTAGCAATTATGTTATTCAGAATTAGGAAAACGTGGATGTGTGGTTTATATTTTATGTATATCATTATCTATATAAAAAGTTATTTCCCTGATGAATTTTTCAAAACATCTTTATCATTCCCAGGATGTAAGAATCTTTATCTTGCATGCATGTTGTACAGCTTGCTGTTACCCTAGCAGCAGTAGAATGTTACCATTGCCAGTATTAAAGCTTAAAAATCCCCACCCCCCCACCACGATGTCCCATTTAAAATGCTGGAGTCCTATCAGTCTTTATGATCTTACTGTATACATTGGTTTGGCTTTAAAAACTGGATAATGAAGATAGAAGAACTGCATAATGCCAAAACCAGACTCTAAAATACTAACTTCAGGTGAAACACCCTCCTTTGCAAAACCCAGAAGATGACTGCTGCAGCTGGCACTCCACACAAATTCTCCATCAAGCCCCAGAATGAAGTACTTAATGCTGATCCAGACAAGTAAGGGATGGAAATAAGAAGAGCCTTACTGTGGGAGGAAGAAGCTTATTTGCTTTACTTTCTCTATTGTTTATTCAGTTGGTCTCCATATCCAGAGCATTTGCAAACACAAAGACCTGACTGGTGTCAATTTTTTCTTATTATCAGTACATAAACCCACAATTACACATTCATTATGAGTCACTACACACTTCTGCATGAACGAATGTAGTTAGGCATTGTTCTCTGAAAAGTGAAAAATGCACCCACAGCTATTTGTAGCCCAGTTAAGGAGGCCCACTGAATAAATGTCTATGTGTGTTTAGATCAGCAAAGACCCTTACAAGGCAGAAAATCCTTAAAATCAACAAAAGTGTGAGCTGGTAGCTACTGTAATTACGAGCAGTGAGTCATGTTAACTGAGAAATGGTGAAATACGGCCTGTTTTATTATTATTATGAGGGGCTATAGCTAAATTCAACTGAAGAATATGGGACTCATGCGAAGCCTCATAAACACTAACATAATCAAGTATTGGTTTTAATACAAATTCATAAATTTTTATAGGTGTTGAGTTGTCAGGCAGATAATATATGACCAAAATCTGGATAAAGTATATGGCAAAAAAGCATTCCAGAAGGACTGCAAATATAACCTGATACAGTGCAATGCCACTGAGGACTGCAGCTTTGTTGGGACCAGAGCTGTGAGCAAAGGGGTACACAAAGCATTCCAGGCACTGCCTTTGAGGGGCTGGCCTGCCCCCTGAAAACTTTGTTTTCAGAGAAAGCTTCCTTGAAATGGTTAACAAAAGCTAGCAGAGGAACAAGGGCCATAAACATACCGAGTGTATTTTTCAGAAGATTTCTTCTTTTCCCTACAAAGAAGTAAGGATTATTAGGTTGGAAGATTTGCCGAAGGAAGAGATGGGGCCTTGCTCCAGCAAGTCGGAAAGCCGGACTTTGTTGAGAGAAGCAGTGTTTTGTGTGCAGCTATTAGCTGTGTTTCCCCAGTCACCAGCAAAGCATCACACACTGTGCATGGAACAGCGCTTGTAAAGATGGCAGCAGAAGGAGCACAGATCATGTAGCTCTCAGCTTCAGGAGTGGCTCTCTAGCTCCACAGTCAGCACGTGCAATGAGCGGGCTGGAGGAAGATTCAAACAGTGGCAGCTCACGCTGGATAACGACTGGGGGAAAAAAAAGCCTGAAAGATCCCTGCAGCAGCCAGTTTTACACTGCAGATTACAGACGGCATCTAGGAGTACAGCTTCTTCCTGACTCTCACACAGAAGAATGCAAGGCAGGGGCCCCTTTCCTTCTCTGCTCCATTGCTGCTCTGCTTCCCTTGTAACCCCTCCTCGATAGTGCAGTGTGTTGGCCCCTAGCCACCCACTGCTTCCCCACAGGCAACTACAACTGCAGTTGCAGGATGGAGGTTGTCTTGCCAATTGTGAAATATTATATTCTGACTTTATGCAACCTTTCCATGTAAAATAAAAATGCATGCAATCAGCAAGCAGAATGGCGAATAAAATGAGAAGAAGCAGAGGGAGTCTAAGGAGAGAGAAATTCTAGCCTCGTTGAGATCAATGGCAGAATTCCCACTCTTTTCAGTGAGCCAAAATTTCACCCTAGGTATTCATAACCCTTTAAAGCTACATTTTAGATAGCTAGTTAGACAAATTCTACAGCACTTCATGCCATGTGTATAACTTCAAGATTTTTATTTAATTATGTTTGAGCCCTTTTATTTTGGTCACGTATCAATTTGTCTAAAAATTATTAGTGCATGGGACAAATTACAGTTTTTCCTGTGAAGTACTATTTTCTTGGTGCTTGGAAGAGGTAGCATAGGTTTTAGGAGGGTTCCAAAGGGTCTAAGATGTTGGTACCCCACAGTCATCATGAACTTTACTCAACCAAGGGCTTTTGTCTGGTCTCATGGAGTTGGCTGCCCTTTGCCCGTCCCAGAGGAACCACTGGCTGTCCCCATGTAGAGGGTCCCTGACACACCAAGGTCCTGTTTGCTACATGGCAGCTCCACTCCAGTCTTCAGCCTTTGCTGCCTCCTTCTGAAGGCACTGTAAAGACACATCAAAGCCCAGAAGTGATGCTGCAACTTCCCTCTGACAAAAGATTTTTCTACTTTGATCGATGCCAAAGGTAAGACCTGACACAGTGATCTGTCTATGCACAAACCTTGTCATGCACCAGGACAGTTCAGTGCACCCGCTGTATGGAGCTCTGCTGGTGCTCAAGGACATCAAGAGATAAGTTTCAGAAGAGAGAGAGAGAGAGAGACAGACAGGGATTTCTGGAAGTTTTCTGGACTTACACAAATCCCACAGTATATTTATTAAGTCAAAAGGAACCCAACTTTTATAGAAAATGATGCTTCCCAGCCTCAGAAAGCTTGGCTGGAAAGAGCATCAAGGAGAAAAACTGAGTCAAGTTACCTGATCCATTCTGCAATCCATCACGTGCCATGGTGCTTGTCTCCAGTACAAAATTACCCTTCATCTCGGACTGCAAATGGTTAGCAGCCTTTGTTCAAACTGAGCAGGAGCAAATAACTCATACACAAGTTTGTGTTCTTTTAATAACTGGGTTTGTTTGATGAATTTGTCTACTTTGGACAGTGCTTTGATCATTTTTCACTTCAGACTCTCTCTGAAACAACCTTATATATTATACTCTTAAGGAGAGACAACCTTATAATTTATACCAGTTAAATATATATTATGGTACCTTATAGCTAACATAAGCCTTTTGTTTTCCCTCAGAACACTACAGCAAGCCACATTACGAATCAATAAAATCTGCTGCCTTTTCCCCTTGTTCAACTGCATACGCTTGGGGCCTGGGGCAGTGCCAAAAAAAATCAACACATACCAATGGAGGTCATAAAGAAAAAAATCTTGACATCTTCTCCTGCCACTCATTTTAACATAGTTAGTCTGGCTGGACACATAATTTACTTTTTCAGATAATGAGCTAGTTGATTATTGTTGCTCACCTCTTAGCAGATATTTTGGTCAAATTTTCCAGTTCCCCAAGCCGATACTTCTATTGTATGAATGCTTGTTGGGCTACAAAATATCTGTAATAAAAAATGGCATTTTTTTCTTTTCTCAATTTGTCTGGAAGTGAGAATTAGGCACTCTGAAGCTCATTCTTCAGGGAAGATGGAGCGGGGAAAAAGACAGCAATCAGTAGAAAGTTTTAACCCTGCGGGAGTTTCTTATTGAAAGTCCACAAGAAATAGCATCGTTTAATTTAAGACTAAAGGAAAATCACTCACACAAAACATATGTTCCTTGCCTAAACCGCAGCATTTATTAAATGTTGTCAACCACAGTTCATAGTGTACGTGCTCACTTTTATGGCACACCACTTCTTCACACAAGGCTGTGTTTTCATAAGCAGACTGTCAACACAAAAAGAATATTCACTTCTGAATTTCATTTTCCAGACTGCTCATACTACAACTACTCAGAAATTAACCAACTCTGTTCATGTTGGAGATGGTAGCAAACCTTGTATTTTTGACAGAAGCTGTTCAAAGGCTTAGCCAAGGATGAAAAACAGTCAAGAGAACTGGATCTGATCTGAGACTGATTCCTGCATTTCAACACTTCACAAGAAAACACTGAAATTTCAGTGTTCGGCCAAAGCGATTGATTTAACATCCCCTGAAGTCAGAGTCTCATGCTTGAACTCAACAGTGTTGGACACAGCCCATATGCCCTAATTTGTATCTGCATCTCTAATTAGAAAAAAACCACATTGAAAACTAAGTCTAAATAACATGCTGGAAGGGCAGGCACTAAAGAACATCTTCTAAATGCTCCTTTGTATCATGGCTGTGACAAGGAACTATAAGAAGAACCACAGGAAACATGATAATAACTCTAAATAATATGATAATAACTCTAAATTAATGTGTTTTACAATTTTACAGTTTGGTGAAATAATGCACAACCATTTTAAGTGTTGTAAATTATCAAATCCAGAAAGTTCAAAAAACTCTTCTCCCAGTAATGACCTAACAGTACACTGTATTTATAATGTCTGGTTTATAGATCTGGTTCTGCAGCAGAGCTACTGCACAGCTGCCCACATCATGGAGTGGTTACAAATGACCTTACTAAGCACAGTTCCCCTGTCAACTTGCCAGGGCTTGCTGTATTTTCCTGTGGGTCCAGACCCATCCTGTCACTGTGATACTCCTCCCATTTACTTTAAAAGTGTTGGAACAGATCCATGCTCACAGAAAAAGTTCAAACAGAAGCAGGCCTTATGTTTGCAATACATTTCATTAATATTTCCTTTAAAAAACAAACCCCCATGGAAATGCAGAAAAAGTTCTTCTGATATGGTCTGAATGTCAACAGAGTAACTTCATTGCTTCCTTTTGTAAATGTGGCTTGGTGAGCTTTTTTAGACCGTGCTTACACAAACAGTCCAGGTAGAGGGGAGAGAGCAGTTTTTTAGGTTTACTTTCCTTCCCACTTTCCTTTTGTTAATACTCCCAGTTGTTAATACTCCCAGTTGTCCCTATTACTCTGAAGCAGTCATAAGTGGTGCATCCCTCTGCTTCTTTTGGAACTAGACCCAAGCCGTTGAAGCAGAAACCGGTACAGACACAGAAAGCCCTGAGCACACAAATAAACTGTTTCCTGACCAACTGACAGTTGCTCACTTGGACATTTCTAGAGGTCATTTTGAACAGTTCGTATTTTTTCTCTTTGCATTCTGTACCAATTGTACACAAGAACATATGAGAAGCCACAGATGTGGTGCAGTCCTTTTCCAGCCAAGCAGCAGGGACCACTCAAAGGGACGCCTTCACCACACCAGACATGAGGGGCGACATCCCCAAGGTGAGGAATACAGCTCCCTTGTCACATTGCAGCCCCTACTAGATTCACAACCTGTTCCAAGAAGGCTCTTCTGTGATTAAAGTCTGCAAAACAAATACCATTGAGAAGGGGGGTAAATGACTTCTTTTTTGTCCAGAGGAGCTGAGTGTAAAGCAAAACACAGGTTTTTAGCAGCTAGAGCAACTGCTGTTGGTCTGTATAACCATGTGAAGGGTGCCACACTGATTTGCAAGACCATCTAGAATTAATCTATACCTCAGGACACTGCTCATGGCACTGCAATTACTTTGGAGGGGGCACCACGCTACTCAATTCACACACGCTTATCTTGGAGCATTCATTGACTGCTCCTCAGACCATGCAACTCCCTCGAAGATATTGCTGCCTCCATAAAAGACATCTGCTAGGAGGGCAATGGAAGGTATGAACCAGGCCAGGGTTCTGCTGTGCCAAGAACACCTGCAGATGCCAAAAGCATCTTGCGTTGTCCTAATAAACCAGGACCTGAATGACTGAACAAGATAATTTTCTAATTATACAGAATTTTTACTGCAGACAGAAATGACTTCACTGAACAGAAAGCACAACGTACAAATGGATATTGAACTGCAATTAAGCCCAGTCTTGCCTCTCTAAATAAATCACGATTTTCCCATTAACTAGTCAGTGTAGGCTTTTGAATAACAAGTCTCTACATGCATTTGCCATTCTAAATTTGCTTCACTTCATTAAAAATGTTGAAGAAGCATAGTCCTCTTTTTCCTCTCCCAATTTTCGCTCCAATTGTCGATCCGTACAGATTCTTGGCAGCTGGCTCCTATCCATACAAGTACCAAGTACAGCTAAGCTAATTGAAACACTGCCTTCAAATGAGAGAACAGAGGAAATAATAGAAAAACCTATTTTGACTTCTCCGTGTTTCAAAGAGTTTTGGCTTAGTTTGAAAGAGACAGAAATTCTTGGTTTACTTTAAAAGTAACAATCTTTCAATCTGTTTTTCTCCCAAGCATGTGGCCAAATAAATACCATTAGTCCCACCAGGATCCCCATGACTGTTCCTCGAACTGAGGCATATTTGGTACAATCCTTCAGGAGAGGGATCTCATGACGTTTTTACCCCATGATCTTCCTATGGCTTTATTGCTAACTCACAGACAGCAGTGAGAAAAGTTAACCTCATCCAAGGATGGGTTTTGTGCAATGTCCTTCTGAAAGCTGCCATTGCTGAAGGAAGCCGAGGACAGACCTGGTGAAGAGAAGATCACTCTGGGCTGCACCAGCATGTCCAGGCCTCCAACTGCCCACCTTTCCTGCATTTCTTCTCTGCCTTCAAGTGCCCAGGAGTGCTGCTGCTTCCCATCCTCGCTCTCAGGCTGGTGTGCTGCTTCTTACTGTGTTTCTGCAACTGCTGCATTTTGGGGCTGCTGCAAAAGTCCAAGGGGGCCTAAAGTATGATATCAGTAAAACTTTGCTGACTATCTGATGGGCAGATTGCCATATATCTTCAAAACATGTATCTGTCAGATATCCAGATGTCATTGGTTCTAGGAAAGCATTGGTGTGTCTGTCCTCAGGTAGGCAGGTGAAAAGTGTCTAATCAACATTCCCCTGCTTCCTTGCTGGTCTAGCAGCAGCCAGAGAAGACTCTGCAGAAATTACTCGCTGTGTGATCCTGGGCACCTTGAAGCAAACTCGGGTATTGCCTTTCGTTATGTGGAAAAACTGGAACATTCAACCTTACTAATCATTCTGTGAAATAAACGTCTAGTGCCAGAAGGTCTTATGGTGGATAGCAAAGAATTCATATTGAATAAAATTAAGATATTTCTAAGAAGAATGGAAACACATTCGAGCAGGACAAAAAGTGTTCCGACAGGATGAGACCTAGCATGATATTTTTTACTCACCGTAGCAAGTAATTCAGTGCAAACCACTGAGAGAACTCTCTAAATGCATGTGCAACTTTTATTCCACTGTAACTAATTGCCACATCAGAAGACAGAATTTCTTGGTGCAGAATATCATTGTGATAGAAAATAAACTCTGTTTTTCACTGCTAATCAGTGTAGGATATTTTGGGCCATATTTCAATTATTCATTTTCCCTGGACGATACCATTATGGTTAATCTTTTTACCCAATTTCTCTTTTTTCCTTGAACTCTCCTGTGTTGCAAAATAAAGAGTTATCCACCAGATTTTGATATTGGTTGTTTATAGGATTGGATTAATTGTGGAAGAACAAATTCTTTACTTAAAATGCCAACATTTGACGAAGGCCCTGGAGATAAATGAGCTGCTGCTATTCCCCTGAAGTAATATGGACCTTTCCTTTCCGAGTCATTTTCTTGTTGTTTTCAGTAAGGGTGTAACTTGGGCATTGCTTATCACCACCTCATTGCAGCAGACCCCTGAAGAAGAGGACTGTTATGGCATGTGGCTGCAACGATGTGCTTTCTGGATCCTGGTGGACAGAGATTTGGACATCTGCAGGCTGGAAAATGCCTTGGTCTTCAGCAAGCTGCTCTGATTTACCTGGAACTGATAAAGTAGAGATCTTGCCTTGCTCTCATCTGTCAGAACAAGTTCGTACACAAACAGAGATGGGAATTTGACTGCAACATTTCAGAAATCCTTAACAATGGTTGATCTTTCATTTTTTCATCTAGTGCAATAATTATTCTTGAACATATGGACCAGTCCTACTGCAAATGTTAACTCTTAAAAAATGACCACTTTACTTCAGCAAATTCCTTGTATAGACAGCTTATTGTAATAATACTTGTGCTATTCTTTTAACTTGACTATGGCCACACAAACCTTGAAAAAAATACTGTTTTCATAAGCTCTCCTTCTCGCAGCCAAAAACTTTGGCCCTGGCTTGCACTCACAGTTACATAGGGCAGAGTGAAGAAAAACCCTGCCAGGAATCTGCCTGTATTAGCTCCAAATTTATTTTTATGCCTTGTAAAGCTAAGGATCATTTGAAGACTATCTCCAAACTCTCAGGAGAGAGGAAAGTGCCTGGTGGCCTGTAAATATGACCTTAGTAAAATGATGGGATTTTTTTTAATATACTCTGTAAACACATGTACATTGTGCTCAGTTTGCAAACATGCAGCTGCATACACTCTGGCTTTTTTGAACAGTGGTATTGGTTTAGATTGGAATAAATCTAAGCAAAATTTTCTGTGTGGGCTAAAGGTTCTCACAGAATCTGCTTTAAACCACACAATACAATTCTAGTGTGTCTGGCAGAATGATAGGGGCCTTGTTGTCTGCAACACTGTGAGAATAGGAAAAAATTAATTCAAGACCATCCTGATGATAAGGATAAAGCTTTATAACGACAACCTTAAGAACCACTGGATAAAGTGTAACTGGCTGTAACCTCAGCCCATGTCACATTACTGTGGCCAGAAAACAAAGATAATTTTGTTCCCAGTTCTTCTGTGTGTCATAACATTATTAAGGACACATTGCCTTACTTTGAAAGCACAGGATCTCTAAAAACTGAGCAAAAGTCAAGTTTTTTTCAGCAGGGTATTTACCACTCACATTAGAATTGTTTCTGGCTTCCAGTGGAAAGCTCTGGGGCAGAGATGTCCTCGCCAGGCAATCACAAAACAATTGCTTCAGGGACTAAATACTTTCATTAAAAACATTTCTTGCCCTACAGCAATCTCGTTGCTCATAAATGCCATGTACTGCCAACATAATTGGAGCTAATGCAAAAGCCACTTCTGTGTCTCAGAAGAGCTTTTTGGACAAAGTGCTGCATGTGTCCTGTGCCCAGTTTGGTCAATGAAGAATGGACAAGCCTCATGCCTTGAAAATCTCAACACTGAAGGAGACTTTCTCTGGACAAACTGTGCTTTTTCTATTAGATTTTCACCACCCTGCCCTTCTACTGCCACAGCAGTTCCTGGGTCAGAGTCAGTAATGTCACCAGGAACAAGCTCTCCTGGATAATACCTGGAGAGAATTATTTCCTTCCCTCTCTCTGCAGGGTTATATCACATTACCTGCATCAAAAAACTAAGCTTCCTTGAAAACCAACTGCATACACAACAGCCTTCCTAAGCTGCTTTATGTTTCTCCTGTACGAATATTACTATATTGCTATAAAAAGAAGTCTCTAAACTCTGCATCTGTCATTTTGCTGTAAGTAGGACACACTGACACCCCCAGTTAAGACAACTTCCTCTAATCTCAATGGTCCAGGTAGCCCTGATTTGTGAGTGCCAACACTCATGCCACTTCATTCATGCCCTCTTATCAGTTCATGTCATTGTGTTTTGCTTGGCACTTGAGAAGCTCTAAAGAGCAGATTCAGAGTTGACTCTTACTAACCTATTCTGGTACACCTTTTTTCTCTCTCTGAACTGCCAAAATGGAGATCTGGAAAGTGAATTGTTATTTCTATGCATTTAAAAATAAAGCACACACAGGAAACAATTTCTGGGGAATTGCTAATAGGAAAAAGTATCTGAAAGAATGCACCGGAGCCCCTCCTGCTTTAAATTTTTCCAGACACTTGCCAGGTGTCCTTAACCATACATCACCGAGTGGAATAAAAGTTGATCCTGCATACTAGATAGCAAATCACTTGCAGATATCCTTTATTTCGTGCAGTGCTTCAACATCCACCTGGACATTCCTCACAGGAATATATCTGAGTGCTGTTTACTTCAAGTCCACACCAGGTTCTCACCATTTTGTCTTTCATCACTTCGTCTTTTCTTTAAGAAAACTTCATGAAAATTGTGAGGGATTTTCCAAATGTACGTTTTCATTTCTCTCTCTCCCCCCTCGTCCAGAAGTTATCCCTTTTGTCATCAGAGAAGATTCAAATTGGAAGAAATGGGAGGAAAAAATTCTGCCAGTATCTTCAGAAGGGGGATTGGCCTCCCTAGCATTGGAAATGGTATGAGGGTAAAGCAGAACACAGCAATGCTGTACAGAAGCTAAGGCTTCCTTGCTCTTCTGCCTTTTGCCATCGTTGTCAGCACCTACACTGCGAGCACTGCAGCTCCAGGAAGAGAAATAGGGCATTTGCAGGGAGTGTTTCAACACCTCATAGTGGTCTCTGCTTTTAGGGCTTGCTTCCTTCCTTGTTCCCATCTCTCCAACAGCATATGATTGTATATAGGCATTGTGATAAATACATATTGTAATATCGGCTTTCCACAAATATCAAAATGGATGCTATATGTATAATGTTAAAGTAGCTTTGCTATAAAGATACAGTTTTCGTAACAATAACTAATGCCTTTATTTCTGTTATTAACTAAACTTAGACATAGCAGTAAAATAGCTGACATAGTATAGCTTGTTGTAATGGAACTGTCTGCTTGGTTGGATAGCATCCACTGAACATGTGATGAAGACCCCTGCCACGGACATGCCAACTATCGGCAACTGCCATCTGCAAAACCCATGGACCAAAGCTCAAGCTGGAGGTGATAATAAAAACTGACTAAAACCACAGCCAAGAAATAGGCATGCTCTAAAAAGGTGGATCTGAGGAGGAGCCATGCTAAACAGTTCCTGGAACATGTAAACTAGTTTGGGGGGAAGTTTGATAAAATGTATAATTGCTTATGAATATGCATTAGGCTGATGCAAGAGTAAAGGAATGTAAAGGGTGTCTCTGCAATAGCAGGTGTGCTCTTGGCTGAGAGCCAAGAGCACCCAGAGCTGTAAATTTTGCTTTATTGTCCCCTATTGTCCTTTATTAAACTTTTAAGAGGAGAGTCAACCTCGTTTTTCACAGGCATCAAACCAACTTCACTGGAGTTCACTCATCACTACCAGGTACTGTTTATCTTTGTCCCTTGCCTTGAATTTGGCTGCTTGCTGCAACAACTGTTCCATCTGGTTGAGTCCGAGTGTTGCTCAAACCCCCTTAATGTCTGTTTGATTTCATATCCCTCACACACAAAAACTGTTGCCTTGGCTGTTTTATCTCCAGATCTGAAACAGCTGATGCACCATTTGCTGTTCAGTAACTTCTGCAAGCATCCTAGAGCAGAATGCACGTAGCTAAGACAAAATTGGAGGACAAAAAGATCAAAAATCTTTCATGGCTGCAATTTCACTTTCTGCCAAAACTTCAGCGGCAAGCTGTGGAAAGGGGCTTTTCTTCCTAAGACGAGAGTACAGATTCAGATAGCCTAGAAAGGAACTGCCTTCAATGATTCAGGTTAATTGGGGAAAAGTGGAACATAACTGCTGATGAACAGCTAAGGACAAAACCAGAGAAGAATTGATTTAAAGAGTATTTTTTTAATGACTTGAGCATAAAGACAAAATACCATGAAAAATCTGGGATTTACTGTGTTTTTCACAGATAGGCCATATGCCTATGAAACACATGCATTTCTGTTTTGGCCATCATTATGATGAACCAACTTCTTGGGCTTTTCAGATGGGTTCTTTCACCTGTATAATCATTTCCAGGTCATTACAGGGTAAAGTGTGGGTGCTCTACAATGTGTTCTAAGAAATATATGATAATTGCTTCGGCGTCATTTGCAAGATAAAAAAAAAAAGGATGCGAAAATCTCCTCTGAAGTCTAAGTTCACTGAAGTCAAAATCCAGAAAGTTACTGATTTCTTCATGCACAAAGAACCATTGTGTGCTTTTACTCCAAATGACTTATTTTAGATAAAATGGAAGCATGTGAGAAAGAGCAAACGTCAGAGGCCCCAAGAGAGAGTTCGTTTCACACGTTTCTTTTGGAACAGGCTGTCTCAGCTCTTTGCACAGCACACCAAACAAGCAGACTCCGTATTTCATTAAAAGGCTCAATGTAGACAAAGCAAAAGATGGGCAATGATGAACAAAGCCCCACTGTGTCAGGTATAGCTTACATACTGAAGGAGATAGGAGACATTGCCCCAGAGAGGTCACAGTGGCAAAAGATGTATAGCTACAGAAGTCTCCTTGCAGCATAAGGCATCGGATGTTTTTCCAACAAAAACAAGCATTTTTTTCTCAAAAAACATCCTGTCTGCCCAGATGTGGTATTTAAAAAAAAAAAAAAAAAAAAAAAAGGAATGTAATCCAGATCTTGTGGAAGAAAATTGTGTACGGTGTTCATCAGGCAAAAAAAAAATTCCACTACAGCAGAGTTCTGGTATCTATACATCATCTCTGGCATTTATCCTCCTTGTTCTTTATGTTGATTCTGCAGTAATGCCCTTATTCTGTCATTTTGTGAGATATGTTATTCTTTTTACAGCTTTGAACAATATGTTCTCATACGAAATGTTCTTATGGCTGTACTGAAAAGGCCATGAAATATCTAAGTATTCTCTTTTCAGATGAAGTGTTTTTCAAGATCAAGTGTTTGCATACTTGATTTACCAATCATGACAGACAGAAAGATAGATAGATAGATAGATAGAAAGATAGACAGATAGATGGAGTAACACGATCTTTATAGACATCACTAAAAAAGCAATGTTAAATCACTAACTTCAAAGTGGAGAAATGAAAAGCTAAGGCTTGGAGAGCAGCATTATTTAATCTGTGTTTTTCATTATTATTTTATTCTCTTACGCTCTGGGACTGTAGGGACATATTTAAAGGGACTCCTCAATACAGAAGCAGTAATTCAAAATGTCACCATAGGGGAATGCTGCAAAAGTCACAGACATTTTATTCTCTGGATTAGAATTCAAAGGAAATATCTAATATCTCTAGGTTGCAGAGGCATTGGCTAAGGCTTGAGCTCTCTCAGGTAAAATAGCTTGCTTAAAAAAAAGTATTCAACAGGAATTTAGACTTTATAAAAATATCCATCCAGTATTTAATGCAAGAATTCCATATGAATTCACCTTCAGATAATGGAAAATTTTCTAAAAAGTCCAAGGTACTGAATATGAGTTCTATGTACAGCATGGTCTCAGAAGTTCCAGAATGGCCTACATTTCCATAGAATTTTACATCCTGGAAGAGCCCAAAATAATTTTAGAAATTATGAGACATTCTTGACTCTAAGCCCCAAGGACCCCTCTGCCAATGTTATTGGGCATTTAATTTAGCCAGTCTAAAGGAACCCCAGGTGAAGCCTGCCCATTTGTGGGGTGACACACATAGGAAAACTCCTCAAGATAGCACAAAAATGTCTCATCTTGTTGAATAACTAGGAAGAATACAATACTCAGAACACAATGGCTGACATGGAAATTTGGATATCACAATAAATAAACTAATGCTGCAACAGAATTTCTTCTTTAAATTAAATTAAATTAAATTAAATTCATCTAAATGGATAAAACCTGGAGGTGTTGGTACTCCCTTTGCTGAGCGTGCAGGCTAAAAGCCTGATTTGATACTGCTGATGTGGATTTTAGGTCCCTCTCCAACATTTCAAAACCTTGGTAGAGTAGTTTATTCAAATCAGCTATAAAACATCCAAAGAAGCTGCCAATCAGAACAGATAGTTCAAACAGTGGTACAGCCAGCTGCAAATGCTGGGTGCAGAGATTCTGTGTGGGACCATAAACTAAGAAGTTTACAGTATTTTCATTAAGCCGGGAAAAAAAAATTTGCTTTTGATTTTCTGAAAATGTTTCTTGCAGAAGTTGTTGTTTTGGGCATAGTTTTCAGATGACTAGACCATGGAAATTACTTGGAATGACAGCAGTACTACATCCACCAGTATCATGATGAAAAAGGGGTCAACAATTTCATTGGTCATGACACAGTTCACGCTGGATATCAACCAAAGCACAACCTGAACCTGATTACATTTTAAAATGTAGAACATCAATTTGAAATTTTGCACAAGAGCAGATGTGATCACCCTTAGATGACTTTTGATAGCAGAATCTGATGGAAAGCCTGTTCTCCCACATTCTCACACAGGAATACTTGGGGGGAAAAAAAAAGGTCAAAATACGTTCTCAGTTGGAGGTTTGGTTTTCCAATTTAAGACTTTTCCGGAGTAGTATTCCCAAGGCTAGCACCAGCCATTCTGAATCACAGCCTCAAGCCTAAGGCTGTGTTAGACTCCAGCTAAAAAATGTCTGGGAAACTGCTTCTCTTTAACATCGAGTAGACACAGTGCCATGAATGCCAGACCTCCTTCCCCCTCATAACCCTCTTTTCTGTGCCTTTCTGACTCTATTCATTAGAGAATTTATGCATTTAACCATCTGATGAATCACAGCTTTTGTCCACTATCAGATCCAGAGGTTACTGGGATCCTGCCTGCAACTACTGACTAAAGGGTATTTTCTAAAACTGAAGAGGGCCTCATGTGGCAGAGTCACAGTCTGGAGCATCAGCAGATACTGGAGTACAAGGGCTATCTTTTGCTCTATGAAAGGTTCTGGCTCATGCATATGCACACCAGTACTACAGACATTATTTTGTTGCTTTCCCTTTCTTTGGGAAATTCCTTTCACTTTACATCCATGCAAGCTGCAGCAAAGGTCTGCTCACATAATAATCCAGCTGCATCCCACTATGACAGTAATCCAAAAATCTAAGACCTCAAAACTTCAAGATCCCTTGCCAGATTTTCCCTCGCTCTTCCTGGGTTAGCACTGCAGCCAGTTAAAACCACATTGAAATTACCTTTTAAACATGCCCTTAGGCAAAGAGCTACAGCAAAGGTTTGGCAAAGCTCATCCTGTTCTTAATGCTCTAATGCCATATTATTACTACTCACTGAAAAGCTTAATGCATTTAAACTCAGCCCTCGTGCCAAAATACACTGACGCTATTTAAGAGTTTGCCATATAATTTGAACTGATTGCATATTTATTGTTGCAGCAGTCTCAGACCGTAAAGCCTCCTGGTTTCCTCAGAAGCACTTATCCCTCTCATGCTTTGATAGTCTCTTCCTACACAGTTGTTATTCACAGCAGACTTCAGGGAATTCTTTATTTAATAGAGAACATTTATATTTCCTCTGCCTTCCATCACTAAAGTTTTAAATCTTGGGTTCAGAGATTTTCTGCTAAAAAAAGTTACAATACACTGCAGCAAGAGATCTCAGATTGTCCTGTGTCAACACACTTCTCCCCTGGCATGTCCTGAGGAGCGAAAGTGCCTGTACAACTGCATTTTGGATGTGCCTGTACACGCACTGTGAAAAGATGATCCCCTTTCCTTGTGGAAGCTGTTAAAACCAGTGTGAGCTGCAACAAATACATTCTAGGGATACTTCTTTAATTCCTGATGCCATTTTAAATTTGAAAGATAGATATTGAGAAACTGGGTAACCGTCAATGGCCAGCCATTCTTTAAAAAAGAAATCCACAACCCAGACATCTGAAATAGGAGGATGCATACTCAAGATGAGAACATACAACAGAAATCTCAGCATCTGTGTGAATAATTTTTTTTTTTACCGTATCACTTAAATTCCTCCTTGCCCTCATTTTGATATGCACTTTTTACTTCTGAGGCAAATTCACAGATGGAAGCAGGGTGCATTCACAGAAAGATGCACTCTTGCAGCAATTATAATACATTAAATGCTGAAAAATAACAGTTATACCCTCAAATTACACTTGGGTAATTTGTACAGTGACAGTAGGTCCCACCAAACCATTCAGTAGCACCCTTCTAGCTGACCCAGTCTCACAAAAGTGCTCCTCTCTTCTCCCTTAGTTTTTTCTTTTACTTTCTGATATCCCTGCATATACTCCACAACATCCAAGAATTGCAAACTACTGGATGTCTTTTCCCCATCTACTTTCAGCAAATGCTTCCTTTCACTAAATTACTCTATGAGCTCATCTACATGAAACACCCCAAAAGTAACCTGACTTGAAAGAACATCGAAACACATCAGTGCCTTTTATCATGGAGATGAAAATAACTCTACCATGGCACAGACAGACCTGTTCAATACTAGATCTTCTCTGCCTGCTCAGAAAAGCCCCCTTTGGCAGTGTTGAGGGAGAGAGACACGGGCTGCAGTCGGCGAGACCAGAGCAGGTCTCAAGTGCCCGCAGTGAGTTCCTGCAGAAGTAACCGGCAGCAGGGTGAAGTGTGCTTTGCCACACTACCGCTCTCCAGCTGGCCTCCATGCAGGGACACCAAAAGAAGCATTTGACCCTCTGTGTGTTTAACAGGATCTGTGCCAGGAAAAGAAGCAAAGAGGCCACACACAGTCGGAAAATTTATCAAGTATCTTTCAAGAAGTTAGAAACAGTGAGTCTTTCTTGGGCGACAGCTGTGCCTGTGTTGCAAGTCATCCATTCCACAACTAAAGATGGTACAGAATTTGGATTTCTTTTAATTTTTCCTTTCAGGCTTGTAGTTCTGTACCCTGCAAATGGCCAGTTCACAAGCAGCTGCAAAGTCACCAAATGAGGCTTTGCTAAGTGAGATTATTTTTCTGTAATATTATCCATCAAGCAGCCCATGACATCCCCTGTGCAAAAGTGAGATTACGAAAGAGTTAAACACCGAGGCCTTTAATTTCTCTGAGCATCCCACTGACGGCAAAGTAAAATACATCTGCAGGCTAAATAGGAGGTACTTTTATCTTTAAAGAGGATAGTGCTACTGAGGATATGGGAGGCACGAAAAGAAACAAGACAGAAACCAAAACACTAAATCATTCTGGCCAATTAAAGACTACGGCACTGTCACCCAAATGGAGGGCAGCAGGAATCCACAAAACTCTCAGCTTTCACCACATCCAAACAGGCGTATTTCACAATGAATGTTTCTGTAGGGATCTTCAGTGAATCTGGAGCCACCCACATATCAAGTATTTTGTTTGTTTTAAACTGACATGCTGTTTTCCCGGACTGATAAATGAACGGGAGATGGAAGTGAAAGAGAATAAATAAATCTCACATGTAGAAATAAATACATTTTTCGTCTTCATAACATCAGGAAAAGAGTTCTTGCCAACTCCAAAAAGTAGGATGGCAACTGTGTGTTATTTTATCATCTGAAGCTCATGGAGATGACTTTCATTGGAAAAATAAATCAACTTTGTCACAAAGTCTCTTTCAGCTTGATTTCTTGGCACTATACTAGCCAATACAAATTCACTTACAGTATCAATGCACAAAAGTCAGAGGCCAAGAGCTACAAGAACAGCCAAGAGATAGTATTTCTTCAACATCTGGAAATAAGGAAGTGCACATTTTCTTAACTGGCTTTTATCAAACGAACTGTGAAGAGGGACTTGTGCCCCTCCTTCCACCCAGACACCCCACTCTGCTGAACGCCTCTGGTATTGTATAGCTTTGTAATCTGCTTCTTCAGATGCTGGAAATCTCAGCATCTCCACTGCCTGGAAGAGATTTCTACTAACTCCTTAGTAAGGTAGCTTTGAGCATAGTGGAAAGATGTCATCCAAACAACAACAGCCCTCCGTGGATGAATCCTGACACATGGGAACAGAGCCAATCTCCCTGGATCTTATAGCAGGAACTTCTGCTGCTTGGCCTGGCTAACTCAGCCTGGGTAAATGTTTTGCTGTAAGCTCAAGAAATTCAGTATTTTCCTTAAAAGAGAGAGAAAATTACATTGAACAAGTATGTTAATATATTTGATTTTAAATAGTTCATCTGGGCAAGGTCTGAAGAAAAGACTGTGGAATTGATTGATTGACTGTGGGATTGATTCACAATATCATGAATTTTCATGATATTGTGATGATGACCTTATCAGCACACTGTTTACTAGCCCATTTTCTGCACTCAATGTGATTAATAAATTCCTCCCTTAGTGATTACCAGTTCAGATCCTATTTTTTAAGTTTCTTTTTCCTTTGACAGATTTGTCATGAAAAGCAAATCATACCAACCTTTCCCTGAGGAAATTTACCTTCCTATTTCTTTACCTCCAGACCACTCCATACAGTGTTTTGAGTTTCAGTGAATCATAAGAAAAGGAAGGATGGGGTCTGCCATCTGGAAATGATTATGAAAACCTATTGTACTGCATAAATATGCTTCTTTTTTCCCTGCTAATTCTAACACAAAGCAGTGATATTGAAACAGATGCCAGACTAAACAGTGGAGAAAACAATGCAAACATGAACTTTGCCACCAGCAGCTTAAGTATTCAGCTTGGTCATAAAGGAAAGCACAGGCTGGAGTGCATGAATATTCTGAAGTGGGTGAAATGGTCTGCCAGGGAAAGTAAAGAGAAGTTTGGGTAGGGTTTTTTGGTGGTTTTTTTTGTCAACATTAGCAAAATTTGGTATCATTGAGAACTAGCCGGACTTAAGCTGCTGAAGTGCAAAATCACAGCAGAAAGGTTTAGTTTCTCAAAAAGCTCTAGGAAAACATGCATCTCTAGCACAGAGGAAGTAAGAAGGAAATCAGCTACAAAGAATGTCTGCTCTATTTCCTCTGAGACAAAGGTACTTCTCTCTCCAGAAAAGGCGAAACAATCGCAGCTTGCCTTGGGCCCCAGCTCCCACAGCCAGCTCTTTTTTGGGTTTTGTAATATGTTTGTTGTTGTTGTTGGGATTTGAGGGATCTGGCACTACTATCAGTCTGCTTTTAAAAGGATTTATTTTTTGCTCAAAATATCACTGATTCTACATTTAGCTGGGAATATGGCATCAGATTGCTTGACCTTATTGAAGAATTCTTTCGTGTGTTGCAAATTCAAATAACATTTCGGTGTATTTATCTGACTCATTTATTCTTGATTCAATCAAAACCAAGTTACCAAAACTATCGACAGCCTTTTAAAGCTGATGACACAGCAGCCCAAAACACAGAGCAGGGGTCACAGTGTTCAGTACAAAGAGGTGCCCACCTTGAAGACTTTAGAGTCATTGCATGCTGGTGGGAGGGCATGGAGAGGGTGGGGGGGAGAAAAGATAAAGATCTGCTCTGGGTACAATCAGTTCACAAGGTAAGCAGTTAAAACACAAGGCTTTTAAACACTCCTTCCATTTGACATCTGATTTTTGTTCACACTAAGTAAACCTTCACCTTGCTGTTTCTCTTACAGGGACAGAGGTGATCTTACTGGTACAGAGGTACAGAGGCACAGCTAGCATGCAGAAGGCTGAATCTGCACTTCTGATTTTCCCTTCATCCTCTGATTTTCCCTTCAGATTCTTTCTCCACCTCCAGACCCCCGCCATTGCGCTTACCCGCCTCAGCCCTGTTACCCTATGGGACTTGGTGCTGCCCTAAAAGTGTGGTGAGCCTGAGTAAAATAAGTTTATCATAATTTATTAACTGGGTCTGTGCTCCTAGCTGTGGCACACCTCATTTGTAAAGCTAGTATACTTCCATCACAACACCTTTGTCTCCCTAGTGACAAAGCAGGACAAAAAGAGTAAGACCAAGCAACAGGCTCCTGTCCTGTTCCATATCCGATCCCTAGTGTCAGGATGCAATCACTGTAAGCAGCAAACAAAAGATCCTCTCGTACTCATCTCTGCACGGCTGCTACATAGCAGCCCTCTATAATCTCTTCTGCCTGTGCCCCATGGAAAAGCCCACGTACACAAGATCTTTAGATTTTTGTCCACGATTTTCACATCATCAGAAGCTGGACTTGCAATTCTATTCATTATACTTATTTTTATGGAGAGATTGAGAAGATATTAATGTCTCGTAGGCATAGAGCACTATCAGTCAGCTGACATAAGAGCAATCTACAGATCATATGTTTTAGGGTATAGGCTCTCTGGATATTCAAATATTGATGTTACTCACATGCACATTACATACATTAGGTGGCTGCTGACTGTATAAATCAAAAAAATCATGCCTCAGCTTATTTATCATCTGAAATCTCTAGGATGTGATGTTATTCAATCTAATCTTCTATGTTTCACTGAAATGCCAGAACCAGAGAATTCTCTGAAATGGTATAAAAAATAGCAATTATGTCAGCATAAGAATGCTATGAAAATACAACTTCTCTGCCATGCTCCCCTGATTTTTTCAGTGCGGAAGGGAGCATTTAAAGTTTGGAAATTCTTATGGAAAGAGATAACTCTGGTAAGTAGACAAGAAACAGCTCAGGAAACTGGTTAGCTGGGAGTGGCCACACACTGAAGTTACACAAGCTGTATCCCAGAGTGCCTTTGTTAGCCATGGCCAAATGTGGCCTCAAGTCACCGGCCCAAACTGCCTGGAGGTCCGAGTGCCTGGCAGGGCATGGTTCAGGGTCAAGCTTGTCCCCATGTGGGGACTGATTTTTCCTGCCTGAGAAAACACAGTTGGTTTGCCTGCGGCCAAGCCGAAACATGAGCCAATAACAGGAAGTGAGGATGGTGGGAGAGCCTGGACTCAAGCCATGAAGCAGTGTGCAATTAGGCACAAACAGCATCACGTCAGAAAGCACTGCTGAAACCAACAAGTCAGCTCTGGCTGGAACCACCAGCCAGTTAGGTGTTATCAGGCAGTTATCTAGGCAGGTATTTAACTGGAATCACATTATCATCTGATTTTTGTGCTGCACAAAGGAGGGGGTTGACTGCTCTTCTTTTGCAAATCTTTGGGTATAACTGAGTAAAACTCAGAAATGAGCAGATTCTCAAACATTTCACC
The DNA here is from genome assembly GCA_013398015.1 of Oreocharis arfaki. Lineage (NCBI taxonomy): Eukaryota > Metazoa > Chordata > Aves > Passeriformes > Paramythiidae > Oreocharis > Oreocharis arfaki. The sequence continues at coordinate 476,119 of VZRR01010939.1, forward strand.
CCTAACATACAGACCCAAACCAGTAGGAACAGCTTGGAGACAAATCACTCGATCCAGTGAGTCAAATATCCCCAAGTGCTGCTTTCACTGATGTGATCACAGAGAGGAGTTCAAGTGGGAATTTTCAACAACAGAGTGGTCGAAAAATGTTTCGAAATTGCTAATCAGCCTCTTAAGATTTTCAGCAATGTTCTGCAACAAGTCAACCACCCGAACTTTTGCATACATGCCTTTCTATTCCTGATGGCTTGTGGATATCAGTTCTGCTATTGGCATCCAGGTGCCTGAATGGCCCCCTGTCTGGTTAATGTCTTGGAGCTAGGGAGTATCTGGAGCTTCTGCCTCAAAGGAATGAACAAACTTTCAAACAAGACCAAGCTAACTACATGAACTTGAATAAGAAGGATGAATAGGCTTGAACAGGCATCTAAGGCTCAGCCAAGTAAGTGCCACAGCCCAATGGGAAACAGGTTGGTGAGGAGAAAGAACAACATACACTGAACAATGTGTGAAACCAGAGGAATGCACGTGGGTGCATAAGGAGGGCAAAACCCAGAAAGCACAACATACAGAAGGAAATTAAATCAGGACAAGAGACGGCCAATACGTTCCCAGAACACCACTGACAAGACCTAACCCCAGAAAGGGCAAGGCAAATATGGAGGAAAAGGTTGTTCAGCAGGACTGAGGTAAAACAAACAAATTAAAACTTTAAAGCTTATACAGCAAATTGTGGTCTTGTACTCCTATGAACTGTAAGACAAACCTTGTACCTGAATGCTGCTGGCACTTGAATACCATCCCATAAAACCAAACAGAGCAGCTCTGCTAGATCAGACAGCAATGGAAATCTCCTCCTGACTCTGAGACCACAGTTTGCTGATTCTGTTTAGTCCTAAAAAGCCCTTGCTGAGCATATCAAACATCTGCATTGAGCTATTTCAGGCACTGAAGTGTAGTCCAAAGTCTGTGGTCTCTTAGGAACAACTCTTTGTCTGCAAGCCTCTCAATCAGACACCTGCAGGGCTCTCTGACGTAGCAGTCCAAGCCTAGGCAGGAAGCCTTTATCCTACACACTGGCTTTTAAACACGCAAGATTTGTAATTCAAGGCCAAAAAACTACTACTAGCCTCGTCGTAGCCAATGCTACTACGAGGTGCAACATCTGGTAAACAAATTCCAGCTTCTTAATGGTATTTGATAACTCTACTGGCACCACACATTCCTCTCGGTATACTCACTGCCTAGCAGAGTAATTTCAAAAGCATGTTGATAAATTGGAGAGGCTGCAAACGTGATTTGAGTGCTGGAGAAAGCACAATACAGTGAGAGTTGGCAAGTTCAATCTATGCATGTTATCAAAAAAGTGAAAGACGAGCTGGTTGTCACATAAAAACTTTCAGAAAAGACAAAAACACGGATTCAAGGGTTCTTCACTTTAAAGGACAGAATGATTGAGACCTGTGTGCAGCCACAGGAGCTAGACAAAAAAATCAAATTATATTGCAGGAGCACATTTTAATTGTGACAGTGATAAACCACTGTGGCAAAGTTTCAAAGGATGTGGTGAGTTCCTCACCTCTTGCTACTTGTCATATCAAGGGTACACACTTTTCTGGGGAAGATGATTTCAGTAAGCAAATTAGAAGCTCAGTGCAGATCTGAGCCAAACTCTGCAGCCTTTGCTATGCAAAAAATGAGGCTAGATTGTCTGGTGGTCCCTTTCGGCCTCAAAAATCTGTCTGCGGATTCATGAACCCCTTTGCTCAGTTCTATGCACGAACAGGAGGAGAACTCCAGCGCTGCTGCCCACAACCCCAGGGCTGGCACAGCGGCACCAGCCCCACCGCCCCACGGCTCTCACCCTGCACCCAGGGCAGTGTCCGCCACCCCAGCCCTACCTGCAGCCCTTCCCACGCACACGGCTCTGGGAGGACACACGGCACCAGCCCCAGCGGCTCTGAGCCGCTAACCTCGCCCTCGACGGGGCTCCTGGGTGAAATATGTGGTAAATACACACGTAAACACCCCCAAACTGACCTCGACTACACGGCCACGGGGCCCAGGGCGAAGCCCGCGGGGGAGGTGGCTCTGAGCTCTGGTCCCTGACTCTCCTGCTGTGTACGAGGCGACTTTGCCTCTGAGCTCTGGTCCCTGACTCTCCTGCTTTGTACGAGCTGACTTTGCCTCTGAGCTCTGGTCCCTGACTCTCCTGCTGTGTACGAGGTGACTTTGCCCCTGAGCTCTGGTCCCTGACTCTCCTGCTGTGTACGAGGTGACTTTGCCTCTGAGCTCCGGTCCCTGACTCTCCTGCTGTGTACGAGCTGACTTTGCCTCTGAGCTCTGGTCCCTGACTCTCCTGCTGTGTACGAGGTGACTTTGCCCCTGAGCTCTGGTCCCTGACTCTCCTGCTGTGTACGAGCTGACTTTGCCTCTGAGCTCCCTCACGGCAGCGGGGCCGCGCGGCCGCCAGGGGGCAGCGCCGCGCCGCGTGCGCCAGGCCCGCGCCTCTTCAAGCAGCGGCGCAGGGGAGGCGCCGAAAGCCGCGACTTTTCACCCAAAGCAGAAGCAGCGCAGGGCACCGGGGCAGCCGAGCGCAACGAGGTGGCTCCGGTCAAACCCCTCCCGTGGCATCTGGAAGGGATGCCGTGAAGCTGATGGAGCATTTGTCGTTGCCTTGTCTTTGCGCGCAGAGGAGAGGAGAGTCTCCCACGAGGGGAGCAGCTGTGACGCACGCCCGGATTTATGTTCGCAGGGAATACCCGTGGGGAAACAGAAGTTGTAAATGTCTAATTCTTCGGCTTAGTAACTGGTATGTTTTGGGAATTTACTATCCTTGTAAACTTGGAGGATTTGGAGCTTTCGTAAAACAACTGTGCGGTGAGCCAGACCTGCTGTCTGTGTCACGCCGATTTTATGTGCTAAGCGTCATTTCTGATCCCATAAATGCCAGCTCCAAAGTGCTTGCAGAACTTGCTACACGACAGCGGTCTTGCCCTGCTCACTCTGAACCCAGAAAATGTGCTATTTTATTATAAGATGAAATTTGGCCTTTATGTTTAGCGCACGCTGATAATTATGGCAGAAATACTGCGGCAATGGAAGTTTGCAGCAGAAATATCCATCATCTTCCAAAACACTCAGTGGATTTCCAGAATTTGTAGTTGATATATGGCAACACTTTAAGACACAGTGGCATGACACAGTAGGGGTGGAAACATCCTAATTGCTTGGAAGATGAAGTTTGGCCTGTTTCTCTTTCTTTTCCCCCATGCTGTGACTTTTGTATTTATTAAGAACAAACTACCAGGAAATTAATTTTAAATTTAAAATTACTGTGCACTCAATGCTTATTACAGCAAAACCCAATCATCAGGACTTCTCACTGTTCCTAGTTAGCCAAAGTGAGCCCTCTTTGCCATTGCCACTTTTCCTGAGCAGTCATCTCCACGCCTTCTTCCCTCAATCCCGCCTGGCTCTTTTTCTTTCACTGATAAAAAAGCAGCAGGAGAATTGACTCAATTTTTTAATCTTAGGGTCACTTACTTTCTTCAAATTCATCTTTTTCACAATAAATGGACCCAGATCTTGAGAGGGTGGGGATCAAGAAGAGGTTTTTCTTCTTAGTTCATTTTGTTGTATTATATCACTAAAGTTTAGTGTCTTTTCTTGCAAATTTATGATCATTAAAATAGTTCCTTTTAACGAATAGTTACCTTCCCTGTGCTTGAAAGGGAAATAACAATAAACAATTACTTTTAGAAGATAAATCAGTTCAACAGGAAAGAGCTATACTTCAACATCATGTGTAATTTTTTTTTTTAGATTTGTTGGTTATTGTTTCCTGTGACTGCAGTTTATCTGGAATGAAGGGCTACATGCAATCTTTTCTAAATGATAGTCTTCATTAGTTTTTCTGGTATTGTTTGTAGGTCTGATGTCACAAATGAGCAAATCAAAGAACCCACTAATTTCAAACAGTCTGAAGGGTCCTTCAGACTCCATCTGTTGCTGCTACCTACTCACTGCTCCTTTGATACTGAAACAGTTAAAAATGTCTGCAATTTCTTGACTGGGCCGAATTGTTCCCTGGTGCAATTCCACAGAGTATATCAGGGATGAATTTAGCACCATTTCGTCAGCATTATAAAAGCTGTATTCAGTCATTAGCCAGCTGATAAATTATTCAGGAGATTTTCTTCCATGTGCCTCATTAGGGATAAAGAAAATCCTTTTCCAATCAGTCATTGTCTCGTCTTTATTTTTGGTACTAGTTAAGCAAACGCACCACATTAGCAAGTGATTAATGACAAAGGCGGGCAGTGGCCAATGGACCATCGCTCCTCTGTGTCCATGCTGCAGCTGGAGCCTGTCCCACGTCCCGCTCCTAACACGAGCAGCTTGGGGCTGGCAGTGGTGGCCTGGTGTGTGCTCCTGCTCCCAGAAAAGTTTCATCCTACGTCAGCCATGGGGTAGCCCCACGGTGCCCAGCTGCAGGTGCCTCTGGCTGCTTGCTCCACACTGGCATCCTCTGCAGAGCTGCCAAAGTGCTGATTAATGCTGCTCCTGATGGGGAGCTCTGGTGAGCACACAGGTCTGCAGCAGCAAATCCTCACATACCAAAAGAGATAACTTTCTGTTACTGCTGACAGAGGCCAAGGCTAAAGCTGTGCAACGAAAACAAAAATGAAGGTTTTTTTCTGTTACAGTGCTTGGGAAGTGGACACTGAGCACAGCACACCCGGTTTTGTTAATGGTGAGGGGTGTGTGTGTCATTGCCACAGACAGGTGGCTTTGAGTTCAGGTGCCAATGCCCCACAGTGCTGATTCTCCTGCTTCCCAAACCCTACAAATATCCATATTCTCAGCATCAGCTTCTGGCTGCAGTGTCCAACACAAGCACACAAGACCTGCTCATTGAAACATCCAAATGCTTTGCAGCTTTCACAGCTGGATGATTATGCCCATTTCCTTGATATTCATGTTCTAATAATAGTCATTGAACACAGAGAGAGAAGCAGAATGTGTTTTCCCCATTCCTCTCTCTCCAGCCACCAGCTCTTGAATGACTGCAACAAATAGCTAAATAGTGCGAAATCTCAGCTAAAATCTCCTTCCCACCAGCTCTTTAAGAACAGGACATCGAACTTCAATCTCGCTTCTCCTTCTTGTCATCAAGTCTGTGCTGAACCGGCGTTAAAAGCCTTTGCTGAACTTTCTGTTTGTTTGTTTGTAGAAGTTTTTAAGATACAAACCAGAGAATGGGGAGGGATCGAGGTCTGCCAGCTGAATGTCCTGGATATGGGGCTATGGGCTCATTGCCCTTCAATGTAAATAGTTGAATGTGGTGAGGATCTACCATCAGACACTACCATGAGCATCTGAGATAGGTAAGCAGCCAAGAGGGACTGAATTTTTCATCATAGCCCCAGAACAATGGAATTTAGGTGATTAAAGGTCTATTTTTCAATTTAATATTAAAAAAAACCCAGAAAAACAGAACTACACTTAACTGTAGACACATAGTTTTATTTGGATCATTTAAAAGCAGGTCTGCCATTAATTTTAATGTTGAATTTGTAAAATAGAATAATACAATTTATCTTTTTCTTAGTTCTATTGCTTCATGGTGTCTAAAAAGGAACGGAAAGTTTTCCATCTGCCTAGAAGGAATGTCGAGAAACTGATCCACAGAAAATGGAAAAAAATTAAAACTATTTCTGAGTTCAGAAGTGCAGCAACTTGTAGGTGAAACATTCACATCCACCTGATATTTCAGAACTGTTATAAAATGTGGGGAGGAATTACAGAAGTTTCTAGCAGGCATCGAGGGAATTATGAACTCTACTAAAATTGTCTCTATAAGATGTCGCTAGTTTTATCCCTACTTGAATTGTGTAATTCTTTTCATGTAGTTGCACCACATAAATGGCTGGCCCATTCTGTCTTCTCGGGAAAGAACAAGCAAACCTAACAGTCAGGATGTGTCTGTCGTACCAGTTTGGGCTCATTGCACCAGGGCCCAAAAGATAATGCCCAGCTCTGCAGCACAATACTCACTACTCAGTCATGAGGGTGAAATTAATTCACATAAGGAGATAGAGTTGCACACTTATAAAGCCAATAACCATGCCAAAGCTTTGATGCATTATACAAAACCTCAGTATCAGTTTTCACTCCCCTTCACTTCTGCCTCACTTAAAAAATTCCCCACTCAGATCTGTTATTTCCAATCCAATCCAACACAAATTCTTTGCAGTATAAGCACAGAGCTCAGTCCTCTTGAAAACCAGATGATATTTAAATTAGCTTCTTCTATTTGCTTATTTAAAGCAGCATGACAGCAGGGATAGCTGAGCTCCACCTTGATGGTATAATAAACTTGAACTCAGTGTTATGTGCAGGGGATTGATTTATACTGTTGACAGATTCTAGGCTTTAACAATGAATGTGTTAGAGGGGATGTAAATGCAAATGGCCACATGGTTTCCTGAAGACGTGAGTGCTCCTCATGGTCTTACACTAATCACTTCCACATTTAGTTCTTATTTTTCTCTCTGTAAGCTCCCCGTTTTTCTCAAGAAGGTTATGACCATCCACACTGAATGCATTTATTCACCAAACCAAAGGTTTTGGAGTAATAGGCATTGATTCTAAAAAAACCAAAAACACAAACCAACCCCACCCCCTCCCAAAAAAACCCCCAAAAACACAAACCACAAGAAAAAAAGAATTTCACTTTCAGAAATATCTCTTGAAGGTACCTTTTAATATATGTTAGACCACGGCCCTGACTGAATGAAAACTGACACAGGGTAAAAACCAGTGTAAGAAATGTCAACCTGCATTTCCTGTGTTGATATAGATAAATTTATAGTCTTTTTTCGCCATCTCCAAAAACTTCAGTCAGAAATACATGCCTGTGACGACAACCTCAATTTTTGCCAAAGGGTAGTGTTGGTTTTCCCCCGGTTTTAGCAGCCTTTGTCTCGCTCCCATTCTTGAGAATGACTGAGCAGCCTTTAGTGCGAGCTCTCAGACTGACTTTCAGTGTGTGGGTGTTTTGCTGGTGGTTTGCAATGAGACAAAAAGTCCCCGAGATGCTGTCACCCAGATTTTTGCCCTGCTCAAATCAAAACAAATTTTGAGCTATAGAAAACCTGGTAAAATAAGCAGGAAAAGGAGAAACCCTGATGAGACACTATAACTGTCCATTGAAAAAATGACTCAGTTCTTATCAAGATAATGCAGCTATTGCCATGCTGCCAGTGTGATAGGAAACATTCTGCACCTCGGGCTCCTGAGCAGACCCTACACAGCCCTGTCCCAGAGCACTGCCCACCACAGCACCCAGCTCCTTCCTGAAGCCCATCTGCTGCGTGCAGGCATTGGCGTGCTTGGCCTTTTGAGGAAGGAAATGACCTTGCCTCAGAGGGGACATGGTCGCAGCCACAACTGCAGCTGCAGTTATGCAGAGGAACTACCGAGACCTCAGCTGATGTTACCTTCTCTCTTCCTGATTCTTGCACTAAAGGAAACATAAGCCACACAAATTTAGAGGAGTATCTTGACTGGCAATGAAGTAATTGAGTTCAAGCCTCTGACATAGCTCCCAATGACCTTAATAAAATTATAAACACAAAGGATATGACCTTGTATGAAACTGGTGTATTGCTTTGTGAGGGAAAAGAAGTAATTGAAGAACAGAGCTGACAGACAGAGCTGTCAATCCAACTCTAATCTGGCAGGCAACAAGTACACACACCTGGTAGCTGATACCAGCCAGCAAGAGGCACCCACAGTTTCCAGCAGAAACTTATTTCCTTGGTTGTTTGTAGAGGGGCAACCTAACAGTTCGACCCATCCTCTTCCCTTGTACTTCCCAAATGCAAGTGAAAGACTTCTCCCCGTTTCTCTGTGGAATCAATAGTCAAATCAGTATTACAGACTCGTGGTTTGATTAGGCTCTGCTCAGTAGCATTTTATCAAAGTGCGAACATCCTGCATTCTGTTCGCCCTTGATCTTGAAACTGTTGGTCTTATTTTCATTTTTAAAGAGATTTACTGCCAGAATTCCAGAAAATGGAGCCTTAAGCTAAAACCAAAAAGGTCACAACATTCACAATACCCTTGATAACACTGAAAGCGCTGCATATCTTGCAATAGCCTTGCAGTCTCTGCTGAGTTATTGTGTAAAGACTCACAGAAGAAAAGATTTGGTTTAGCAACACTCAGATTACAAAAAGCCAACCTTTCAAAGCAAAACAGGAAGCCAGATCTCTGTGCCAGCTACCTGACTCATGGCAATGGAACCATTGGTAAAGTGCTGTTCAATACCCAGTTGGTGAAGGCCTTCTCATAAAAAAAAGAAAAAAGAATCAATGACCCAAAAGGTCACTGTTACTTTTTTATTCTTTTTGCATTATATCTTGTTTTCATTATTTGGGACAGATTTACTTTCAAAGACTTTTATATGCTATGGGGAAGTCTATTAAATCATTACACTGCACTTCCTTGTTCNGATCACTGCTACTTTTTTATTCTTTTTGCATTATATCTTGTTTTCATTATTTGGGACAGATTTACTTTCAAAGACTTTTATATGCTATGGGGAAGTCTATTAAATCATTACACTGCACTTCCTTGTTCTTATGTTTAACCTTTTATAAACTTGAAATCTCATGGTGTTCTCAAAGCAGGCTTTATCTCTCTGTTTTAGAGAAAGAAATCAGGTCACTACAGTCAAGGCCGGGAGTTGATGTCTGAGTCATGATTAGGACTGTGGACCTCAACCTGTCATTCAACCCTAGTCAGGGACAGTCTATAGTGGACAGGCGTCCATCGTGGCAGGGCAGCATTTTGAGCTTCAGCCTGAGGTTTCAGGGAGGGTGCAGTTCTCTACACAATTTGCAGAAGGGTTTTAGAAAACCAACACTTAAAGTAAAGTCAAAGTTCTAGCCAAAACAGAGAGTAAAATTGCAGTTTCATTATTTTCAGCTGTTTGCAAAAAACAGCATCAACCTGGTGCTGGTGTATAACACAAGTTTAATCACCTTAAAAATGCCCAAAGAATTCATAGCTTGGCCAGCTTTAGAATTTAAGGGACTATTGTTTGTGCAAACTCTGCTCAGAAGTGTTTTGCGGTCAAAAGTTGGAAAACATCCCACAGACCAAAACCTCAGGCACTGCGTTCATTTGCCCAGAGCACAGCCTTGGAAACTCTTTGTGTGACCCCTCTGTTTGAAGCAGCATACGCATCATTCTGCCTGGAAAGCAAAGCAGAGTCACAGAAGGCTCAGAGCTGGACAGTATCAGAAGGGCAGGAAGTCAGTATCTGAACAATTGAATCACACTCACTGTACTGGGGTAATTAGTTTGAAATAGCCAGTGGTGCTGCTGTCCTGCCGGGAGTTCTTTGTAACAGACAAGAGAGATGAATAAAATACTTTGCTCTAGATTTCCTTTAGCTCTAGCATTGCCTATTGCAACAACCTGATCAACACTCAAAACTGTGCCTTCAGCTGTTGTCACTGCTCCAAAGTATCTCAAAGTAGTGAATGCTTTGTATTGAGACATTTTGCATAGTCTAATAACTCTTTGGCTAGAAAAGAGATAAACCTCCATTTCTAGCATACTGCATTCAGCTTAAATCACAATCCTCTGAACTCTCTTTCCCTGCATTGTAGCATAATGGTGGAAAAGGCTGTAAAGCACCTCTTGCTATTTCAGCTTCTCACCATCCTTGGTGCAAATTTCCACGTAGACAGCATGGATGCCAGCACACTGACTGCTTTGTTTTAAAAAATACCATATAAGCTCATGGAAGAAATTGCATATGCTCTTGAAGAAAGAAATTTGTTGGATGCCCATGCCTACAGGACAATCACTTTCTAAAGCTTTTAGGTTTGTATATAGCAATATCACCCAGCTTCAGCAGTTAATTACCTTGCTTGGTATTGCTGTGACTCAGTAAATGTTCTTTTGTGTTTTGATCACAGGGTAGAAACCTGAAACAGGTACCCTGGGAGAGACCAAGATTCCTGTCCTTAACTGTAGGTGGCATTCTTCATCTGTTTATCTGAGTTATTTCTGAAGGAATTTCAGTATTGCTGAGACAAATGAATTATTTTCATGTTCCCCTGATTAATGTTATCAGTCTTCTCCTATGTTTAATTAAATATTACTTTTAATTGGAAGGAATGCAGGTTCATAAAATCTAAAGTTGCATAACTATGTAACTTGGTAAGATTAAAACAACTTTCTGCTGTTCTTGCCCTAGAAGCTGAGGAAATGACATGTTTTTGAGAGATCTGGAGTATTTCCAGATAAATTCTTCCACCGTGTGCTATGAAGAAGAAAAAGCTGTAAGGCCTGAAGGCCTAGAGACCATTTTCAATTACCTTGCAGTAATAGTGAGTAAGTCCAACCACATTTTGAATTTTCAGTGTTATCTCTAGAGAAATCTCAAATAATTTCCTCTAGTAGGTGGACTTCGGCTTGCCCAAAATTTTTCATGTGTACTTGGTTATCTGAGACAACTCTGCACTCTGCTAGCAGTTTCAGAAAGGTTACAAGGAAAAAACAAAGAGAGACAATTTTTTTTTTTTTAATTTAGCGAAAAATGTAGCAAGCTTGAAAGAGAGCCAACCATGTTTGGCTAGAACCAGACTGAACTACAAGCAAGCAAGTTATCTGTGAGTATCCCATGCAGCTCTGAGTACATTTTGCTCTCTAAGCTTTTCCAGCCCTGATCCTTCTTCTGATGTAATTCCATCAGTGGTATCAGATTATGTACATCCTTCATGATGCAGGCAAACATCCACAGAGGAGTAGACTTAAGGACACAGGGTTCATATGCTCTTGTGACCTGGGAGAGTAGACAGCTTCTAATCCTGGGAATAAATCTTCCAAATAAAAATGCAGTTCAATTAAATTATTCATTTCCCTTCTCAGCTTAATCAAAGATTAAGCTACGAGAAATACGTACTTGTGCCAGATAACTGAAAACAGATGGCTGAAATTTGTTTAGTTCACCAGAGAAATTAGTAGGTCAAAGACATCAAGTCCCTTATATAGTAGGATTTCTTTTATGAAAAAGAACTTAGTTTTGGGTAACTCTCTTGATATTTACATTTTTATTTCTGTTGTGACAGCGAGGTGCAGTCAAAATTGTTAAATGATTTGTTATCCACGTGGATGAGGGGATTACAGGAAACATTTCACAGAGATGTATTAATTTTTTCACTTTTTTTATTTGTATGAATAGTGTTATCAAAATATTAATTTCAGCCTTCTTTATGACTGAGTCAAAACCAAGTATTTTAGTCTTATCAAAAGGGAAACATTCAGCTAAAGCCTAAATAAAATATTCTGGAAAGTTTAATTTTTTTGATGGCAGTTTGGAGCCCAATGCAAACAAAATAAAACACTGAATTCAGCTACAGAACTAATATTAGTTTTGATCAGTTCTAAATATTATCACTTTCTACAGCACTTAACAACAACAAACTTGAAAGAATATGAGTTCTTTGGCTCTTACGAAAGTTCATCTGGATGGTAGTGCTGTTGAATTTCTTTTGTCGAAAAATTAGTGATTGAGTCATAAAAATGATTTAGCAAAGCCCTTTCTAGTTGTTGTGCCTGGATTTCACTTTACCTTGTATGGATTTTCTGAAGACAGTGAAGGGAGACAAAGTAAACTGTACTTATCTCTTTCCTCTGTCTCTCATTTTCACAGCTTGGGTCAACGTGCCTTCACTGATAAGGGACAGTGAAGAAGCTGTGATGAGTCTTGTCTCTTCCATTCGTGGTTTTGCTGGGTTCAGCCTTTAGCTGATAGGAGCAGAAATACAGAGCAGTCACCATGAGAAAAATGGGGAAATCCTGTATTATTCCTGAATAAAACACTTAGATACACATTTTGCTTCATAACTGAAAAGGTACTAGTGTTCTTGTTTATGGTTTATTATTACTAGACAAGCACAGAATGGTGTGTTAGAATTGAGGAAAAGGGCATTAATTAGTTGGGGTTTGTGTTGGTTCATCTGTTAAGTAACTGTATGAAAACTTAAGATATGTGCCCATCGCGGTCCAGCCTCAAGGGATGTCAGGAAAAGAACGGCATCCACTGGCACCAGGTGAAGGGCTGGACTGTGGCCTGTGGGAACTTCTGTGGGAGTGTGGTGTAAGTGTAATGACTAATGAAGGCAGGCTTAGGTTTGCTGCTGATTATCACAAAATGGCAAAATACTTCACAGAGTTCACTAATATCAACAGGATTTTAGAACATTTAGCTCTGATTGGTGGATAGAAATTACATTACTAAAGTTGGTTCTGCACACTGGTGAATCCATTACAGTGCAAAATCCTGACAATGTTCAAAGCTCCAAACTGCAACATGGTCCCTAAAGAAGTCCAACATAAAATAGAATTGTGTAGCCGAATCTGTCTAAGCTCATGGATGATTTAACTCTCAGTCTTTCTTACCTGGGTTTTGTAAAGGGTCATCAAAACAAGTTCTTGAGTTAGGGGCTTTTCTTTTTCAAATTGGACTAATGTAAATGAGGTCTTTGGCAACACGGCTGATAAAAATGCACAGCCATATTCAGTGAGGAAACAGACCAAAGTTATAAAGTCATCCTCTTGTATGTTTTACAGTTCCCTGTACGTTCTCAGACCTGGAAAATATGCCTTACAGTGTCAGTTTAACTAGACTACTGTGAGCTGAAGCATGCAACAGGTTTTTAAGTTTCATTTCAGGCAGAGGAAAAAACCCCCAGGTTTGGTTTTTGTAAACATGAGCCATTTTGGTATTAGCTCAATCCTACAACTCAGTCTGTTTCAGATAGCTATGGCTTTGCACAGATCTTTAGAGTCAAGCAGCGTGTCAGTGACTCCCTCAGCAGCACACCAGCATGCAGAGACAGCGCATTTAAAATACACATTCATAAAGTCACATTCTATAGTGCAATATTTTTATCACTTCAGTGAGGATACACCTGATGTGGTGCTCCGGATGATGTCATCAATGTTACAATTCTACAGCAAAGCTGAGGTTAGCAGCATTGCAACCATGTTGGCTGCCTGGGATCATAAGCATAAATATCTTTAATTAATAGGCAGCTTTGCGGCTATTTGGAGTCTACTTTGATATATTTAAAGCTGCGCCATCGTCTTTCCTGTGAACTGCTACAAGGGCAAATATGAACAAGACCAAGGCAAAATCCATCCTTACTGGGTATAGTTAAGTCCCATCTCAGTCATATCCCTTGGCTGTGGTGATAGGTTCTCCAGGCTACTCAAATGGTTGTAAAACCTTTCAATTTTCCACTCAGTAAAATGGAGAAGAGATGGTCATGGGTACTCTACAATAGCCCAGGGACAGAGCCAACACATCAGGGCAGCAGAGAACCTCAGGCTCTGCACCATCACATGTGATCCTTACAGGTGACTGAGGGAATTAATTCACAAATCCCTTTTCTCAAGTTTAGTAAAGGGATTTGGCTAAAGAAAAGATCACCCTATAATCTGGAGACAAGCATTCAGAGGAGCAGTGGTCGTCACACTGTGGTTTCCGTAATGTGAAGTTTCAGGGAACCCACTTGGAGCACATCTTTGCAAATCCATTCAGTGATTTTTCCACATCAGATCCATTCAGTGTTTTGAAAGAGTGCTTTGGAAAAGAAAGTTCATGATTCTTCTTATATCATGTGAACTCTGTGTAGGCATATTTTCTAATACCATAAGAACAGATAGTGCATTTTCCCACTCCCCTAGAAAGTGAGTTAATGCAGAATGACTAATGTATCTGTTTGGACTGTCAAAATACTCACTGTAAACTTGATGTATAATTTAGCCTAAGTACATCACAGCAAAGGATACAGTCCAAGGAACACAGTTTCTTTTCCCTTGATTAATAAAGGCTTGGAAATCAGGCTTAAGAGCATTCTGTGCTCCCTCAAGGTCAAGAAAAAGATGCAATACTTAGAAGTATTTCATTCTGAGGCATTAATCAGTACTTTAGCTCACCCCACATTGCTCAATAATTTACTTAAAAAACTTCCATGTGGCTTCATCTGCCCTTGCCCTCTCTCTCTCCAATGTTTTGTTTCCCTATCAGGGTGGGCAGCGCAGACCCCAGGGCTGCCCAGGCAGTCTTCGTGCCACAGTCAGTGGTAGTTTGACAGAGCTCTTGGAACAAAGTGTGCACTTCAGTCTTCTATAAAGTGTCTGCTTCATGGGAAATATTGTGCAGACCCCTGACAGAGACTAGAGCAAACCCCCAAATTTATTTGCCTTTTATGTATGATATCTTGAGTTTGGAATTTGCCACCAGATAATGCAAGGTGACTTTATAAGGATGATATAAAACATAGGGAAAGGTCAGGTTTTGAAGGACTACAAGGTTAGGTTTTTTAGGAGCTATGTGCAGCATCAGCAAACATTTTCCTTACAGCCTTCTTCCCAGCAATTTATTTCCAAAATAAACTGCAGTGATTGTGCCAGTACTAAAACAATCATTCCCCTGACTCACCAGTGCTAATAAACTTTCTGACACACAGAGAACAGGGGATGTTCAGACAACACCAGTTCTTTTTCTGTCATAATACTGATGAATAACAGTAAAGAGAAAGAAAGTATTTGTGAACAAAGATTACCAAACCAATGAGCACCACATGGGACCAACCCAACTGATGTGGGAGAAAAAAGCTGGATCAAGAACACTATATATGGTTCATGGGGACACAGTGCTGTATCCAACAGCCCTGGCTGGAAGGTGAAAGCCCACTTGGCACCCTTGAAAACTTACCCCTGTGACACAGCTCAGTGCTGAACAGAACACTTGCAAAATTCAGAATTTTATACTTTCCTAATGCTGTTTAAGGTTTTTAGCCATTTTACAGAAAAACGGTGATAACATGGTTCAACAAGGTCTCCTGTATGTTTGTTTTGCATAGCATCTTATATAAAATTTATTAGTAAGTCTGAAGAACTTGGCTATAAATAATTTAAAATTGTTTCTTCAAACAACAACACACTGAAAGTATATTTTCTCTCCTGTTGAAAAAAAAAAAAGTCTTTGAATGGCTTCTATAATATGCAGCCCTGAATGTCTTGATTAATGAAACCCCAAGGGATATAGAATGAGCCAGTATCAGAGGAAAAATTCGAATGCCCAGAAGCCAATTATTTTGTAATAATTACTATGGAATTACAAGCATTCACTGCAGCCCGTTCATCAGGAGCATTTCTATTTTATCATCACTGAAATACTGTAATATCTGCTGGTCAGCTGAGAGATGTGAGATTGCTACAGGAAAGAAACTGTACTTTTAAAGGGTGGAAGGTGCTCATTGATAGATCTCAGACGCCAGTTGGAACATATCAGGATGATATTGCTGTTTAGAAAGGAAGAAGCTTGGACCCCAGTGAAAAATATGAGTATCAGCTTCAGGTTTGTCAACATGGCATCATAAAATCAAGTATTTCAAGTACTCTCAATGGCCTGTGTATTTCAAGTGCCTTCTGTTCATCAATAAAAGGATAAAAAAGTTAAAAATGGAGGAATTGTTTTCACTGTATTTATGAATTTGAAATACCAACCGACAACAGCACCAGTATCTTTTCACTGCTCCTTCAGGATTTATCAATCAGCTTAAAAAGAAGTGATAACCACAGTTTTGTGGTTAGAATAACAAAGAGCTGTAGCTAAGAAATAGTAAGAAAAAGAAATGTCAAAAAATACATTAATTTCACATTTTAACGCTTCACTCTTATTTCCGATATTCCTCTATTCAATTCCATAGTTATCTAATTATATGCAATTAAATAAAAAATAAACTAGAGGCAGATAATCATTATGTGAACAAAAGATATAGCTTATTTTGTGAAAAAAATTATAAGGATTGACAACAGCAAAGTATTACTGCCAAGGTAAGAAGAGCAAACTCAAGTGCTCAAAAGTAAATAAAGCTTTAGTGAAAGCATGCAGTGGAGAAGAATATGGGAAAGAAAAGTTCAGGAAAAAATGTAGTAAGGGGATATGGATAAAACAAATGGGAAAGAAAAAATAAACAAGGAAAATGCTGTTTAAAAAAAACAGAGCTTGAAATATCGTATTCTCCCTTCATTGAAAACAAATCTAGTGTCTCCTTCTTTTATGTGCAGAAGGGTAAACACTGGCTGAAACACTCTGGCTTCCAAAAGCATTGCCAACATAAATACTGCCAGGAAACACAAGCTGTCCCTTGCATTTGCCCTGCAGTTAATTCTGTTGTTCTGACTTCCACAGGCACAAAACTCTGTGCAGGTTGTTGGTTAATGCTACACCTGAATGATGGGCATTAACCCAAACACTGCTGGGGTAGGCTCGGGGTGTGTGCAGGGCTGCTCAGCAAAGAGAGGGACACGTGAACTGTGGGGTCTCCATGGTGCCCTGTGGGACAGTGGCCACAAACCCCCAGGCTCCCTCTTGTCTGCTCCTTAAAGCTGTTCTAATACAGTATCTTTCAAAGTTGGCATTTCACATCAGTAATGCAGAAAACCTAAAATTGCATCATATGTTACACCGGTGTCTTCACAGCTGAGGAGAATCTCATCGCTGCGCACTCAAGAGCTGGAAACTGCTCTCAAATCTTCATTAGCTGCCCGCCTTGTTTCCCCAGAATCCATCTGTCCACACATGGCTAAAACAAATTGTCTGTGACCAAGCTTCCCTACTGATAAGCATGTGATAAAATACTAGAGTATGAGAACCACTGGAAAATTTGAGGACTTTAAGCAGATCTTTCTCGGGTCAGTTAGAAGTGACTGGGTTGCCAGATGTGGTGGACTACATGGCAAACCTGCCCACTGGGGCACAGCTGCCAGCATCTGCTGAGGGTGGACATGGAATCAAAGAATTAAGGTCGGCAAAGACCTTTAAGACCACTGAGTCTAGCCCTTAACCCAGCACTGTTGAGTCTATCATAAACCATGCCCCCAAGTGCCACATCTACATGTCATTTCAACAACCTCTAGGGATGGTTACTTATCTCCTCCCCTGGGCAGCCTGTTCCAATGGCTCACTACCCGTTTGGTGAGGAATTTTTTCCTAATATCCAATCTAACTTCCCTTAGTGCAACTTGAGTCTATTTCCTCTTGTCCTGTTGCTTGTCACTTGGGAGAAGAAATCATGTCAACCTTTCTGAAGGCTTTTCTGGCTCTATCAATATCCTTTTGTTTGGTGACTTCAGTTCTTTGCTAAGGGAAGAGGCAGGGTGGTGAACAAGCAGTTCTTATGGTTCAGAGATTCTGCACAGGGTCCACAGCATATGCCTGGCATTCCACATACCTGTTCTTCCTGGGGGTGGAATTATTTGTTGCTGACATAAGTTTATTTGCCCTCACCTTGATGTAAGAGTGGGATCATGGCTTTGTAGCCAAAGAAGGTCCAGGCTGAGATGGTCCTCAAGCAAATCTTCCTGAGGCTGGGATGTGCTCAGTGCCGACAGTCTGTCCAGCAGCACCCATGAGCCAGTCCATGGTTACCAGTACTATTGGGACAAAATTAGGCAAATACAAGGTCGTTTTAAGTTTAGAATATTGCTGAGCCTGGATAAAAGCCACATTACTTTTCCTTTTCTGAAGAATTGCTATGGGTCCTTTATACCCTTAAGACACTCAGAATTATAGTTTTTTGGGGAGGAAAATGTGAAATGCTTTTATATCATGTTTCCATTCATTTAAAGGAAACTTTACATGTCATGGCTTTGCCTTGAATATTCTTTCTTTGATGTAGGAAAGAAAGGTAACATCATACTTCAAATCTTTTCATGGATGAATGTAATATATACTGAATTTGTGTCAGGAACAAATATTTCTCCTTTCTTGCCTCACCAATTAATTTTGCATGAAGTGAAAACATTTGACTTATTAAAATTTCTGTGCTTGTGGCACAGTGTGAGTGACTTCTGCAACTGAAAGTGTGAGCTAAAAATAAATAAATCTTGACTTGATTGCTGTCTCCCATATATTTGAAAAGGTGATGTGTGAAGGTAGTCACTGAACCAAAAATATGCCATGATCCATGGATCACTCAAAACTACTTTTCCCATAGTGTAGGATTTGGAAATTAGTCCAAACTAGGAAACACTTAGATACAGCACATACATAGGTAGCAAGCAGAACTCTGTAATGACCTGTTAAGGTTCACATACTGCTCAGTATTTTCTTACTTAAGAAGCAATGTTCAGCCATCTCAGCTCTTGAAATGAGGTAGCAAATTTCTGTTGACAACTCTGAATTCACTTGCAACTCAGATTTCCCTGAAGTCCAAGTCTTGACTCCACAAGACTGATTTCCTTTGTCACCAGTAAGTCAAGTCATTATTTGATGTTAAATGTATAGAGGTAAAACGCAAAAAATGCAATGAAGTAGCATCAATGTATCAATAAAAAGCAGAAAACCTATCTCAGGAGAGGACTGGCAAGCCTGTTACTAAGCAAAAATATTGACAGTGTTTCCCAGAGTGCTAGAATCACTTTATTGTTTTTCCCACATCCTAGCTTGAGAATGAACAACAGGCAAAAAGGATGACATTTCTAAAACTATCCAGAGCTAATGTTTTGAACATACCAAACTTCTGAATGTTCAAATTAAAATGCATGTATGCATTACATACATACTTGTTCTAAGTGTGAAAATAGAGTGCAAAATTGATGTATGACACACACCGCAACCTCTGGGCAATTTTAGAAGGGAAATCAAGGTCTCTGATGTTTTTACATTTATTCTAAAATATATTGACAAGATTTCAAGAAATTTTGATCTGTTTACTTGTTTATTATTGTTTTCTTTTACTACTTTTGTTTTCTTTTACTACATTGTAATTTCATTTGTTACTAGGTAAGCATTCTACATTTCTTTCCTTTTTTTTTAAAGCTAGGCAAGATAATCATAAAAATAAGACTTAGTGGGAAAGAAATACAGGCTGGTTTAAATCAGAAACTCAAGAAAGTTAGAATAATGGTCTCTGGGTAGCAAATTCCAGATCTTTCTGCCTGCCCCCTGTGAAAAGTTAGTTGCTGCTTCTTTCTCCTTTCCAAGCAGTCTGACAATAAGAACTTATAACAGTGAAAATGTGGAGTAAATACTCTGAGAGTGCTTGACAAAAAAACCCCCAAGCTGTGTCTCGAATGGAAAGCTTAAAAAGATATTTTTAATGGCAGAGATTTTGCAAAAAAAAAAGTTTGCTCTTATAAGCCAATGATTCAGTAGCATTTTTGAGATCAGGAAATCCTTTCTCTACAATGGATACTTTGTCATGCCAAAAGACGGATCTAAAATTGCATTGTGACTCATTCATAAGGCATTCAAACATTTTTATTTTCTTCAAATGTCTGGAGTTTGAATCATCCAAATCTCCATTAAAAAAAAAAAAGGCAGCAAGCAAGCACTCTATCCTTTCAGATGGGATGTTTTGAGGAGGGGCTATGCCTTTCTCCAGCCAGTGTGGCCATGTGTGGCACCCAAAGTTTGGTATCAGCACTCAGTGGTGTTTGCAGTATCCCGGGGGCTAAGGGGCTGCTCACCAACTTGTCTCTACAGATTTTTACCTCTAATAGAGCTTTTCAAAGAACAAAAGTACCTTGGCTGTGGTAAGGTATGTGTACATCATTATGACTTTGTACTAGCTATGTACCATTGAAATTAATCTGTTTAGACAAGTTCCTCATCTGATTCACAGCTTAAGTAACATACCCTGAAAAGATTTTCATGGGGTTTTATTAATTTCCTGTTTTGCTTCTATTCAAGTGTTGCTGATGTAAAATTTTTTAGATTAACATGGGAACAGCAAAGATCTTAATCACTGGCATTCATGAAACTCCACAAATTGCTCTCAAAAGAGATTTTATTCTCTGGCATGCTATGTGTTCATAAAAGCACCAATAATGAGTTCACAGGGGGTTGAAAGAATAAGTGCACAGATATTTTACGTCAATGTTCACCTCTGAAATCTGAGTAGTCATCTGTGAGAATTTTTGTTTTAATTCCTAAGAAAACCTATCATGGTTGTTTTGTTCCTACTTTTGGGTTGTCTGCTGCACTGTTCACTGCTGAGCACTTCTCACTTGCGAGAAGTAGAAAATGGAGCCATACATGGAGAAAGTTTATTGTGGTACCTTCTCCTTTTTTCTTCTATATGGGAGTGTTTAGGTTTTAATCATAAATTTAAAAATTACTGGATACAATTAATTAAAAATTTATAGGAGAAGTACTACACAGTGTAGATGATCAAAAATCTTGTTTTTTCAATCAAGTGCAAACCATACCATGCCATTTCTTGATCAAGAACAAGTGCATCACATCACCTGGAACAACTAGTCAGCTCATGCATTTTAAACCAAATCAGTATTGAAATGGCTGGTAGAGTTCCTAATGGCCCATAGTTAACAAGTGATCACTGATTCGGGATCAATATCCTGTTACTACAACAAGTACACTCCAGCATCAGGAATTTATGAAAAGTTAATCAACACCTGGATATTTCTAAACACATTTCTAGCACAGTTGTTGTTACTGCTGTTTCCATCCCAAGGTCTCACCACCAGATGCAAATCTTCATGCTTCTTAGACCATCTACCTCTCCCAAAACTTACAGTAACTATTAGTAGGAAAGAACTGTGAAATATCTAGATCCTTTCTTACGAGGCAAGCAAACTAAGTCCTTGCAAATTACTCACTTAGGTGTCACTGAAATGAAACAAAACACCTCAGATTTAAGACACTGATCTTACAGACTCCTACAAGCCCCTATAGGACTACCTAACTCTACCACAGGGAGCAGTTCTATTTTGGCATGGACACACAGAGAATAATGAGAATCAAGCAAACTTATGCATGTTTGCTAGATTGGTACTCCCTGTCTTAAAAGTTGGTATATTGAAAGAAAGGTGTTCAGTAGTTTGTTTAAACATATTGATTACCGTGACTATATTTTAAAGACAGCTCAATTTTTAGTCTTTTCATTGCAACAGTGATTCAGCAGCTGCTTGCTACAAGCTTTAGAAACTATTTAAAAGTATCTAGAATTACACCATGAGGTTTTATTTTTATTTTTCAGAAAATAGTGTGAATATTTGATTAGTCAGTTCACAAATTTTAATTAATATACACACAAAGTTTAATTTGTAATGAGGGAATATAAGAAAAACCCAGCTGCTTGCACAGCTTGGGAACTAGTATATTCAAACTCTTCAGAGGCACAAAAAGGCATACCTGAGATTCCAAGGCTTAGCTTTAAAAGATTTCCAAGCACTCAACCTTAAAAGCCTTATGAATAGAAAGTACAGGCTCTCCACATCCTCAATACCTGCTTCTGGCTCTTGCAAAGCAGACATTTAAACGCTGTGAAGATTGGCATGCACAATTGTTGGTTAATTGAAGAGATGTGCCATGGCCCCTATACCATGCACCTGTCTGCATTTCCACAAATATATCTGTCTGCAGCACTGTTTTGGAGGTGTTAAATATGTAATTCCATATTTTACAATCTAAAATTAGAAAGAATTTTTTTTCAATTTCTGTCAATTATAATGGGTCTTAAAAAAATTAATTTCCACAGAGCAGTTCTACTGCATTCACCATCACCTGGAATTTTACCGAAAAACATTGTACCTTTTTCTACATCAGGCTATTAATCCAGCAGAATTACCTTTTCAGATTTAGAGATATATATGCAATGTATTACTTCCAGTCTTAGGCACCTCTGTTCAGAGCTGGAACAAATCTATATAAGAATTGCCAACTGGAAAAGTACTGGTAGGGCAACAGATTTGCCGAGGGCTGGATTACACCATGCAACCATAAAAACCCCAGGAGCATGTTTCAGCCACTCTTTCCAGAATAATTTGCCCTTGTCTACTGTAGCAAGTCATATTAAATATAGAAATAGTTCAGTGGCAGCCTTCACTGACACTCACCAGCAGCAGCAAGTGACATTTTAAGGTAGATCATGACTGTGGGCAAAATCCTGATCTCAGTCTCTCTCTCTGGAATGCCATTGACTCCAGTGGACAGGGGTTGAAAGATGGTTAGAATTGAACTGCCTTTTTTGGGAAAATAATTACATTTCAGAATATTAAATGACAACATAGATTGACACTTCTGATGGACAGCATTTTAACTTTCAAAAGAAAGTTACAGCTGGTGAAAATCACTACTACCCGCTGCTAATTTGCGGCGACAACTGGCCATTTCCACAGTATTATGTATTCAGCCACCATTAGATTAGGTGGCTGTTTTCCTTGTGGGGCTTTTGCAGTCCATACTGCTATGAAAACTCATGCAATAGTGGATTGAAGCTTGACTCATTGAATTGAACTGCAAAACACAAACTTCCCAGGAACAGAATATCCATGAATACACCAATCCATCTTAGACAGCTTATGAATGGTTGTCATGGCACAATAAAATTGCTTTAAATAAAACCCAGTTAACTTCCAAACACCACTCCCACTGAAACTAACCTTGAAGCCCACAGTAGAGCCAACAAATAGAACCTACTGGGAAGGAGCTTAGGCTATCACAGCAAGCCATGCCACATATTTTCCTCTCTATAAGCCTTGTGGATCCATGAAAAAGAAACAAAACGTGATCAATTCTCTTTTGCGGTCCATCAGTCTTTAGGTACCAGATCGTCCATCTGTGCCTGTTGGTTGCTAGCACAGGCTGGAACAGAAGTCCGGATTATCTCAGCTGTCACAAAAGCAAAATTCCCGCTTGAGGAAGGAAAGCTACAGTCTGTGCTATGTCTGCTCATCATCCCCTGGCCCTGCCAGCTTATTCAAGAAAAGTTCAGTACTAACAGACTATGAAACTCAGAGGAATAATTTTGCATTTGAAGTAAAATATGCAATGAATATACTCACAAGTAGTTCAAGACTAACAAAGAGCCCAGGAGTATAACTGCTTAAATGCTCCTCCAAGGGGGGGCATATGGCATTCTGCTGTTCTAAAATGAGTTACACAGAGTACAAAGACCCCCATGGTATTGACCAGGAGGCTAAGTAAGAAACTAACCCTTGCAGCTCTTTGTGCTGTAGGAAATATTTAGTGCAACATATTTACATTTACTGTTCTGCTGCTAACAAGAGTGATCTCTCTGGAAGAAGGCACTGTCAGTTTCCTTGGCCAAAAGACACAAAGCAGGAATTTCTTTGAAGTACTGCAGATGGCACAGTGACCCCTACGGACTTACCAATTCTCTCAGTTATAGCGTTACCCCAAACAGGCTTCTCTAGGGATGACAGGGGGTGAGTGTCTTTCCAGATGCAGCACAAAGCATGCCTTCTGAGCTCTGATACCAGCACAGGCAACTGGCAAGACGGGTCTTGGTCTAGAGAGAGTGAGAAGGCAACCAGAGAGCAATGAAGAATTATAAGTAATTAGTCATAAATCTGTATTTAGTCATTTATGGAATGAGACGATCATGGAAAAGTTACCGTTTACTGTACTCTGGTCATGCATTTTGACCAGAATTTTATTTTAGAAGTCCTGGTAGACCATTTCAGAAGTAGACATGGCATGAAGAGCAGCTCTGGCTCCTACCATCCTCTGTACACTCTGCCTGTGTAATTTAGTGGTGTTAGAAAGGTCCAAAGGCTGCTGACATCTTTGTACGTGCATACACACAACAACCAGGAGTGTTTTCTTTTAAGGAGAGCAAAAAATACTCAGGTGAACATGCTCAAGCCAGGAGAGAAAAAGTGAAATATTTCAAGCCTCAGTTACTTTCCAGGTGACCATTGCTTGCTCCTGGGGCCTTCGGGTCCCCAAACCAGCACGGTTTCAAGTGGAGTAATCTCATTCTCAGATGAAGGGCAACAGGTTAACAAGGCACATATGAAGAGCAGTGAGGGCAATCCTTCAGAAACAGCCTTACTTAGAGAAAAAACGTGTTTTTTCACTCATTCTTTCTGTGCACCTTATTGTGAGTGCTAAAACCCTCTGTACTCTGGGCGTCAATAATTGCAAAGCAAACATACTGTGCAATCTTACTCTACAGCTCTGTTTCCTTCATGGATCTCAAAGCACTGTGGAAAGGAAGGGAAATATTGTTATTCCTATTTAAAGTGGATGGTTTCTATTTCACAGATGTAGTTACCACACCACAGTTTCTCATCAGACAGCAGAAATGCTTCTTCAGTGCAGCTCTAACTATAAAGAGAATCAGCCCAGTGGTGCATTTGGACCAAGACACACAAGGGAGATGAATACATGGCTTGAGGCATTTTATTTCAAAGTCTGCCTCTCTAGAGGACATGTGAAGATTAGAGAAGATCTTTCTCACAGACACACAAGTGCAAACACCTGTATGTTCTTTGGGCTTTATTGTATATAATGACTTTTTTTCCATTCTGTTTAACCAGTACATCTTCCCTACAACTGGAAATTGTTAGAAAACAGCAGGAAGGTGGGGTTATGAGGGAAGCAGGGGGAAAAGACAATATTTACATGCTGCTTGAAATATTTTCCAGATTTGAGGTTTCAAGTTGGGGGGAGAAAGAGGAGAGGCCTGTTTTTCTAAA
Source organism: Oreocharis arfaki (assembly GCA_013398015.1). Lineage (NCBI taxonomy): Eukaryota > Metazoa > Chordata > Aves > Passeriformes > Paramythiidae > Oreocharis > Oreocharis arfaki. The sequence goes on from VZRR01010939.1 coordinate 500,689, forward strand.
AAACGTGTGAATTCAAAAGTCAAAATCTTTAAATTTCTAAATGCCAAAATTCAGTGGCATTAAGTCAAAACAGATGTTTTATTTCAGTTTTGCTTTTTTTAAATGGACATAAGTTTGAATGTTGTCATGCCATAACAAGAGTTTCTGTTTAAAAAGTGCTATAAAGAACTTAATTTTCCTTTTTCTGGAATTTTTTTTAAGGAGGTGTCCTCAGAGAGGTCCTAGTAGGAAAAAAGAAGGGGCTTTCTGATCTCCTCTACTTCCAATCCTGACTTTAATCTGCAACGAAAACAGCTCATCTCATAATCTTTATTATGCTGTGCCCAGAAAAAGATGACCCAAGAAGGTGTTAGAATATTCCCCATTGGAAAGTATATGATGATAAAATGTGTTATGGGCACTGCAGACAGTACCTTTTATCACTTATAATTTATGGAGAAACTGTAGGATTTAGTAGGATAAAGTAGGATATAAAAGTGAGGAAGAGGAGAGTACCTTTTTCATTTTGCAATATAGAAATGCGTATTTCTTACAAATTTATAGGTCTGGGTTGATTTTATTTTTATTATTTTTCCTGATACAGTTGTCATAATGTTCAATAAACCTTTTATGATCAATACCTCACATTGTGCATCTTAGTTGCGGTTTTTTTGGAAGATGGCATTGTACTCACTTGAAAGAATATTAGACCATGCAAGCATACATATGCAAAGGTACATGCCTCTGTATTTTAGTTTTTAATCAATTTTAATACAGCATGCTGTAAATACAAAGGGTGGAAAAGAATTCTAAAGGCAGATTTTCTTAACTGTTTTCTGTATTGAAAAAGCTGCTTTGTGAATCATATAATTGCCATTTTTGCATGGAAATGCAAAATCTTTTTTAAATTTTGAAACTAAGCACCTGGCTTCTGCAATCCAATTTCTTTGAAAAGATTCCTGCACCACCACAGTGATATTTATGCAAATATGCCCTCTGAGATGAGCCTGAAAGACTGGGGAGCAGTTAAAGGGATTTTTTGTACAATGGATAAGAATAATCTGAGAGGAAGAAAAGTGCAGTTTCAAACCACAGAGTTAATGGTGTGGATCCTGCACAGAGAGAGGGAGCAGGGAGAGAGAGAAGGGAATATGTGTCTCAAGATTCAAGCTAAGAAATACTAGAATTGCTTTGTGAAAGGCAGAAATTGCTCTTGTGTCTATTTTTGTCTTTTGCAAAGTAAGTCTAAACAGCACAGAAGAGCCCGGGGTCAGATTTTTTAAAACACAAAGGATGTAGATAAGACAGTTTGGGTGCAGAGAGGAGGAGTGTATTTGTCATCCAACTCCCTTTGTGAATCATGAGGTGAGCAACCCATTTTAACTGTAAAAATCAACCCTCACCTCCATGTGCAGAATAATATGAGTGACTAGCATTTCCTCATTTACGTGTTTTTCCATAACCCTTCAAGCAGTGATCATGTCCAAGAGCCATTTGGCAGAGAGCGCGGTGCAGTAGGGGCACCACAGTACAGCAGGATGTCACTTCTTTTCGCTATTAAATCTGCACCCTCAACTATTCCTTTATAACACAGTGCAAGAAAATATCTCCATTTTGTCAGGTTCCTGCATAGCTGGGCTGAGCCTGTGATTTCATGGCAAGGAGAAAGCCTGCAGTTTTCTGAAAGAGTAATTTTTGCTCCTTGTGTCTGGACCTCAGTCCCATGCTGTCTGCTGGGCTGGGGCAGCCTCATATTCACCCATGAATTACCAAGAATTAGACTTCAGCTTCTGGTGGGGTTCATTTACCCATGACAGCATTTCCTGGGGGTGAAAAGGTGGCTTTGGGAGCGGCTGAGCTGTAGTGCCCGTCTCCTCTAAGGAGCCAATGCTTTCTCTTTGGTCTAGGATAAGCAGGGATGTGTCACCCATGGCAGGGAGGGGGACATTGGGTGAGTGGGAGCTCCCTGTGCTCCAGGTCAGCTCCAGCCCAGGCTGTCAGTGTGGAGTTCAGCTTCTGGTGGGGTTCATTTACCCATGACAGCATTTCCTGGGGGTGAAAAGGTGGCTTTGGGAGCGGCTGAGCTGTAATGCCCATCTCCTCTAAGGAGCCAATGCTTTCTCTTTGGTCTAGGATAAGCAGGGATGTGTCACCCATGGCAGGGAGGGGGACATTGGGTGAGTGGGAGCTCCCTGTGCTCCAGGTCAGCTCCAGCCCAGGCTGTCAGTGTGGAGCCTCACCACAGAACAACAATATGTTTACAATTAAATGTTTTAGTATCACTGTCCCTGTGGTGACCCTTGATTCAGCTTGCTGTCCGTGGGGCAAATAAATCCTATTTTATGTTGGCAGCATGTGTTAATGTGGGCAAGGTGGCTTTTGGTCTGAGACAAAGCAAAGCACATCTGTGCTTGGAAAAAGGTCAAAGCACAAAGCAGCTCTGGCCCGAAAAGCTGTCTCCTCCTGCTTCTATTGGGATATTTTCTGTTCTCATGCAATTTTCAGAATAATCACAATCAAATGATTCCAAGCAGCAGCTAAATGAAGTTAAGGAAGAAGTTAATATAAACTACGTGGAAAGATACACACTTGAAAGAGTTTTCAGTGTAAGCAAATGAGAAGTGTGAGACAGTGAGACAAAGAGAGCACTATACCTCTTTCAGCAGGGAGCTGGCGGGAGTGGTACAGCTTTCTGAAGTGAAACTGGAATGTCACTCATTTCCCTAACTATAAAGCCATGTGTCACAGTCCCCTGTGCCACTCTTCAGTGGCTCAGGAGTGAGTCTTCAGTTTGCAATTCAGTTTGCAATTTTTCAACTTAGTTTTTATTGTTTGGTTCAAACTTCCCCCTCCTTAAGTGTGTTAAGATAGGTATTTCTGATTCGTTAAACACAATATGTTCATGTGTGCACTGTGTGCTTCAGGGATGAAGCCTTATTTCAGTGTTTACTAATATTTACAGAACACTATTTACATGTCTCTTGACAATCACAAAATTGTTGTTACTCAGAATGTTCCTTTTTCACTCAGAGTCATCATTCTGAGTTCTTTTGTTTCTTTCTCTCTGGTTTGTTTGCATTCCCTTTACTTTCCAAACCCATCCTGTTTCCTCTCAGGTGATTTACAAAGAAAGTCAGTGACCTTCCACTGTTCAACTCTTGTATAAACTGTCTTGACAGAATTGTGGGCTTTCAGGAAGGGGGTACGCAGAGGAGTCTGGCTCCTTGCATGAGGGTGCAGCTTCCCCAGAGCTTCAGTTTGGGCTGTACATTGTTTGCAGAGCTAAATGGCATCCTTACACACCATTAGCTGCCCAAAAATTAAGCCGGCTGTATCAATAAATTCTTGTCAATCCCTTTGTTTTGACATTAGCCTCTATTTTACTGTAACTGGGTGATTGAAATATTTCTTGTATCATTTCATCATTACTCAGAGCCAAACAAGTGTGGCCAATGACTAATGGCACATTCATTGCGGGTCATGGATACCTGGTGATCTGCATGGGTGCATTGATTTCCCAACATCTACTACATTCAGAAAACATTGTGCAGAATGGGGCCTTTGTAATACAGATTGAAAAAAACCGTTCTCTGAGGTTTTTAAACATGTTTGCTTGCAGTGTGTTTTCAATAATCATGTCTATTATTCCTGTGCTAGTCCAGAGCTGTGTCTTGGCATCTGCACACATTGTATGAATATCTATCTATCTATCTATCTATCTATCTATATCTATATCTGATATCTATATCTATATCTATATCTATATATATCTATATCTATATCTATATATATGTATATCTATCTATCAGATTTTAAAGCTGCTCAGGACTGGACTAACTGTTGCTTCCTGGCATTACCTTAACAAGCAAATTTATTGGCACAAATAGTCGTTAATTAAAACAAGTCAGAAGTGGCTCTAATAGAAGTCTATTTTAAATTGGTGTAATGCAAAATCTCAGTAGAAGCCCAGTTCCGTGAGGTACAGACATCTGATCAAGGGATGTGCTGGAACACGTGCATCCAGTAAACACAAACTCAGCTTCACATGTTTGTACGACATTGAATAGTTGCAGAGAATTGATATTTTGTATCACCACTCCCCATCCTAAAATTCCTCATGCTCCTGCTACAACACTCTCCCTAGTGGGCTTTCCATCAGCCAACAGAAGAAAACCTCTCCCTGAAAACACCCCACAAGGAGGAGGGATGCTGCTGTCTCTATTGCTGGGGGTGTCCAGAGACGAACTGATGGATGGTAGCCCCAACAAAGCAGCTTCTCCCCTGTGGACCAGGGTGAACAGACTCAGCCACAATCTGCTCCACATCTGGTTGCCTGCTCCAGCTTTTGGCACTGAGTCTGCATGGATATTTGCAGCCTGTTGAGGGTGTGATGAACATGTCAATATGATGGTCAAGCATGTCAGTTTTCATTTCATGTAGCATTTCCAAAGTATGTTTTTATTTAAAGTAAGGCTATTTTGAAACTCCCTTTCATTCTTCTGTGATGTCTCACAGATTATGGAAACTCATTTGGGTAAAGCTGAAGTGGCCTTGAGAGCTTAACCTCCATTTTCCACGGGCTGCTCAGGGAATTTGCCACTCTATCCCATGCTGAACTCTACAACAGGCAGACAAAATGGCTTTCAATGTTAAGCTTTGCACATGCAAAAAAAAATTCCAGCAATGTTCACATTTTGCAATGTTTATATGTAACTGCAGAACAGGCTTTCTCCCTGTTGGAAGGGGCTGGACCTAAACAGCATAAAAGCTGTCCCACAACAGGGGAGTATGCCTCAAGTGAAGACAGTAAACAACAAGGAAGGAAAAATGTACAAATGTGGACACCTAGGAAAGTTAATTCTCGTTTTTCTTTAAAGTGGATTGGTTAAATTAAATTAAAATCTCACATAGGTGCTGCAGACACAGAGGTGTGTTTAACAGTATTCACAGGACAGTTTAATTCAATGTAATTAATTAATTTCAGAATTCACTCTTTGATTAAATTCTAGCTCACTTTTAAAATATATGGTTTGTTGACAAGCCCTGAATAAATAGCCCTCCTAATGAGGTTGTTGTTTTGCTAACTTGAAAATGGGAGAAATAATTCTAGAACACTAGTGTTACTTAAGGGGAAGGAGCATTACAAGGAGCTGGTACAAGAGAGTGCCTGGCTTTGTTTTAAATTGCAAGCCTTTCTATGACCTTTCCTTTAATTTTTCAATTCCTGCCCCAGGTTTCTAAGGAAGAGTTCAAGATGCAATTAAATTATAAGAATGTCTCATGGTTTGGTGAGGAATCATTCAGTTTCAGTAGATCTGTAATGACTTGAAACTTATCAAAAACAAGACCAAGCACATTCTCCTAGAGAAATGTGTTTCAAATGGAGCATGGTGTTCCAAGGTTCTGTTCCAGGTACCAAGAGTTGGCAGAAAGTATTACATTCATTTTTGTAGAAAGAAATGCCTGTACTTTTTGTTCAGGGAACTGAAAATTCAGTGGGATCCAAGGTCTGTTGGACAACTGGATGACTACAGCTTCTAGGAAAAACAAAAATAAGCTGGTAAGACAGAGTGACTAATGACTAGTTCATTTATAGCGCAGTTGCTTACTGTTTGAACCCCCAACCTGTGGTATTTGCAGGATGCATGAATATATTGGTGCATAGCAACCTTCCAAACTTGCTAAAAGGCAGATGTTGAATGGAAATCTTCTTTCTTGAATTGCTGTTTATTATCTGAGAAACTTTGGGCAGCTAAAATATAATTCCCCAAGGGGTTATTAGACATTATCTTGAGCCAATGCAGCACTTTAGCACCAAGCTTAAGAGCTCTACTGCACCTTTAAGCCAGAGGGCTCTCCAGCTCCTTGGTTATGACATCCCATGTGAAATCTGCTGGGTAAGGAACTGGAGAATAAAATAATTCCAGTCCTCTAAGAGTTAAAAGCACAGCTGCAGCATTCCGGTAACATCCCGGAAACATCAGCTCCCATAAGAACACATTGACCACAAAAGTCTGTCAAGCTTAAACACAGCAAATTGATTACTGCTACTTTTTAAAAAAGCCCAGTCTAGTGACAACACATTTATGAAGCAGATTTGTAGCTGCAGCTATGGCAAGTATCAAGTGGATTTCCTCTCTGCAAGGAGAGAAGGATGGCAGCAGACACTGTCCTGCAAAGGTCTTGTTCAGCCTTTTCTTTCGAGTCCTCAGCGAGAGGAAAGGTGGGCATCAGTGTCCATCACCTTCCACAGTGATCCCAGCTTTGGTTCATGATCAGCCCCACACCACTCAGCCAGTTTTCCATCTGGTTTACCAACCCAGCAGCACTGTAACTGTGTCACAGTCAACACCCAAGCGTGAGCTAAGACACGGAATGAGGTGGAATGGCCCCTACAGCCAAAGTTTACATGACATCTGATCCAGGCTAGTAACCAAACATAAATGGGTAGATCAGAGCCCAATTTAAGCACCAGACCACCAAACCTCACCATCTCAGACAATGCTGTAGCACTTGAAGCCTAATGAGATATTCCTTTTTATCCTCCAGGACTATTACTTGGGTTGGTTGTCCTCAGCAGGAAGTGAATTGTGTGCCAGCGCAGAGATGTGCAGGAGAGAACTTGATCTGCCTCAGTAGGTATCTCTGAGATGGGAAACTGCCTCTTTCTGGGTGGTATTGATTTCAGCATCTTGCCTTACTGATTCTTCCATGGCACCTTGACAAAAATCAGATTTATCCAGGTTCTGTTTGGCATTAAGTACTTCAAAAACACATACATATGCCAAGACCAGCCTGAGAAAAACTATGTGTGATCTGAAGAATACATGTATTTTTCCTACTTTTTTGATGGCTTATCTCAATGCTTATCTCTTATTTTCAACGATTACAGCACCAAAAGGCCATGATGTTAACAGAGCACAGAACGTGGTATTTAGAGAGTAGCAATAATGCAGCAGTTGAGACAAGGTCTGCAAGCAGAAAAAATACATTTTATTAGTCTTGCTGCTGCTCCAGAAAGAAACAAATAAATTCTGGCCTTGTGTGCACGGAACGTCTTCTAAACATCTTTTGTTTATCTTTCCTTTCTCTACGAACCATGCCCTTCTTACATCTTATGTAAGAGAGGCAGGTTAAACAAACAACGGGCGAAAATGAGAGAAAGAAATTTGATCCATCAAAAATAAAACATATATACATACGTATATATATGTACACCATTTTTCAAATGTTAAGGTGTTAAGTAAAAACATGGATTCAAGCATGGTCTGTTTACTCCACCTTAGGTCTTAACATCTAAAATATGGCCCAGTCCATATTTCTTACATATCACTTTGATTTTTGTTAAAACCAAGTAGCCCAGAAGCTACTTGCCAGCCATTCTATTTGTGCCTGACATGGAGAAAGCACATCCTTTTCTTCTAGTTCTATTTTTCCCCAACATATCTTATGCTACTGCTTAAATCTTAGTAAAGATCTATTCTCCAAAGCATTATAACTGTAGAAAATCAGAATTGCAATCACAAATGTGAAATATTTAGATTCTTGATTTGGAGCAATCTGTAAGCCTAGATGATTTTGCGAGTTCTATTTCCGAAACATATGCAAGCACAGACATAAAAGGAAAGAAACTATTTAAAGATGCCAAAACTCACTGGTGACAGACTCTCACAATATTTCTTTCAACTTTGGCCAAAATCTTTGCTTCTGCTAATACTAAGGAAGCTTGAAGGATGCAGCAAAATAATAGAAGGAAATTCTTGCCTGGCAATTGTTTAAAACCCAGTTCAGCCATAACCTGTGGTAGGTGAAGAAGGCACAGCCTTACTCTTGAAAGGGCAGCTGAAGGCACTAAATACAAATACAATGATCATTGAACTGTAATTTACAGCTTGATCTGAAACTTTCCACAAGAAAACCGCAGTGGTTGAATCAGAGTTTCCACCCGGGTACCAGCATTGCCACCACTGTTCAGGCAGGGAAATGTCTAAACCTGGCAGGGGGCCAGGGCCTCGCCCCTCACTGACACTGGCAACACAGACATGGAAAAGGTGCCCACCAGCATCACTGGTGACCCAGATCCTGATCCCTCTGCTCAGAGGTGGGCAGGCTTTGGGCCACCACTGAATGAAAGATGGGGCCAACAGCAATGCCTCCAGACTTTCTGGAGATAAGACTGAGGGCTGACTCAGGGGGAAACATGCCACCTACTTATTCTTGCAGCACGCGGGATTTTCCCTGAAAACTCCCATTCACGTGGAGCTTCACCAATTTACGGGTAAGGAATCAAGCAAGACAAGCATCATCACACAGAATGAGAAACGGGATCTGCTTACTGGACTTTCTGTCTTTGATTTAGACTTCAGTTTTTACTCAGCTAAGCTACTGTAGATGTCAAAGAAAATTTTGCCTGTGAATCATCTGGGGCTGCTCTGAAGTACTTTGCAAACCAAACTAATTTTTCATTGAAGTAATCTTAGTCTGAGGTTTATGGGATCATCCTGCTAAAGGCCGTTGCCACAAATAGAGCCCTGTGATATCTACCCATGGCCTCAGTAGACTTCTTCCCAGATTTGTGTAGAGTCACCTTCCTTCCATACGTGCTATAGAAACTTTACATCACTAAATAGCCATTAGTGATGAATAGTGAAAGCGTTCTAAAAACTTTCTTATTAATGATGCTGTTCTTTTACATCTTTGTCTGCAGAGGCAAATTACTAGATCTCTTTTTTTGTGCCTGATTCTGCTCTTGTTTATATTAGTGTTAATTTTTAACAGCTCTATTTACTTTGTTTTTCTGTATTAGTATTTTATTGCTTACAGCAGAAACTGGAAGCATTTTTTGACAGCTGGTGAGCCAAATTGTACTTTGTTACATGATTATGCACCAAAAATTAACCCTTGCATTGATTCATTGCAATTAGCAGATTCTCTTCCATAATTATCTTCCACAATTTTCCTTAGTGGTTCCAAAGTATTATTTCCCTTTGTACAAGATAACAAATCTCATTTTGATCAACTTGAAAGAGCCTTTCCTTGAGAAGATCAAGTGTCAAAGCCCTTGTACACATTTGCAAGCTAATAAAACTGCACTGTGGCACTATGCTTGATGTTTCTGAAGCTGAATGAAAGAGCTGAGTGTGGCCCCAAATACTTACCGGATGCTTTTGAGGCTGTTTCATTATAAATTCAAATTTTATATTGTGGAGGACTGAAACAAATAGATATCTGGGTAAAATGGTTTGGATATATTGCCTGGCCTGGCTTTCTGACAAGGCACCAACTATTTTTTCCACAAACAGACAGAAATACTCAGAGTAGAACTCTGTGCAAGCCCCTGCTGTGAAAAAGGTGAGTGCTCTGGATTTAGATTTAATCACATTCTGGTGCATGCTCACTCATGTAGCAATTTGTCTTTTTGCATTAGGAGTAAAATATACAGGTTGTCAGTTTAAAACATGCGTTTTCCCTTCTGCTTCTGTTACTCTTTCACTGGCAGGCCGGCAAGTCCATATTCTGAAATGAATTCTAAGAGTTAGGGTATGTTTTTTTTTGGAAGATCAGATTTTAAGGCTTTTCTCCTAAACATATGAGATCTGAGGTTAGCTGAGCCTCATTCCATTAAAAATGGGACTACAAAGGGGGTATAAGAAAACCAGAAGCAGTCTTCCAGAAGAAAGGGGTCAAGTACCCAGAAAGGGCATGGTATCTATTGAAAAGAGTTTTCATGCTATCACATATTCAGAACCTATTTTTAGTTGCAAAAATGATCGGCAGTGACATGGATTTTGTTGTCAGAAGCAGAATGTCTTCCACGTTCCTTTTACTTGCAGGTGTTTCTTACTGTCTTCTGCCAAACCCAAGAGAAGTCAAGTGGTCAGAAAGATCACTTGCTGCTGATGTAGGGTTTGGCAGTGCCAAGATCCTTGGTATTCACAGCAAGTTTCATGGGTACCCCTCTTCTGGAAGGGATGAGAGCACTGAAGGACAGGACAGCATGGGGGAACTGGTGCAGTTTATCTTTCCACCATCTTCTGAGGGGATGTGCTCCATCCTCAGCCTACTCACTTACCCTACACTGGACGTGAAAAGGCTGAAGGTTTGTGAAGCTGAATTTGGAGAAACATCACAAACACAGAGGAGATGAGGTGGAGGACAAGACCACCCTCTGAGTAATTCATTGACTCAGTCTCCTGATAACACCCAGCAATGCATTACGCAATGCAATCTCTCACCCTGTAATTCTTCACTTCTCTTCTTTTGTGCTGTGTCCCATCAGTGCTACGTGCTCCTGCTCCAGCAATTTGGAGTTGCTTTCCCCCACAGCCTATTGAATGGCTCCAGCCTGTTGAACAACTTAAAAAACTAACACCACTTCTAGCTGCACTAAAAGCTGGCAAATGAATTCTTCAAACATCTGCCAGAGCATGTGACTTCCCATTTTTGTCAGCATTCAGCCTTTTGGTCATATTCTCAGGTGCTCAGTCTCCAGCCTTCCCCCTCAAGCCTGCTTTTCATTTCCTGCCACTCAAAACCAGTCTCTCCAGCCCCCTTTCTGAGAAGGAAAAAGAGAAAATAAAACTATCAGAATAGTCTTTCACAAATTTACAAAGAATAAACTTATCTACCAAGTGTCAGGCATGAAAACTACTCACATCTAAGACATGCTTTTACTTTCACACTGAGCAGCAATGTATAATATCTGAGAAAAATTCAAAAAGAAGGGAGCTTTTTGCAACATCTGCATTTCCAGCTGTATACTCATTCTTTCTTTTTTTTCCCTGCATGGAAATTTGTATACAAAAATAATTTTAATATATTTTATTAAAATAATTTATAAAGATATAAAAGGTTATCTATATAAAATAATGTGATTCTTCTTTGATCTACAACCATATCCATACTTAAGCAGACAAAAAAAATATTCCTAATAGCCAAAGGGAAATGAAAAAAAGGATTGTGTGTTAAACAGCACCAGTGTTGATGAAAATAGATTCCAGCCACTTGATGTTCACATTGTCTGCACCACTTGACCAAAAATATTTTCTTGGGGCTGAAATGCAACGTGGCAACTGAAGCAAAAAAAGCAAATGGCAACTGAAAAGGTAGCAAAGCATTAGTCATTGAGCCCATGAGTCCATGCAAACTACTACTAAAAGCAAGAGAAAAGTCTTCTGTGGCAACAAGGTGCTCTTAGTAACAGACACCCAAATAATGCTACAATACTCATTGCAAGAGTCTCTCAATAGAAGATGGTTATCACTGTGGCTATGAAGAAGACAAGGCTTCTAGGGGAAGATAAATCCTTTTATTAGACTAGTTGGTGTACTTGGAAGAAGTAAACAAGCTTTGAGGAGCACAAACTCTTCTTCAAGGCACAACCTGAAACCACTTTCAGCCTATTCTTACCCGAGCCACTCCTCACTCCTCAGGACAGGCTCCCAGCTGGGCTATTGTCACAGAAGTGTCCCCAGCCATGGGCTGCTGGGACTGTGGCCTTGCTGTAGCAGTGAGCAACCTGGAGGCTGCAGCAGGAAGGGAGAACCCATGGAGACAGGAGATTGGCAATGCTGGCATGACAAGGGGGTTCCCTGGCTCAGGAACCCACAGGAAAGCCACGTCCTGTGGCTGTCCCCTGCTGTTACCTTCAGGACTTTCTCTAGGGCTCCTGGGGGACAGTTGTGCACAGTGGTCCAGCACCGTGGGGAGTTTCCTGTGTGCCTCCCACTCGCAGTCCTTCAAAGCAGAGGCAGAGAGAGCACCACCCTCCTCCTAGCTCCCAGGGAAACCCACTTCTGACCCTGTCCTAGCCCTAAGAGGCTGTCCCCTCCTCAGCATGCCTTCACTCTCACCAGGTTCAACTCCTTCAGGGCCCTGCAGGCAGCACTTCAAGTCCCCGTCACACATCTGAAGTGGGGAATTTTTCTGTACAGCTGCAGGGGAATCCCGCATTGCAGGAAAGCCAGGTGGGCTGTGCTGGCTTGAGCTGTGCCAGAACTGTGCTGAGGAGAAGTGCTTCCTTAAGAATAAAACCCCCACCGCTTGCAGCAGTGGAAGAGCTCCTGTCACTGCAGCAATGCACACACCTTGTTTTTCAGGAGAGGAGAGGAGTGGAGGACGTGTGTGACGACAGCTGTGGGTGACAGACAGCCCAGGGCAGGTGCCACAGTGCCAGAAGGACCCAGCCTCACTTCTCAGCCTGGCTCCCAGGGAGGAAAGCAGCTCCCAGGGAACAAAGCTGCTGCTTTCCCAGTGTGCTGGGGAAGAGGCCACTCTGGTGAGCTTTCACACCGCTGTCTGTGGGAGATTTTCTTATTGGGGAGCTTCCAGCAGCCCATGCAATGCTCTGCCTATGCCTTTGACAGTCCTCACCTTCTCTTAAATACCTCCTTGGCTGAAATGCCAGGCTTGTGCTGCAACTACCTCCAAAAGCCTTTCAGGTGCTCTTTTCCTGCATGCTGAATCTGCCCAAGTGAAGCCTGTCCCAGCTTGCACACATCCTTCTCACTGTGCTTCCCAATCCGGAGGTCTGACTGTACAGATAAGTTACATAATGCATAATGTTATCAGAAACTCGTGCAGTTTCTCATTTTCCCAAGATCCCAGCTCTTGGCACACAGCAAGGTTTTGGCATTCTGTTTTATTAAGTATAGTTCTAGCCCTTGTGGAAGTAGGATGATTGAAAAAGAAGTGCTGTCAGTTCGGAAAAAAAAGGGCAACCAAAACCAGAATCCACAGTTATTATAAAAAATACATGGTGTCAGATGATCTCAAGATTTCTAAAGGCTTGGGGTTGGCAATAAAAAAAAACCAACCTGCCTCTCATTCCTTGAGTCTGGAGAGAGATGTATCTGTTCTGCCAATGCACTGCAATAGAGATTTCATTCTCATCCTGTTATCATCCATCATCACTCTGCCAGGCACAGACACACACAATTTCAAGCAGTCTGGGCCACATCCTTATTTAGAAAATAATCTCAGCTTCCTTGTACTTTTGCTTGGTGCCCGCTCATGCCATGCAGCACATTAACATAACAGCTGACAGAATTAATCAGCAGTAATAAAAGCACTTGCATGACTTGACCCGTATAATCTATTTGAGGACATCTCTCTCTTGCCTCTTCTTTCACCCACCCTCTCTGTTTATGTCTAGTTCACTTATTCTTACCTGTCATCTGCAGATCAATTTAAACATGCTGCAGCACTTGGGTGATTACTGAGCTGCACAGCAGAAGTTACTTTTGGCAGTGGCTACACAAAGCAGGTCAAAGAGAGCTGCAAAGCTCGTTTTAGGCAGCATTTTTTTTTGTTTTTCTTTCTCTTTATGAAGACCTATATTGGAAAAATGTCACCAAAAAATGTTCTCCCCTCCCCCAAAAAATCCAATTAAGTTAAAAAAAAAATATTAACAGGCAAAGCAAAAAAACACCCACCCAAACTTTAAAACAAAACAAACAATAAAATAAAACAAAAACAAAGAAGGGAAGGAAAAACAACTTGGAAATGAGCACAAGATTTATTATGTGTGATGGGAGATATCACTCGTATGTCCTGGTGTGTTATTGTTGTTAATGAAGTATATTTAATACAATCAAAGGACACAAAAGGTAAATGTTCAGACCAGGGAAATGAAATTTTTTACAGATCTGTGAGCCTTCCTTGTGAAAAGAAATGAAAATGCCTGATTTTATTTCATGTGCAATGAAGTAAATTTTGAAGACATGAGCAATTCTATAAAGGACCATTGAGGAAGAAGTAAGGCAACGATTACCATTTCAGCTATAATGCAGGTAGAAAGATGGCTTTCTGCATAGAGTGGTGGTAGACGTGAGGCAAGTCAAGCCACGGGAAATTCCTTCTCTTGAAGCTACACACACGCATGTTTTACCCTGGGAATACTGGTTCATGTTACTTCCTGAGGGCTTACCCCAGGAGACTTGTATTGGTGGGATCATCTGAGGGGAACTACTGCCTGGCATCTCAGCTGACAAGCTGTGACAGCAGACCTCCAGCACTGGTCTGGCTCCTCCTGCTCCCCTGGGTGCAGGTGACATCCAGGATGCACTAGGAGAATCTGATATTGCAACTGACATGGAAAAGGATTCCTTTCTTCCTCTACCTTCTCATGCACATGGTGTGACTATCTAACCTTTCTCAAGAAAGTTAAAGTAGAGGCCGATGCAATTCCCTGTGCTACTTTTAAATTTGGAAGCATGCAAACACACATGCAAGCAAGGCATGGGCCAGGAGACCTGGGTGGCTGCCAGGGTAACGCTGCATATTTAGGGGCTTCCTCAATTAGGCAATTACATAACTGCTCCCCTGAAATAGCCTAATGATTATAAGATTCATTCTCCACCTGAGTCAGAAATGTATTTCCCTTCCTTCTCTCCACATTGTTGTGTTGATAGATGCCATTTGCATAATTTGTGCCTATAAAGGTATTGCAGGTGAGGATGAATAACCCTAGCTTATTGAATACACTTCCTATTTGTTTTGCCTGTATACTATCCAATTCCAGATGGCAGTTTTTCCAACTGTGTTTTATTGATAAATTTGCTCAGTACATCTCCTATTTCGTACTTGGTGCCATGCCTATGGAGCTGCCCAGATAGAGTTGTGTGGGGCAGTGCAGGGTTTCTGTTTGCTGGCTCTAGGATATAATCAAGCTTCAAAAGAATATGAGCATTATTAGGCCAGGTTCTAGAAACAAGCTCAGTCCTTCAAAAAGTGTACGTCTTAACATCTGAACACTGGTAAACCTTCACTGCTAGTGTGTTGCAAAGAGCAAATCTGAAAACATAATTTCTTGCGTTTTTTTCTTTTTTGAGTGCAAACAGTGGGAAAAGATTTTTGGTTAAAGATAAACAAATCTGGAATGGATGGGAAATGGTTGGGTTTACTTTTGATTTTTCTTGTGTACCATCTCCTGGCAGTCCTTAATAACAACTCTCCTCTGAGACTAAAGCTGTTGATCCTAATTAGATTTGCTAGAAATATCAGCTTTTTGGATAGGCACTCTGGTGTCTCATTTAATGGTTGAACCGAACCAAACCATTCACCAACTGAAGAATTTCTGCAGGTATTTTAATTTGCTTTGAATTTCCCTAGTGGCTTCTACAGGCAGTCAGTGGCCAGTAACAGTGCTTTTGGCCTGTCGTATTTTCTTTGCTGCAGCCAGTTCTGTTGGTTCTGCTGAGTCTGCTGAGCCTGGATCCACTGGAAAGCTCCAGCTATCTGAGCCTAACAGAGAAATGGAAGGGGTCTTGAACAAATGTATTCAGAGAGCAATACTTGCTTCAGTTCAACTTGAAAAGAGCTGGGAGGCTCAGCCATTTACATCTAGTACCTGGAAGAGGATAAGCCAACTTTTCTAAGGGTGGAAGGCATAAAATAGCCAGCAAGCCATGATCATGAAAGGGAAAAGAACTGAGTAAAATTCTGCATAGCTGGAAGCCTTCAGTAGCACCAGTAGCATAGAGTACATAGAAAGAAGCCTTGACATTTTAAAAACAAGTGCAAGAAAAAAGGAAGTTTGTTATAAAAACATGCATAAGAAATTCATCATTGTAAAAACTTGAGAAGAGGAGCAAAAAGCATGAGGGCCAGCAGAGATAAGAACAGTGAGAAGAGATCTCAAAGAGACTAGGACTAAAACAACTAAGTCAGCGCACATGTTGGAACAAATGGTCAGCTTTGAGAAAATGGCCAAGTTTTCAACAGTAATGAACAAGGGAGAATGTCTGATATTAGTGGGAAAGTTTGGACAATTTCTGTTCAAGAATTTTACAAGGACTGGCTGAGAACTTTTCTGAACTCCCTCCTTGAGTCAGTTTTGGTTCTGGGTTTTTGTTTTTCTTCAGCAGCTGTTGGAATATAGGGGAAAACCTGGAAGGAAAGATGAAAATCTTTTAGGACTGTGCCAATATTTAAAACAGGTAGGTAAGGTGAAAGTTATTACATGGGTGCTTGTCTCTGAATCTTAAAGAATATATCCATATATCTCTCCCCAGTCTTAAGAGAGTGTATCTGTATTGCACAGTGCAGCTCTTGGCTGAGATAATATCTTAGTTTCAGGAACAATATAGCTGTATCAGTGCAGCCTCTGCCCTATTTTAATTAGCCTGGGCATACCACTGTGCTGATGCAGCTAAACTGTTCCCAGTTCTGGAGCTGGTTCAGTTGGAGTTATGTCAGGTATTGTGGTATATTTTAGTATTGCACCATAAAGAAAGAAAGGATAGAATCCATATGTCTGGCCATGCAGTACAGTGCTCACGGAAGGGGTCATACTTGCACCAGTGATGAAAACTTCAAGTTAGAACAACAGGCAACAACACAATAAAAGTCTCACTATCCTTCCAGCAGGGTAATTCGTAATTGTCTTCAGCAATTGTGCACTTGCAATGTTACAAACAATGATATATGAGCATTCATGTGAAATATGGTTCAGATGTTGCCACTATATTATGTACTACTGTGCACAAGATTTCTTCGTGCAGATGAAGTCAACAAGATGGTGCCAGCCTCAAAGATTTATGCACACAAAACAAAAAGGGAAAAAAAAATGTTGAGAGAAAACTCTTGATTAGAAAGGGAAAGAAAAATAAGGAAGGCATAAAAAATCACTGCATAATCTGGAGCATGGTCTGTTGAAGAATAGAGGATGGGATCTCTCATCTGTGTATCATTTTGTTTTTCTTTTCTGTAGCTGAGTGTCTGCTGAGTCTTTTGGAGTCTTACGGTATTTCTTCCACAGTAACTGCTATGGAAGCTATTATCCTAATTGAACAGATAACTTGTGCAACCCACAGGCTAGGACTTGGTTTTCTCCACTGCCAACTTTTCATTTCCCCCCAGCAGATTTTCTTCCTTATTTAGTGCCACACTCCTCATATTTCTCTTTTCCTCCCTGCTGTGAAAGTATGTTTCTTTTCTGCTCTCTCTAAAGCTCCTCCTGCCTGAGGAGAAGATCTGGGGTCCTGCAGAACCATCCACAGGCTGCTCATAATGAGGAAAACAGCATCTGCAGGTTCTGCTGGCTGCCTGGGGCAGTACCCTCTCAAGTTATCCCAGCAAAGCCCTGCTAGCTGAGAAGCATTGCTGGTTATTGCTGTAGGAGTGGATATATGGCCACCTACTCCTCCAAGGCAGCACTTCCTGCTCCAGTGTACCCTCATGATGCCCGGTAGATCAGCTCACAGTGTCGTGGCTCAGGCTCTGGTATCACTGGTGCAGCTATGTCTGTGCTGTGCTCAGGCATCTGCTGGCACAGGGGAACCCCCTGGCTCTGCATGTGCATGGTCCCTTCATTTCAAAGAACATCGGTGCCCTGACTTGAATTTATTTAATTGCTTTTGTCACTAAAGTGACAAGCAGATAAAATTCATGGGAGCGCAGACTAGAGGTAAGCCCACCTGGCCACAACACAACTGATCCTCCCTCCAAAACAGAACAGAGATTACAGACTCCTGTCATCTCCTCAACATTCAAGAACTTTCACCCCTAGTTGCAAAACATACCTTCAACATCCCTGAATGGGCACGTGAAACCTTAAGAACAAAGCAGTGAGAAGAAAGAATGAGGAAGAAAAAATACTGTCTGTTTCTATGGCTCCTGCAATGAAAGGAGAAGAGAGAGGTAAAGGAGTAAAGGAAGCCCAAGACTATTTCATGGTGGCAGTAAGGCTTTCTTTCCCAAGCTAACACCCAATCTGCTTTACCACAAGATTAAGGAAGAAAGAAATACAATCTGCATGATTAGTTCCAGAATTTGCAGAGATGCTTAGCTCTGCTCTCATAGTAATGCTTTTGTGTGTTTGCATATGCTTTTTAAAGTCTTTGGCAACCTCCCATCACTACAATGTTTTCACTGCACACATACGTGTTGTACTAGTAACTTATATTGTCCTTTACCTTCCCTCATGTCAGCAGTATTGGCTTCTGGAACTAATTTGATGTCCTCTTTCTCCATTCTTATTGTAATCAAGCATTCCTTCTCAGCTATTTTTGTCATATTTTGGGTGTAATATTTCTAACTCTGACTATTTGAAAGTTTGGTGTTTTTTTGGATTTGGGTTTGGATTTTTTGGTTGTTTTTTTTTTAAATTTAAGTTTCTAGAGTTCTATAGGTTTCATTTGAAAATTAATTTGCCCCTGGGATTACAGAGAAAAGTGGAAGCAAAAGTGAAAACTTCCAAAAATCCAAAGCAAATGGAAAGAATTGCACAGCTGGTATTTTTCTATCTTGTGATTTTTAGACCTGCCTAATGATTTTTGGACTTTTGAATGCATAGGGCTGGTGCCTGAGCTTCAGTTGTGCTGAGGGGACATGCTCTTCACATGCTGAAATTCTGGCACTTCTTAGGGAAGAAAGCTTTTCTCCAGACGTAACTCAGCCTGTAGTTCAGGACGCTGCCCATGCAAAGAAAGGAACAAATGCTGGGCAACAGAAGATCCAGTTGAAGGAAGAAAGGTGTCCTCTTTTCTCTCAATAATTGTAGTTGGATGTTTGTTTCTCCACTTTCTGCCGGTGTTTTTTTGATCACTCAACCATTACCTCCCTGCCTTTGCACTGCAAAAAGCTTACACAGAGCAGACATGAGTTTTCACTTATTAGACAGGGATAGCCGATTTCTGAAATTTAGATTTTAACCCCACTGGATCAAAAAAGAACTTACTCCTGATTTAAATCTTTACAAAGTAGGAAATAATTGGGTTTATGACACACTATGTTTCTTCTGAGGTTTTTTTTTTTGATGTGTAAGGTCTTGTTACAGCTCTGTAGGCAGAGCCCAGGGTCTGTCAGCACAAACTGCTGGTTTATCTGTCCTATGGACACCCCTGCACTGCCAAGTCTCAGCTCTAAGCCAGTTCCCAATACACACACTGTACTATGCAGCCCAGGACAAATGCACACTTGAAGTAAAATAACTCTTTTCCTGCATTCTCTGCACGTATCGTGTATCTGTGTTTCATACAGCTCTGGTAGAAGTTATTCCAAAAATGAAGGTGCTAAAAATATCAAGAACTGAAATAGCATTCACATACTACAGCTTTTTTTTCCCATGAGGTATATGTCCGTCTTATCAAGAAATGTTAACAAGACTTTGTATACATCCACATTACAAACAAAATGATACCACATTTTTTTAAATAACATATTTTTTAACAGCATGTACACAGACATTTGGCTAATAGTCATTGGAAGACATGGCACAACACTACCCCAGTTCTTGCATTAAGAACCAAATAGAGTCTTTCTTCCTCTTTTCTTTACTTTCATAAATTAGATACACAATGTGCCCCTTTTGGAAAGTGCACACCACATTTCCAACATTTAGTCCTAATGAAAACCAGAAGGCCATAGTCTGGCTGCTCTGGAGCATGTGTGCACTGCAGAGAGGAGGAATAAGGTCCATTTCCTCTGTTTGTGTGTCTCTCGTGAATGAAATTATGTCTCTGCAAAATGGTGGGGTCGAGAGGCTGCAGGTCCATGTCCTGAGATTCAGCCCTGTGAGCCTGGGACTGTGCAGGGTCTCTGCTCATGCTTCAGTTCTGATGGACATCAGGGCTGGGGGGAAGAAAAAACAGGGGAAAAAACCCCCCACTTTTGTATGATCAAAATCAGATTTTAAAAGCTCTGGGTTGGAGAATTAGGATGTATCTCTCTCATCTTGCATGTATTTTGATGTCAGGATCCTCAGGAGCACATTTTGGCACCAGAGCTGAGTGCTCCAGAGGCAATGGGCATGATGGAGACAGTGCTGGCAGAGATCTGGGACAGCCTCACCACAGCTGAGCAGTGAGTGACCTGCCAGGGAAGTTCAGGGGAGCCCCTGGCACTGTAAGGTCTCAGGCAGAGGGAAGTCGTGGCACTGTGGGCTCCCCACCAACCTCCCATTTCCCCGGGTGCCTGGGGACACTTCCATGGGCAGCTACGGGAATGTGGATCTCCCGCCTGCAGCACAACTCACCCATGAAACAGCAAGGGAGTCGCTGCTATGGTCCACAGAAAATTGGACAGGAATACAGCACACTCTTAGCTAATATACCTAAAAGTCTGCTGAAGGCATTGGAAGCAGCCAAATACTTTTCTCCCTCTGTAAATACATATGATTTCCCTGTGTCTCTGCACGACACTGCTGGATAAGAACAGCCACACACTGTACCAAGATGTACTTTCCAAACAGTAATCAAATTTGCCTCGTTTATATTCACAGGCTTTTTGGATCTTCTTTCTGAAAAAAATACATCTATAAAGTTCCTGTTCAAGACTGCTTGTCTTGAAAGAAAAATGTTGTAGAAATTCATCAAGGGATGATGTGGGGGTTTGTAACTGAAGATTTGCAGAGAATAAGGGGCAGGCTGAGACAAAAATGTCCCAGGCAGGGATCGCTGGGCCAGGAGCCAGGTGCCAGGCTGGCATTACTAAAAAGATACCAGGAACTAGTGCTCGGGTGTCCCTCTTTTCACTCGGGGTCTGCCTGTGCAGAAATCCACCTCCTGCACCTGCAGTGAACTGACAGCATGACTGTGTGGAAAGGAAGAGTGGCTGAGCCATAAATAAACTCTGCTGGCTCTCAGGGAGACCAACAGCCCTTTTAGGCTACAAGTAACACCATTAAAGAACATGACTGACAAGGGAAGAATCTCATGGTGAGGGAAGGATTTGTTGCTTCCTCCACATAACAAATGGAAAACTCTAAGGAGGAGAGCACTAAATTACACGTGCGATCTGCCTGGAGACACAGAAAGTCAGAGGTAATGTGCAGTTGACAAGCAGAGCACAGGAAGAAGAAAACACTCTGTTGTGCTAAACACATTACACAGCTCTCCAAGGGCTTGCAGGACAGAACACTGAAAACTCCAAAGGATGCCAGTATGAAGCAAGCAGGACTGGAGTTTATTTTTTAGGAAGTTTCTCAAATTCAAACATTCGACTTTACAAAATAATAAAGGGACAATTAAAAGACCACTCAAAGAAAGAAATAATTCCAAGAATTTTATCCGTTTAATCAGAAAACACAAAGTAATGGTGTGACTGGTTCATCCAGATCTAAACTCCAGATCTCATTGTTTAAATAATAACTGTGGTTACTCTGCTAGCACAGAAATAGTTTCTTGCAAAATATTTTCTTCACAGATAAATAGAACAATCCATACATTCACAGTCTATGAGGGAAATGAGAATTACATTGGGAGTACAAATAAACACATAGCTTTGGTTTGGCACTATGTGCTGCTGAAGTACACTCTGGTTTGTGTGCACCAGAGGTGGATCCAGATTCCCGTAATTTTTAATGCTACTT
Organism: Oreocharis arfaki; assembly: GCA_013398015.1. NCBI lineage: Eukaryota > Metazoa > Chordata > Aves > Passeriformes > Paramythiidae > Oreocharis > Oreocharis arfaki. The sequence goes on from VZRR01010939.1 coordinate 521,978, forward strand.
GAAGCTAACTGGCAAGGCAGATCTGATGGTGCTGTTCCCATTTATTTGCCTATTTGGAGCAAGCACAAGGGATCTATTGTTCAGCCACACTTCCTGCAATGGATTAGGAATAAAGCTCAGGTTGCTGTCAGGGTGGCTGTTGCAGGGAATCCATTGACATGATTAAGGCATTACAATGGCAAAAGAGGAAAGGAGATTTTAATCTACCCATTATCTCCCCAGCTTTTTCTGCCAGGTAACATTTTTTTCTGCCAGGTAACATTTTTTTGTATGCCAAGTAACATTATCTGTTTCTCTCTTTATAACTCTATAGCACCATTTTAATCATATATAGACTTGCCTTAATGTGAGACTAGGGATATATTTAGGAGGAGTTGGAAGTCAATTTATTTAAAAGGAAAACCTTGGGAATGGGAGCTTTAGGAGAATGTTAAATAGCTAAGATATGGCCATGTGAATAGTTGTTGTTGCATCTAGACAGAATACTTTGTAATGAAAAATGCTTATAGACATTTCATACTTGTAGCCTGCCTACAAAGGGAAGATATGGACAGTAATGGACCATGTGAATTTATAGAGCACAAATTATCCAGCACTAGCTCTGTGCCCTGACACCCTTAATTCATAATGGATATGACATACCTCATTCCACTTTTTAAAGTAAAAGTGGTAGCTTTCTTTTGAATACATAAATGCAAGACTTTACAATCCATGACAGAGTGATGGGGGGGAGGGAAGAGGCAGTTTGCAGAGAAATGCCTGTTTCTAAACTGTTATTACACCCTTGTCCTACATGAAAGCAAGGGGTCCCAGCAGGTCCTGAGGAGGGTTCAGTATGATGCAGTGAAGAGAAAGGACCGGGTAATGTGAACTGGTGGGAACACGGACCTTTAAGATATGAAAGGGGTTAATTTTTTCAGAGAGCAGTAAAACTTCAAAACTCCTTAATTCAGTGCAGAATTAACCCAGCAATAGTTTTCAGCAATCATACATGTCTTTATGCAAATCCTGTTCTAATTCAACCCTATTCCAAATAAAAACAGGTCCCACTAAAACCAAACTCTATGTGATTTAAAAATACATCTTATAGTGCTTGCTGAGGAATAAATTCCTCTTTTGAAAGAAGATAGGAAAACCTGACTTGACAGCCAACACAGAAAGAAGAGCATTCTTCCTCCCACAATAATAACACCCAAAGGACTGCAGGGATTACTGTGAATATTAATATAAACAAACAGGCACTGGAAATTTATACCTGGTATTTATTTGTGAGTTCAGTCATGACCCTTAGGAAGGAAGGAAGGAAGGAAGGAAGGAAGGATAAGAATCTTTGCAGTTCCATGGTATCATTTTAATCCTATACTACTTATCCTACCAACTACAGGTAGAACTTTAATGATAAATAGAAGTTTTGAAGTTTGAAGAGAGTGAAGAAAAGTATTCTATGAATAAATTCTAAAGTAATTTATTCAATCAATGAAAGGGCATAGGCTGAGTCACGGTGGTTTTTCAGTAGAAGTAAACACCTAGAGAAATAAATTAAACTAACACAGATTAGGAGATGGATGTTAAAATCTTTCTCTGATAGTTTTTCTCATGTTCACAAAACTCAGTGCCTGAAATGTGAAACTTTGTCTTTACTAAGACTCAGATTCAGATCGTCTTGACAATTGATGGCCATCGCAGCATTGTCTTGGCAGACTGAGAAAAAGAAAAAAATAAAATCTCTTTTAGAAAATAATAGGGAAATATTAGTCATTTCATACAATAGGATATAATTATATAAAATTAATTAAATTCCATTTCTTTGCAATCATCAGCATTAACACTTAGATAAAATTGAAGTTTTGTTATTAACTTCAAAGAAATAAGGATTTCATCCTTAATTATATTTTTCAAGTGCAATTTTAGGGCCTAGTGCAGAACCTTCTGAAGGTAACAACAAAAGACTCTGGTTGATGTCAGCGGATTTAGTGGGAGTAGGTGGTAATTTAACAATGCATAAAGGAGCTACTGAAAATACACTGAACAGTTTTGAAAAAATACTGAAAAGAATACTTCCAAATCTTCTAGAGTGTCTACTTCAAATTCTGTACAATATATTAAGTATATATAAGTGTGAGTGAAATGAAAGGAGTTTTTTAAAGTTCGAGACTTCTGCTTCTGAAGTAAGTGAAGTTTTGCCTCCCATTTTTATTGGAAGCAGTCCGAGTCTTTTATAAAGCAGCAATGCAGAGAAAATCATGAAGTATTTGGTAAAACTGTATTGCTAAGGCAAGTTTTTTCATGAAAATTATTCGTGTGTGCTGACACAGTCCTTTCTTCTTTTTTAATGTAGTTTATTGCAGAACATGCTTATGTCAAACAATTACTGATAAACAATATTAAGCCACATTCCATTAAATGCTCACCTGATAGTTTTAATTGGTTCAAGAGAGACTGGAAAAGCACATTCATGGGTGGAGGGTGTGGTACCAGATTTGGTCTCTTTGCTTTTCTTCCTCTTACTATGCAAATTTGTCCTTCTTTTCAAAGAGGTGATGAAGAGCCACACGTATTTATTCCAAATAAGATCCAAACCCAAGGGCTACACTCCTGCAGCCAGCCAGTAGTCCTTTCTCACAGCAGATGTCCCTGACTTCCCCGGGAGTCCCTCAGGCAAGGCCATGGATGGTGTCCATATCAATCACGGCCAATTCTTCCTCATAAGGCAACGTTGGTAGGATGCAACTGATAAATAACAGGTGGTCTGTGCAAAGGAATGTAGGCACATAACAAAGGCTGTATAGGGTTAAAACACTGGGATTTTGCCTGCAGCTGTCCACGATAAATATGCATAAGTTCATTTTTTGCTTAGTTATGGATTCATCCACCTGTTTTCCTAAGAGTGCCAGACATTTTGAACTCTAATTATTACCAGGTCCTATCCAAAGTCCATTTCAGTTAACACAAAAGAAGTTGTCAGTGATCTTGGGGAGCAGGGATCAAGCCATATGGAACAGTTTCACTACCATATTTATATTACAGATTCTCATTTTTGACCTTATATTTGGTCTTTCTGCAACAGACTTAAAAATTCTGTGCTGTTCTTATTTCCAGGTAGTTTCTGAAAATAAACCTGTGATCCTGTTAAATTATTCCAACAGATACTGTTGCAGGACCACAAAGTCAGTGGAGGGTTCAGAGCTGCGGCACCAGTGAGCAGAGATGGACGTTGCTCTGCTGATGGCTCCCATCTCAATTCAGCCTCCAGACCCTCCTGGATCAGCTTTAAGGCTCTCTCCTGAGCTGATTCAGCTGCAGCACAACATTGCCCATGCAAAGCAGATGAAGTGTTGCTGCCACAGAAATGCTGCCACACTTCCTTCTCCAGACCACCTCTCTGCTCCCCAGTGACACTCCTGATGCTTCTTGCTTCCCACCTGTTCCCCTTGACTATGATCTAACCAGTTTATGTCTGACAATTATCTCTATTGCCTTGGTGCCCAGGTAAGGCCGTAGGGTATCCTGCAGGCATAATTCCATCAGTAAGTCCACAGGTGGAACCACAGCCTTCAGAAATATAACCTTATCAAGAAAATACCTGTAATCTGTGGCTGCTCCAGAAAACTTCATATTGTGATTTAACAAACTAAAAAACAAACCAAAAAACAGTGATGGCAAAGGAATACCTAAATTCTCATGGGCATGACTGAACAGCTGTGTAAATAATCAGATGTACAAGCTATCAAGCGTTACCAGTTTCCAGCGAGTTTTGGGATCCATTTTATAAATCTAGAATTGCATCAAATAGTATACTATTATATAATAATATATTGATTATGTAAGCCATTATGTTGTGCAACCTGGCCTTCTCTGTGCTCTATTTTCCCTCTTAGTGAAACAATCAGTGAAGCAATTTCTTGACCATGGCTACTCTGAATCATTATGCCTTATTTTATAACAAAACCTCAAGTTAATCAACATCAGACTTATCTCTTTTTATTACTGTTTATTACATTGAAGATGTTGGCTATTCCTGGAACTGAGGCAGTAGAAATGTGGTTTGCATGTTCACTGACACCTCTCTGCACAATTATGTTCTGGTGTGGGTCACTCGGGATGGAGATGTATGTCAGCCAGGTTTTGGGAGGTTCGTGGACATGATGAGGTGACACTGTCCCAAGAAGCTAGTGCACACAAAACAAAAAGAAATCAGTCTTCCAGTCTTGGCAAGTAAACAGAGGAAGAGCTGGCCTAGACTTCTTTCTTTAATACATCTTTAGTTGTTATTTAAATTTCTTCATTACTACTTTATACTCATGCTAGCAGACTAAGCTAAAATATCTTGAGTAGTTTTCCTTTCTTCAATATTTTAATTTACATTAGATGTTAGCTAGACCTACTTATGTGACCTGTCACTAACAGGCAATGGCTTGGAAATGGAAAAAAAAACCCAAACCAACCAAGAAGATTATTTCCACAAATCAGTTTGTTTTTCAGAGGCTGGAACACAAAGTTTGAAATAGCTGCTCTTAAAAACACACTGGTGAGTCAGGATGTATTTCCTTGCTGCTAACCACTGTTCATGCAGCAGTGTCATGGTTATTTGAAGAAGAGATGGAATCCCCCCACTGGATCTGGATGGGAGAAGTCAGCCTGCTTGCTCAGGGTGACCCAGGAGAGGCTGAGGAGAGCTGAGCTCTTGGTGGTCCAGGTTTAGGTTCACTTAACTGATCCCTGCTCTCTCTTTCTATGTGGTCTGTAACCAAATCTTAGATCAGATCTATTTTCTTGATGGATGTACTTTTTAAAAATAGAAAATGCACTAATTTCAGCATAAAAACACTGGGTAGCAATTTTAGCTTCTGAAAGTTGCTGCAGTTCTGTGGATGTTTAATTATTTACTCACTTTTTTTTGAGACATCAGCATTTTAGAAAAGATTATATACCCTAGTTAGAGATTTTTATTGGAATACATTGTATTAAAAGACAGTGTATGTAATAGAATATTAAATATTAAAACACAAGGTTCAATGCATTTTATATGCATCATATAATTATTCTTGTTATAAACTATTAATACTGTAAAACTGATTACTAAATTATAAGTATTTTCCAAAGTCCCTAAAATAAGACATCTGGTTACAAGAGAATCTCGTGTAACAGTTAAAGCAATTTCCATATCCCCAGGTGTAAAGAAAGCTCAAAAACCTAACTTGAATGCAAACTGAACAGACCAAAAGAGAATAAAAATACACACTGTTAAAGACTGCTGCAAGCTGATTTCATTCTGTGAGTAGAAGCCTGGCAATTGTCGATGAGACACCTGATTAAAAATAAGAACTGCTAGCAAGCAAAAACTGAAAGAAATCTTTGCACCAGAATGGATGCTGTTACTGAACCCTGAGCCCAAATGCCTTTCAGCTTTCTCTGGTATGGCTAAGAAATCTTAAGAGCCACATTTTCCTTTTAAACTGATACTCAAAAAAAAAAATACTATAGGACATCAGAAAAAAATCTCCTGGGAGTTGAATACTACTTTTCATTGGAGTTTGCTGCAGCAAGTCAGACTGTACTTGCTACTGCTGAGAATTAAAAAGGTAATTAGCAAAAACCAGGCAGAGATGCTTAACTGGATGAACTGGATTGCATCTGTACAGCTCATATGCAATCCAAAAAGACTGCCAAGACAAGATGGAGACAGACTTAAGACTTTGCCTTGTACTTTCCTTGGATATACAAATACAGGCACACAAGATTAAAGCTACATTTTTAATAAAGTCCTATAGCTATAATACCTGATGCAAAATTGCACTCGACTTTAGGAGCCTGGCCCACATCATAAACTTTATGGATGAGAAGTTGGTAATTGATTTGGCTCTGTATTGAAGACAAAGCCTTATTTCTCAGAAGCATCAGCATAAGCTGTAAAGGGACTTGTAGTTTATGGGAAAAACATGTATCAGAAGCGTACTGATTTTACCATAAGTGATCTGCTTCAGGAAGAAAGTTCTGCAAAGAAATATCCCCTGAACTCAATAAAAATATGAAGCATTTATTCCTAGTAAGCCTGAAATTTTTTTTGTTGGGATTATCCCATGCAATAAATTTGGAAAGAATCACCCTTAAAAATTAACTGGTCTTACTATGCATCACAAATAATTGATATTAAAATCTAGCACATATATGCAAAGAGAGCTTAACTTAGCAAGCAAAATCTGAATTTTGCAGCAAATGACTTTCCTTGCAGATGAGCATCTGGAATAACTTCAGTGTAAGTGGGTATCAATAAAAAAAAGACTTCAAGGATACTAAGTAAGAATTTATCTTTGTTTTTCATAGTATTTCAGAAGTAATGATCTTAAGAACCTGGACCAGAATAAACTACATAGTACTAATGCTAGCAAAACTCGTTCTATCTAGTCAATGGTAGTGACATTGCTGCAAATGTGGATGCCAGTATTTTAATGATTCATATCTTTGATATATATAATTAAATTATATTTACATTATAAATTTTATGATTTAAGAATTCTTTTAACTGTATATTCATAGAGCTTTAAATAATTTGAATAAAATGGGGTAAATCTAGTAACTGAAAATCTTGACTGTTTTAGTACTGTTGTGAGTTTGATATTTCTGTGTGTCCTGAGATATTATGAAAAGGTTTTGATATTCAGAATATGAAGAAGTAAATAATTAAGTATAATTTTTCTAGCAGATGAATTCACTGTTCACTGATGTTGATACTTCATTGTTTTGCATCTGTTGTAGTCATTTAGAGATCTGCAGAGTCAGTGCAAAACATTACAAAATTAGAATCAGATTTTTCCAAATCCCTTTATGAAGGTGCTCAAATTGTAAGGCAGGAAACTGAAAAGTCACTCCCAGTGTCTTGTGGATTTCCTATGGATACTGGGCTGGATTTTAATTTTTTCAAGTAAATTCTTCAGATCTGATCCTTTTTATTGTTAATTCACAGTCAAGGAGGCGATATATGGACCTGAACTCAGGAGTTCAGCCATGTTCAACGTGGTTTCTTTGAAGAAAAGGTAACTAGTGGTAAACAGGGGCAGACTCTCAATTATTCTCCATGGGTTTTTTTTTTTTTAGACATTTGCTGGAATTCTTACAAGAAGAGTCTGCTCTGTGTGCTTTGCTGGACAGAATATGCACAAAAATATTTTCAAACTAAATGTAGCTGGTTCTAATCCTCTGATAATTCAATCTACATGCATCCCTAGCTTTAACATGAACCAAGCCATCTGTAAAATGTTAGTTACATTAGAAGACACAAATCTAGTTTTTGACCAGATCCGAGCCAATCAATATGTCTTTCTTTCTTTGATCTTCGCATTTTCTGGAATAATGGCAAGAAACCAAACCAAAGTCACCACAAAATCAATCCAAGCCTTAATACACTCTTAAAACTACTAGGAACAGTTTTTGATGAGGGGCTTCACTGCTGGTAGGATTTCTCTCCTCGAGACATGCATTCCAGTGGTGATTCAAATTTTTCTGCTGAAATGAGAGGATAAACTGTACTTGCAATCATATAGCAAGCAGTAAGAATCCTAAAAAGGTAATTTCATTTTAAAAGGCATATATGGCTCTCCTTGGCTTATTTCAGATGAAATCCAGACCAAATTTGTTTAAATAACCAGTAAACAGAATACAGGAACTAAATGCAGGAAGAATGCTGAGAAAAAATAAACCACAGCCAATTCCAAGCACACCGAAAGAATTTTATTCGTATTGTATATTTGTATGACATTCAATAAGCACATTCATGTGCTTATTCTGTATTTGCACACTCCAGCTCCAATGTGGTTCCAGTAACATATACAGATAACAGTTTGTGTTTAAAAAGCCCAAGGTTGTTTTATTAAAAGTAATGAATTTGCATGAGAAATGCCATTCTTTCTGTGAAAGTCCCTTTATGCATCACATAGTTTTCCTCCATTTGTGAGACACATATTATTGAGTAGGATTTTCACCACCCCACATTTATATAAGTGAGAGATAGTTGAGTAGGAATGAGCATAAAGTGCTGCTGCTGGAGTAAGGCAGTGTTTTGATCTTTCTTGGTGCGATTGTCCATGCAAGGGAGAGATGAGCAGAGTATGAAACTGGTGTCTGCCCACCAACTCCTCTCTGGACCGTGAGAAAAGACAGTAACACTCAAAATGCCTTCAAGTTATTTTTTTGGCTACATACAAAGATAATTCAAATGCAGCTCTTCACTTTCTGCTGAAAACATGCTGTTTTCAGCAGAGTTCCTCCTAGGTACATAAACCCATAAAGCACAGAAATCAGGAAAAAGATTAATAACTTGGCTCCATATCTGTTAAAGAGAGGCTGCTCTATTCCTCTAAGTTGTCAGGCATAATTAATAAGTTTTCCTCCACGTTTTTTTTTCCTCCCTGTTCCTGCAGTCCTGTATTTTTCTTGCCATCTTATTAATACTTATTAGCTTTACAATACAGTTTTTGCAGTCCTCAAAATCAATCACTTTTTTTTACTGACATGGAGCCAGCTAGAATAATTTAAAAGCTCTTCCAAAAAGCTCCACCTGCCATCACAATCAAACTTCTCCTGATTCATCTACCTGAAACCCTTATAGTCTATGTAGTGGTATTTTCATGTGAACTATTAACTAAGGTCTACTATTGCCTGATGCTTTTTGCCTTTTCCACTTATCTGGTACTTTCACAGCCTCCTTTTTAAACTGGATGCTCATCCCCTTCTTCCATGTTGGTAAAAGATTTGGGCAGATTCCATTTTTTCATCCACTGTACTGGTGTGGTGTGCCATGGAAATGTTTTTTTCCAGTTTTATGGTTGGTGCAGGTAACTGGTGCTCCCTGCTCTGAAGGATGCTGGAAGGCTGACATAGGTAGGGAGGGACATGACAAAAAGAACATTCAGTTCTGATCTCCTGGGCTTCAGAACACTACCTGAAGTACAAAATACAGTCGCAATCATACTGAAATTAAAAAATATGAGAGATGAGTCAATTTCACCTTTCCTATTCTGCCACCTGTTCCCTCCCAGCAAGATGCTGGTTTGACAGACTTTGTAGAAAGAACACTTAGAGTAGATTTTGATTGTCATAAATTATAACAGCTGGAACAGCTCACAATGGTTTTCCACATGAAAAAAATGAATCCGTAGATTTGGCAGAGGATAACAGTGTGTATAGCCAATATAATCTGGTGCATCTTTTATTCAAAACCAAAATGTCATTCGGTGTCATGCATACATCAACCAAAGCATGCAGAGATACAGAATGAGAGAGGAAACCTTTGAAAGGCTTACACAGAAATGGAGAGCACTGGAACTTCAAAGTCACTATGAAGCCATTAAAAATTTTTTCTGTTTAAATTTGAAACAAAGAATATCACTGTCAGTGGTGAAGTGGGACTGGAACAGGCAGTCAACCTGGCAGGGCCATCTGAGCCAAACAACCTCTTACATGTCCCTGTAAAAATTAAGATTTTGAAAGGATTAGCAGAGTACAGAGGGAAAAAAAAAACATTTAGAAACATTTAGAAATGTCCCCTGAAGAGGACTGAGTTGTCTGTTCTGAAATGTGGTCAAGGAGTGTACAGTGCATGAAACACCATTCATAATGTTACAGAAATGGTTACCTTGAGACATTTTTGCCAAATTTGGCTCTGTACTGTCCCAGTTTTCTTCAGCTATGAAGTCCTAAAGGAAACCTGCCCTTCATAGTTCAAGCTTTATTTCCTTAAAACATATTATACCTCTGAAAATAGGGAGCTGCAGAACCCAATGCCAATGCCCTGAACTACCTGTGGAAAAGTTACCTCCCGTGGTTGCTTTTCAAAGGATGAATTTATGAGCACTTGGGTATTAACTGAAACTTTTGTCTTCAGTGCCTGTCTCACAACTTCAACAATATTAGATTTGAATGGCATTTTTCTTCCTCTTTTGAGAAGTATTGCCTTTGCCTGTGACACCATTTATGCATCACAAGATGCTCAGGAAGCAATTTTCTCCTACCTTGTCTTCAGCCTGTACATTTCCTGTATGCAGAGTACACCGTGGGAGTTGTGGCCCTGACACATTAAGGATTTTGTCAGAGATGCACGTTTTTGAAGGAAAAATGTCCTTATTCACCAGTATTATATTTAAAACAAAATAAAAAGACCAGGTTGCTCTGGACACTCACCTTTGCCTCCGGCACAATTTCCCAAGCATTACAAACCACATAAAAGGACAAAGGATACTTCAGTGCCAGTCCAGAGAGACTTGAGCCAAAAAATACCTTTCCGGGATGAAGATCACAGACATTGAGATCAAATGCCCGAGAGAAGTAGAAGTTTTTACTTTCTTATGTTCTCAGGACCAACTTGAAGAGACGTAAGCCAAGAAATGATTCAAAGCCTACCCACCCAAGTGAGGAAGGCAAACCCCAAATTTGGATGCACAGCCAATGTTGCTGCCATCTGCTGTTTTCACGTAGAAACATGGAACAATTCAAATTACTTTTTGACTCTACCATACTTATCCAAATTTTAAATGCAGTCATATAAATGAAACTAAAGGGAAAGCTTTCTTTTTCCCAATTCTTTATTGAAGAATGCTAATTTACTAATTTGACCTGAGAAATTTTCCTTTAATTTAGTTTTGCTGCCTATTTCAGGCTTGGTTTGAAGGTTTTTGTTAGTTTTTAGGGGGGTTTTTTTGTTTTTTTTTTTCCCTTTACATGAATTCCCATTTCTGGTAAAGGAAAAGGTTGTCCACTTCTGCAGAAAAGCAAAGAAAGCAGATTAATGGGGGAAATAATGTATTCATTTGGGCATATTATATACTTTCTATGAGTAAATTTTAATTGGATGACTTGCATAAATGGAATGTAAATGTGCCTACAGCACAGCATGCGTTTGGTGCTATAAAAGCCAAAGTTCAACTCCTGATGTCATTAATTAGGAACTGTAATTAGTAAATGTAGGGTAGGTAGAGGAAATTGAAACAAATGGGCTTCATTAACTATTCTTCAGGCACAGGTAAATATAAGTTCATTCACTGCAACTGTGAACTGCATGCCTGAGACAGCCTAATTAGGAATAATCTACTGCCTTTGACTACAGAATATCCAACTCCCCTGGTTACATTTGTTAGGCATCCATGGCTAGGAATCACAGTGCAAGGCAGGTTTGAAGTTTCCTCTTTGAGCCTTTACAATTTTGGCCCACAGAAAGATCAATTATCACTGCCCCTGTTTCACTATGAGCCTGAATGACCTTGGAAGTCTTCTCAAAGCAGGAGATAGTAAGCTGGATGGCTTTGGTGACCACTAAGAAACCACGATTAGAATTTTATTTTCTTGATTAATTGTGATAATCTTAATATTATTAATTCACAAAGACATGACCAGTTGCCTCTTCAGACTTTGCAAGTGATACACCATTTCTGTATGACCCATCTGAATGGTGTGTGTCCCTAAGCCTGGCAGAAGCTCCTTCCTAGAGCTACATCTTCTCCTGGGGCAGTAAAGTAAATATCTGATACAGCCGAAATGGAAGAGACCAATGCCTAAAAGCTCAATTGTATTGTTGATGCTCAGAGAGCAGCCTTGCACTTAATCCAGGTTATCTATAGTTAGCTATTATTGCAAAATTAATATTTTTAGAATGACAGTAGAGTTTCTTTCCACTTTATTTCAGTTTAGCCCATGCTGACCTGTTTTTGGTCTTCACTCTCCAGCCTACGTCTTACACTAGCACTCATCTTGTTGGTGCGCTCAGGCTGTAGAACAGAGGATGATCCCTGTGCTGCTCACTGAATCAGGGTGCTAACATTATCCTTTCTAAAAGAAAACATCACATACCTGCCCTGCTGGCTAATAACCAGGCAATAGGATGGTTGCCACAGCTTTAAAACGTAGAAATGGAAATGGGAAAGAATCCCGAGCTCCCAGAAGGGACAAGGCCAAACATAAGAGATAAATCCATTGCTGAGTACAGCATAGCTGAAAGACAATAAACGATTCCTTAAACCGGGCAGAACAACAGAACAAAAGAAAAACAAAACCTTCTAAGCCATGTCTGTTCATATTTTATTATGGGGTGGGCTGCAGACTGCCAGCCTGTTTTAAAATCAACACTTCACAGCAAGAAACTACACAGTAATGTATCACTTCTCTGCAGGCACTTCCTTCCCCCGACAAATGGTTCAGGCGCAGTAATCGCTTAACCAGAACTGCACCGAGGGGCGACCAGCACTGAGGGAGAAGGATCTATAGGAAATAAATCTGTATTTATTTACAGACACATACACAGGCACACAGCTTATTGTGCGGAGCAGCTTCTTATTGTGGAAAATGAGCTGTATAAAATGCAAAGCTACGGGAGATGTTTTAACACTCAGGGGAAAAAAAAATAAATTCCACATGTTACGCTAATTTATTCTGTCCCCAAGGGGGATCTCCATAAACTTCTCAGTCAAAAAATCAGCTCCTCTTCCAGCAGTTTTAAGACTTACTAGTTAGCACTCCTTGTTAACATCACTAACCTGATAGCCTACATTTTCCTAATTTTTCTAAGAAAGGAGAACAGAAAAAGGATTGTTCCAGAGCTCATCATAGTGCTCCTGAGTACAAGCTGAAGCACATTTTTTCCTGAGGCAGAGAATAAACTGCACCCTAATGTAAATGGCTGATACAAAGCCAATACACCAATTTATGCCTCAGCTAAATCCTTAACTTAGCACTTATGTAAGACATTAGACTTTTATAGCACTTGGACCAAGGTAGGAATTCATGAGGAGCTCACTAATTTGAGAAAACAACTTGAGTGTGCTTTTCAGTATGACAAACCAGACCACTTATCCAATTAGGGAGAGATGAAGGAAGATAAATTCTATTTTTTCAGCTTTCTGAAATGTTTTTCAGATTTTCTCATTTAATACAAGCTCGATACAAAGCTGCAGAATAAAATTTTTAAGCTGCTCTCCAGTTAAAATGCTAAGCCTTTCCCCTCATGAGAAAAAAAAGATTTGGTGCATGCAAGGTTTTAACTATCTCTGCTCAAATTCTGCCAATTTTTAAATGCTCAGGAATCACACTGAATCTGTTCATTCCCCACCAGGGCTGGTGAATGAATTAGCACTAGAGCTCTGCTATTTTTCTCTTACTCAGTAGTCACATTTGTAGGAGACTACTATTTTTTAAACACATTAATGTAATGATGGGAAATTTAGCATAAGCTAACAGAGATGTGTAGGTTCTATACCTGAACCAAAATGTGCATTTAATGAGGACCCCAGGAAATGATGCAGTCCTTGCCAAAGTGTCATTAATGGCTTGGAACTGAAATTTTGGGATAATCGACACAAAGAAGCAACCTGTAAGCTGAATTTTTCAGGATATGGATGCTTAGCACATCCTCAAAATGAAGCCATCTCTATTGAGTTTCCATTACAGAGACTCTTAGAAATCATAAGTATCTTTAAAAAATGTTTGGTTTTTTGACTGACCGTAAATTGTATTCGTGCTATTAAATGAATACATCTCTGAACATTTGGGAACAACTTTGCAAACTGTGATGAAAATCTATTTGCAATGAACTAAGAAACTAGATGTGTAGAAGTGAAACAAAGATCAGCTCTACATAGCTGCAAAACTCAACCTCTATGAGTTTTTATGTTAATCAGCAATGAAGTTTTAGCACTATAGAAATAAGTTTATGATCCATCCTACTACTACTACAAGAAAGTCTACCTAAACAGAACTTAGCCACTGGAAAGCTTTTGGCAAACTCTGATATTTTTGTTTTGGAAGGCAATTTCTGTTTTTACTTTTTAAGACAATGGGAGAAGACCAGGGGATGCTTAGGCATGCTTTAACATCAGACCTCTAGGAATAGTTTATAAAAACTGAGTGAAGCATGTACACAGCAATATCAAAAAGACTGGCTTCTAAAATGCATTCTATAGGAGCAGCTTGGTGTCTTTAACAAAATGAATGAGGATAGACACAGCAGTTAATTGATCCTCATCTTAAAAATCCTAGGTCATATTTTTGTTAAACACATAATTAGAAGCCTTAATGGAAGTTCTCAGTTCTCCAGTCTCTGACAAGACTCTTAGTGCCTTCCAGCCCATTCAGCGTTTCAGGTGCTGATTCATGCCCCTGGATAATTTAGAGGGACTGAACCTTAGGCTGCTTCTTGGGGGAGGCAAAATCCCAGCCCTGAAAGAAAAACTGCAGAGATTCTGTGTTGGAGGTTAGAGAAGTAACCTCTATGAATCAGGAAGGAGTAATTTAATTTTCCTCTAGGACAGGCATCAAGTCTTTTCCCTTACATCAGTGACTCCTGGGTACCTGAGACTCACTTGGGAGAACTGAAAATATCCAATGCCTTATGGCAAGCCAAAAAGATTGTTCTCAATGTTGATCTTCAAAACAAGGCATCATAAAGAACCCTACCTGTCTGCAAAGGACAACATCTCAAACGAGCATGGGGAGAAATCCTACACTGATTACACCATCAGCTGTGGGGCACAGCTGGTTACAAATAGCATCACCTCTTCTCCTTTTCTCAGGTCTGCAGGTAGAACAGGAGAGAGGCAGGATCAGGCTTCTGGGCCTGGATCAGACTTCAGGCTTTCTGGCTGCTTGTTACCATCTGGGCTCTTGCTACTCACCCTGAAGAGGTGCACCAGAAAAACTGCAGGAAGGAGAAGATGAGTCCTGTGGGAAGTACATTTCTCTTTCTAACCAGTACGATGAAGTGGCTCAGGTTCATACTCCCAACGTCATGTACAAGAATCTCAGCAATTTCATTTTCAGTTGTTAATAATTTTTATGTTTCCTCAGTAGAAAAATGCTTAAATGTAATTTACATTCAAACCACCAAAAGGTTATAAACAATTCCCAGGCTGAAGGCTGCCAAACTATGTCAATTCAAAAAACCACCAAGACAAATACAGGTATTCTTTCAAGAAATACTGTTCAAAGACCTGCAGTCCAAGGAAAATGTGCTAGAGAAATGAAACAATGGGGAAAAACCAGCCTATTTCCTTCAAGGGCTGTGTAAGTATCTCTGGAATGTGTGTAGCCTCCACTGTATATTTCAGGGTGACCTCCTTCTGGGGTTTGCATTTTCCATAACTTCCCTCTGGTAAGAGGGAGACTCTGTGTGTATGCCCAGGCCCCCAGCTAGGGTCTGTCAGCCGTGCCTGCTGCAGTCAGCAACACCAAACTGATTTAGGGCAGCTGAGGCACTGGCTCATTGCTCACCAGCTATTCTGAGAAGCAGAGCTCAGGCTTTGCCTGCCCCAACATTGGCCCAGCTGCCTCCTGAACCAGTGGGAGTCACCAGTCGGGCTGCAGTGCAGGGAGAGGGAAAGCTGCAGAAAAGAATTTAGATCTCCCAAACTGACATAAAATTCCTGGCCTTTGGTATCACATTTATCTTTCCCTATTTGCTATCTATATGTGCAATAAAGCACTGGATGTTTAGCTGATTTGAAAGTTGAGGTGGGATACTCCAAGTTTACTCCAATCTTGAATAGCGTTATCTTTCCTTAGCATCAAAACATAAACTAGACGGAGACAATCACTGAGCTTGTTAAAACTTTGTAACAACTCTCTGGGTCATGTTTTTGAATGACTGTCAACAAAGAAACAGAAGTTAAACCCCTTAAAGCACTATACAATTCCTCCCTCCTCCAAGTCAAACATTAGTCCTATACTGGAGGTAAGAAATCACCCTTTCCTGAGGGTTTGTACCTGGAACAGTCACACTGTTAATCAATTTACAACTATGTTAAATAATTTGCCAGTACCTGTCTGAAACGTACATAAATAAGAGTATTTTTTCTGTAATTTTAAGTTCTTCTGCTCATCAGCTAAGTAAAATTGTTTAAGATTATATACACATGGCCATATGTTTTTGCTACAGATTTTTCTTTTGCTGAAGTTCTGCTTCTGTCTTATCTATACTGCAATTACATGTTGTGTACACCACAAAGACAACCAATAAATAAATCAATGCTTCAGTCAAAACCCCACCTAAATTTACATAGCATGCAGAACTTGGCTTAGACTGAAGAACTTAACATAAGAATTTAAAAGTTAGAGTTTGTCATATTTTTAAGTTCTGCATAATGTTTGCTCTTCAGACATTCCTATAACAAGTCACATTGAGATAAACTTCCTTTCCAAATTCCTCAGTTTCGTTCAGTTCCTTAACTCTGTAGTGATATAGCTTTACTTTAAAAATACTGGAGCCAAAACTTGAGCTTTCAACAGTACTCCAGTACCATACTCATGTTCAATATAAGATTAGGGAGAACTGGTTTTCTTTGCAACTCTTTAACCTTTTTGTATACTTCTGTGCAAGCTCTGCACAACGCAGCTAATTAAATGTATTCATTCAGGCCCCTAACCAGTTTCAGTAGGGATTAAACATCTAGATAGGGATCTATGATGCCATCTTCAGTTCTGAACCTCCATTTCCAGTCTATAAAATAGAGGCAACACTTACAAACTTAAGGATGTTTGCAATACCTCCATTACAGGTGTTTCTCAAGGATGGTTTTGAAGAGCTGAAGAAGGCAGCTGGGCTTGCTTTGTTTGGTTGGGGTTTTTTTGTTTAACAAAACAGCACACCTGATGCACACAAGTCACACCTGAAGAATTTACATAAGGCTCTGCCTCCAGGGAAGGGACTTTTTTTCTGAAGGAAATTGTGCACAGGTTCTGAATTCCCAGGGCACTTTTCCTTTCCCAGCTTGAGAAGATTTTTCTCTGTGTACTCCCAATGCTCTGAGCATCTTGGAAACCTGCCTGAGGTAAGCAATAAATGGGGGGTGGGAAGATAGGACTGCAGCTGTAGTGCTTGGTTCTTCTTGCTTTTTTTTGTAAGATGAAGCATTTTAAAGGGAATTTTGACTGGACTATACTGACTGCAGGACCCATTTCTCATCGCCAAAAGACCACAAAAGTAGCCTATATACAGCCATTCTCTAACATACTCCGTGTGCAGGTAGGAACTCTTAACGCCTGTTAGTAATTAAGACCAGAACTTAGAGACTAATGGTGGCTCTTTTATAGCAGATCGATTGCAGGGCATCTTTTTTGACAAGACTACAGCATGTATGATGCTGGATTATTAATGTAGTTTGCAGGCAGCTGCACTCAACTTCATTGCTGTGGCAGCTGTTCAGTAAAAATTGCTGGAAAATCCAGTGGAGATTAGGTTTTGATGAAAAATTTCAAGGCGCTTTTCTCTAATGTGCGCAAGCATAACCTCCTGGGTTTATTTAACACTGCAGATCAGCAAGATAACGATGCTTTTGCCTAAGCGGATGGAAGGTGCTGGGAAATGTGGGCTGCTCCCAGCAGGTCTGTGCTGCTCTCCAGCTCCGCGTTCTCCCCAGTCCTGTTCAACAACATCCACAGCCTGTCATTAGAGGGCCCAGCTGCAAATGCCAGGGACGTGCTCGTGAGGCAATTACCCACGTCTGTGTGTAACTGTGGCACTAGCCTTGAGTGTATTACAGGGAAATACTTACAGCAAAACAGGGTGTTGCGATGGGTACGGAGCTTTTCCTGACCAAGGAGAAAGTGCGTCATGCAACTTCATGATGTTGCTTAACATACGAAATCGCCTTGGCTGTGCGATTAAATAGTATGCAGCATGGCTGACTTGAATTTCTCTTTTCCCTCGACTTTAAGCACATGGTGGGAAGTTGGAGGAGACGGCCAGGAACCGGGCCGGCTGGAAGCGGCGGGAGTGAGTGCTTAAGCCCGGTTATAAGAAATGCGAGGGTACAGAAGTGACAGTTCCTCCAGCTTAACATTAGTGACGAAAACTTCCCCGAACTAGTATGAACGAGCGTTTTGAGATTCATCTAACTAAATCTGTTTTGATTGCTGGGGTGATTACACTAAGTCGCCCAATTAACCCTCCCACAGCCCGCCCGATAGGACAAGCTTTTGAAGGTAAACCGAGGTGCTGCTTCTGGCCGGCCCACGCCGGAGAAGGCGGGCTGGCCCCGGCACTGCCGCTGCCCCGGCGGCGCCC